>JAGKQL010000069.1:2360384-2430441 GCA_018398635.1 Cyprinodon brontotheroides | reverse complement strand
CCTCAGAATAAGATCTTAAAAGCCTGTTATTATCACAAAGTTAACCATGTCATTAGTTGGCTGCATTTAAACACAAAGCACAGAATGTGGGAGTGTTATTTCTGCGAATTCGGGTCATTTCCACCACCCTATATTCTTCCCTCCAGGTCTTTCTTCCTATTTAATATATTTACCGTGTCTCTAACTGTACTATTTCTCTAGTTCTTATCAAACCCATCATTCCTCCCTCCATCGGTTTGTCTTGGCTCACTGTGACTTCCTTCCTTCTCAAGCTCCGGCTTGGTAACCGTGGAGCTCTTCACCAGCAGAGGACAAGAAAAAATGTTATTTAATAGGAACGATTTAATTTAAACCTTTGATATTTCAATGTAAGTCCTATTTTCAGAGGAGATTCAGAAGGAAAAAGACAGGCTGGTGTGAGATGTACAGCGGGTTGAAGTTCTTCTCCTTCGTTAAATTGATTACCTGCCAATGGGGGGCTGCACGCTGCATTCCACTGTGCAGTATAAATGCAAAAATATCCCCTATCCTCCAGCTGTGCAGCCTGCTGTAATACGCAGAGGTCATTACATCAAGAAAATCAAAGTCAGGATCCTGTTTGTTTCTCCCAAAAAAACATTTAAATACTTACTTTTTGGTGTTTTTAGAAGCATACGGCGATCCGACCTTAAATTGCTTTTTTTTGTACATGACTAAAGGGATACACACCCCTCAAGGTAGTTTAAAGTTTATTTTTCGTATAAAACTAAAGGGATAAACGGGTATTGACTATGGGTATGCTGGTCTGACAGAACAAAGGCACCAATTCTCTGGAGTCTGACCAATATTCATGTTTGTTTTGGGGTAACTCAGAGAAGCTCTTTATTTCTACTACAATCTGGCTGCATCTCATGTGACTCTAACCGACTATAACAATTGGTGCAAAAATGTTTAGTGAAAAGGAAGTAAATCTTTTGATATACTTGGACCTTTCAAAATTTATAAAATAATTATTTTAAGCAGTATGTTTTTTTTTCAGTAAAAATAATGCTTATGTTTTTTACCACACTACACATTCTGTTGATAGATTATATTTTTAATTATCATGATGATAGTTACCGGGGAGGAGCTCAGAGTAGAGTCATTGCTCCTCCATGTTGAAAGGAACAAGCTGAGGTGGCTGGGGCATCTGTTCCAGATGCCTCCTGGTCGCCTCCCTTGGGAGGTGTCCCCCAGAGCAGCTGGAGGAGGTGTGTGTGGATCTGGAGGTCTGTGCATCTCTGCTTAGACTGCTGCCTCCGTGACCCGACCCCTTGATAAAGCGGAAGAAAATGAATGGATGGATTATCATGATGAAAAATTCACAGCTATGACCTTTAAGTAGATTCCTTAAGCTTGCTGTATAAATATTAAGATTCTACTTTGAAGGAAAAGAGAAAAAGATCTTGACTTGGGCAGTCTGTTCAGGGGTAAATAGTTTGTTTCCAGTCTTCAAAACAAACGTTCTAACTGACAAGATCTGATTCTTAAGACCCAGGATATCCACAATCTGTTAGCAACATCTTCACTTCCTGTCGGCTCTAATAATCTTATTGGTCCACATATGAACAGAGGCAGGGTTGGGAGCGAAAGTATTAGCTCTCATTTCGCCGATAAAGCTCCTCCTTAACATCCCAAAGATCATGGATAGCAGGTAGTACACATGTCATGACATTAAGAGGATTTTCATAACTCCAGGTGATGTTTAGCTCAGTTACATGTTTATGCCCAGAAAATATGTTATGGAGCCAAACTGCTGCAGCCTCCCGCGATCAAATATGATACATTTGGCATTATAGGGTTAAACCCAGTTTCATAGTCTTTCTACCCTCCTATATGGTGAGAGATGAGTTTATCAGAATACAAATCTTAACAATTTTTGTAGTTATCTTTTCCTGGGAGCAAGTTATTTGCTAATCTAACTCAAACTGGGTAAAACCATATAAAAAGGACTATAAAACAGGAGTAAAAAGTAACAGAGTTTATTCCAGATCAGGTCGTTACAGGACAGAGAAAAAAAGCTTAGAGCTTGCACAGCTGTGGTCTCAAAAATCACGTCCGCGAGCGTCCGGCAAAGTTTGAGCCCCGAGAAGATGCTTTAGCAACGTCAATTTTAAAAAACTAAATAAAGAAATAACTATTTGAGCTGAAGGTTATGAACATTCAATTCAGTTCTATCCAGTTTGTTTATATAGCGCCACATGTCATCTCAAGGCACAAATTGAGACAATTTAACCAGTTCATACAGTCAGATTCAAAGTTTTCTATCTAAGGAAAACCAGTTGATTGCATCGACTCATTGACTTAAAGGCAATCCCAACATTTTGCTTTAGAAAATATGATTAATGAAAAACTGTTCTATTTTATAGTTTACACCCCAATATTTCCCACCAACTCTCTATAACAAGATAACCTGTGTTCTTCACTTCCTGTCGGCTCTAATAATCTTATTGGTCCACATATGAACAGAGGCAGGGTTGGAGTGAAAGTATTAGCTCTCATTTCAGCTGATAAAGCTCCTCCTTTAACATCCTGTAAAGGATCATGGATAGCAGGTAGTGCACACATGCCGCGATTAAGAGGATTTTCATAACTCCAGGTGATGTTTAGCTCAGTTACATGTTTATGCCTAGAAAATATGTTATGGAGCCAAACTGCTGCAGCCTCCTGCGAGGTAATCAGTAAATGTAACAGTTAGATTAATGCAGTAGAGTAAAATGTAATTTCTTTAGAGCAAAAGCAGCAAGTATTATTACATTTAAAGCACTTAAACACAATTACCTTAGGCTGGTACTTAGAGCAGCGCTTGTTTAAATTTCCTCCCAAGTAGAAGATGCTTTAGCAACGTCAATTTTAAAAAACTAAATAAAGAAATAACTATTTGAGCTGAAGGTTATGAACATTCAATTCAGTTCTATCCAGTTTGTTTATATAGCGCCACATGTCATCTCAAGGCACAAATTGAGACAATTTAACCAGTTCATACAGTCAGATTCAAAGTTTTCTATCTAAGGAAAACCAGTTGATTGCATCGACTCATTGACTTAAAGGCAATCCCTCAACATTTTGCTTTAGAAATATTAATCCTGGATTCAAGCCCCACTCCCACGGACTGCAACATGGGTCTGTGAGCAAAGACATTTAACCCCCGCACTGCTTCCATGGCGCTGCACAATGGCAGCCCTCTGCTCCCCAAGGGGATGGGTTCAATGCAGAGAGTTCATTTCGTTGCTCAGTACTTGTGACACTGGAATGACAATTAAACCCTGGGAAAAAAACAGTCTACACCGTGGTCAGGTCACCAGTCTATCCAAGGAGAAAGTCGTACTACCATGCACACTCACTGTCACACTTGAGAGTAATTTAGAGATGCCAGGTAAATCTTGACATCCATAAAGTTTTTGGAGAGTATGAGACGGAAGGAAAAGTGGCAGAAAAGAAACACCCTTGGTTGGAAATCAAAAGCCAGGACCTTATGGCTGCAAAGTAACAGTGCTACAATCTCCCTTGTGAAGCCAAAACATATAGAGTTTGTATATATATATGTATATAAGTTATATATATATAGCAGTTATATAGCAGTATATATATATATATATATATATATATATATATATATATCTGTCATGGTAGAACATTTTGTTCCTTTATTGCAAGCAAAGGACAACTATGTAAATGGAAATTTGAAAAATGCATTCCATAAATGAAATTTGGAAAAACTTCCTAATAAAAAAGGAACTTAGAGTAACTTTGCTTCTTTTTTTTCAAAGTTTCTTTTGTAGAAAATGTTTTTTCGCTCCTCGATCTCAGAGGAAAATCAGACCCTAGACGCAAAGAAAATGTGAATTATAAAAACACAATCTGGGAGAGGATCCATCTAATTTCTTCAAAATTTGAAAATTTGAAAATCGTGAAATCAAAAAAACAAAAAAAAAAAATCCTTTTGAAAAAAGATCAGATGTATTTAAAAAAAGGAAAAACTAAGAATCTAAAAAAATAAAATCTGAGAAAACAACAACTTTACTCTCAAAACTTTTTTTTATGAAGAAGTTTTTCTTAAAGATTTGTTTTTTGTTTTGTTTTTTTTACTGTAGATGTTCAATACCAAAATTTGTTCTTTCCCGGCCCAAATAATAGTGCAACAACATTTATTACATAAAAAAATAAATAAATAAAACTCTTTCTAACCCTGTGGAGTTATGAATGACAGTAAAAAATGCTTCTTCCACAGTAGCCTGTTTAGGAAATACGCTGTGAAGACCCAGTGGCCTAAAAGAGCCTCTGTGCAGAAGGAGATTCATTCAACTGGATATAAATGTTTAATCTGCCCCCCCAAGAAGACTGATTAGTGTTTTAGATCACATGTCTAGTGATATACTTGAACTTTACACCAGGATCAGCTCTGACAATGACAAAACACTTAGCTTTGTGTAAATGCTTAATCTTGGAGATTTTAATTTATTGGAAAACACTGATGACTCATTCAGCGCTTCGGGTGGGGTTGGACATACTTAGTTTGAAATGACAAAAATGCTTCATCAAGACTTTAAATTCTCCAATACAGAGTGTTAGGGAGCATCTTTTTAGAGCAAATAGAGCAAACTAAGCACTCGCTCTTCCTCTCTGTTTCTAGGAGATACATAAATAAAAGGAGAATAGCCTCAATTTCATAGCACTTTCTTTTAAGTATGAATTTATTTTATTTTTATGCACACCAATAGATCTACAGTAAGCTACAGTATATTCTCAGGAATAACATCAGGACAGAACACCTTAAATCTTTATTTATTTTATAATGTTTTTTTTATTGCCAATACTAACTCAGCCAATAAAAGTGGAGCTTTACGGTATAGTCTGTTGCCTGAAGGGAACAGGTAAAAAAGCATGGGAAGGTTTTAGGCTGTTTTACAGACTGTTTTACGGTTTAAATTGAAGAGAAAAGGAATTTGCTGATTCCTTTAGTTCTATTTTTAATCTTCAGATAACTTTTGTCTTCTTCCTGCTGACAGTAAAGCGCCTAGAGTTTTCTGAGGGAAAAAGAAAAGTTGTTCTGCTCTATGTACAGTGAGGCAAAAATGTATTAGTCAGCCACTGATTGTGCAGTTCTACTTTGAAAGATGAGGTCTGTAATTTTAAACCCAGGTTCACTTCAACTATGAGACAAAATGATAAAAAAAAAAATCCAAGAAATCACATTTTAGGGTTTTTAAAGAATTCATTTGCAAATGATGTTGAAAAATAAGTAGGCCTATTTCTCAGAGGTGGGTAGAATACCCAACAAATTTACTCAATTAAGAGTAGCACTACTTTAACACATTTCTAAAAGTAAAAAGTAGTAATCCAAGATATTAATCAAGCAAGAGTTTAACTTTGTAATTGAAGTTGGTGGGGATACTCTAAGGGTGGCAGCTGATTTTCCATAAACGAGCTCAAACATATATTTATTGAATCCTTTTCTATTGTTGAGAACACAAAAGAACCAAAATACACTGATATTTATAGGTAGTTAGATATTAATGTATGATGTATTATGTACATCAGGGATTATCTTCCTTCAAAAGCAGCAAAATCAAATTTAGAAATTTGACCCACATATTGTTGAAAGCCAAAGTCTATGTATTGAAATTATTGGTGCGGACATGTCCACGCCAGTCCTTCAGAAAGTTACACCCGTGTAATCAAGTAAAAGTAAAAAAAAGTATTCGGAAAAAAAGGCCAATTGATGGACTACTAAATTATGCTGGTAAAACTGTTTTTATGTGCAAGTTCTGGTATTTTAAAGACTCAAATGCCTAAAGAATACAAATAAATGTCATGAATATACAAAAACAAATTCATTCAGAGAAAATAGTTTCACTCATTTTTTTCAACAAATTTACTAAACCAATCCTTACAAGGAGAATGTATATATGTTAGGACAGGGTAACGGACCACTGTTCGTTCGTGTTTATATTTAAAAAATACATTACAAGAATATAACTTAAGTAAAAGTAAGTAGTACCAAACAATAAACCAATAAACCTTTTTTTTTTCTTTCAAATTGTTGCTAAAGTTGTCATGATTTTCTTAAGGGATCTTACATGCAGTAAACCACTCAGAGAACCAGGGTAAAAGTTTGAACAGGTTTATTGATGAAACCAGCAGGGTAGGATTCAGGAAACACAGTGAACTGGTGAACCGGAACTGGAAGAGGAAAGGGAAGTATCAGTGGGTAGTTCAGGATCCGTGGGAACTTTGAACGACGACTTGGAGAGACAGGGAAAACGGGACTCATGTTAGTGGAGAAAGACTTTACTCCCAGAATCCAGTCGGTGTGGGTTTTCCAGAGGTTGATACTCATTGGAGGGCGGACAGGTATAGACTAAGTTGGACCCAGAGGAGCTATTGAGCGGATTGTCACTTGGGAATCCAGGAGGACTTGAACGGAGCTTGTGTAGGTTAATCCCCTGCTCAGTGTGAGACTCAAACAATCCTTCCAGGGGAAGAAGGCCAAACATCCAGTTTGCAGGAAGGGTTCCAGCCGAAAAGGCAAAGACAAAAATAGGTTAGGCTCAGTGAAACGCAAAGACAAAGTTAGACTCAGCAAACTCAGCTTGGCTAGAGTACCCAAAACTGGCAAACACTCTGGCGCTGAGGTAGTGACAGTCCATGGCTCAAATAGTCCTCAGTGATTAGTCAACCAGCCGCAGGTGTGTGAAATGGTGGATTAATAAAATATGCAAGAGAGGGGTCACTCCAGTGGCTGGAAGTTGGAGAGGATTTCACTGGGAGTTGCAGGGAAGTTGGCTGCCATTCAGCTGGAGTTTGACCTGGAATGGTAATTTTGAATGGCTGCTACTGTATATATGGTGTAGTTGCACGGGTCAACCGCCAAATAAAACAACTCCAACAAAAATCTACAAATGTGTTCATGGCTCTGGTTTGCCAGGCTGGAATAGTAGGTATGAATCCACCTCACTTTCCAGTTCTCACCTTTTAACATTCCATTCTAACAGACAACATGAAGTTACAGCAGCCAAGGGAGTCAGTTGCATCATCATTTGCAACTCGCAGTCCACCCCAAGTCTGCAAGAATTTAGCAAAGTTTTAGATTTTGCATCAGGCTGTCATTTATGAACCAACTATGCTAATGTTGTGATGAATACAACAAACATCTTCTATTATAATTGGGGTTATTTTGCTTATTTTTATTTGCTAAAATCTAGCTGTGAATCTTCCACCACTGTGTTTGCAAACTTGGAGCCATACAGCACCTCTCTACTACAAGTAAGGGTTCTGTTACTGACAGATTCACAGATGCTTAAATAAAAATATATCTCTCAACTGTACCTTTAATATTACATACAGCCTAGAGCAAATAAATGTTTAACTTTTGACTGCTTCATTATTGTGAGCTTCACGTGGCAACACTCACTGGTGAGATGTCATCAGGCTGTTTTTTTCACTTTAACCTAATGATCTTGCATTTTATATGCTTTTAGCCTGTAAAATATTTATCTAACAATTAATTTAATTAGTCACCACAAAAAGGGTCTCAGTCTAAACACTTCTTCTGTCCAGTTTTTAAAAAAAATGAAAAATTGTATCAGGTAGGAAGTAGACTGTGCATAGCAAATGATACGGGTGCTGTGTATCCAAAGAGTAAATCAATTCAGATGCTAAAAAATAACTCCTATATCAGTTTTTAATCTGGACGTGAATCTGCAGTGGCTTGTTGCGAAATCCTGACCCTCCTGGTGTCTGCACTGCGGTTAATTAAGGCTCCATGTGTTGCTCTGAATGTCTGTAATAGTTAGAATCTGGCTGGCTGCCATGTGAAGCCGTAATCTCACCGCTCCCTCCCCTCGATGAGCCGCTGCCCATTAAATGCCTATCACCTTAAGAGCCTCCAGGACAGAAGCAGCAGCCGCCCAATCCCACTGAATAGGTCCAATAGACTCCTCATCAGTGTGCTAGCCCTGATACAAAGCTATCCACTCCACACACATATGCAGAGGAGGCATATGTAAACACAGTCTTTGCAAATACACACTGCTTGAAAAGACAAACCATCACTGACATATTTCATAAGTCATTATGTAGAAGCACACACACGGCCTGTTCTCTGAGGCAGTGTCACATCCAGCTCTGTCATATTAGGGCCGGTGATTGCCTGTCATGTGGAGGCCCTGCTACCAAAATTGGCTCTAAAACCACACGTCACTTTTGATTTGACCCCGGCGTCCCCTGAAACAATAACTTCATCAGGGCCTGTTAGGGTCTCATCCTAACCAGACACATACAAAAACAAACAATGATTTCCCTGCATCTCATTTAGAGGGCACCTTTGTCTTCATCCCATCGGTCTCTGCCCGCCTTGGCAAGGGTTCTTTGGTCATGGAGATGGATGGATGGATGGATGGATGGATGGATGGATGGATGGATGGATGGATGGATGGATGGATGGATGGATGGATGGATGGATGGATGGATGGATGGTAGGCATGAGTATTGGCATGTGTGTTGCAGTACGATACTTCTCATGATGCTCGCGTTATATCACCCCAGTCGGCCTCAGCAGATGGCCGCTCACACTGAGCCTTGTTCTTCTGGAGGTTTCTACCTGTTAAAAGTAGAGTTTTTCCTCCACTGTCGCTACAAGCATGCACGGTGTGAGGGATTGCCTTCAAGTCATTGAGCTCGATTAAATCAACAGGTTTTCCTTAGATAAAAAAACTTCGAATCAATTCGTAAGGCGTATGATCTGGTTGAATTATGAAGTGCCTTGAGATGACGTGCTTCTGAATTGGCGCTACATAAATAAATCTCAAATTAAATTGAATTGAACTTTATATTGCAATTTTTTACCCAGCTATCAAATCTAATTGTATGGATAAAAAAGCACGAGCTGTATACATGTTCATCCGATTCCATGTTGTTTGGGTTTAACTCAGTCCACGTCTTCTAATGTAACTGCATCAACTACAGAAATGCTTCTGCAAAAGGGCTCCACTGCACTATAGTTTCCCTCATTGTTTAAGTAAAAATATCCTTTTTTTAAAATCATATTAGGATCTGAAAGATCGATATTATATTTGGCAGTGGAAAATCTCAATATATGTAACATATTCTCATTATCTGTTCGTATGAAATCGTACTTTAAAAGTTATGCACAGTATTTCAGAATGCTTTTGACGTTTCCTCCAGTAGATCAAGGCGCATGCGAGCCAGACAGACGAAAAGCAGATCCGCGGACACGTAAAAATGGGAAAACAGTGCAATAATTACTTCTTCATGTCTCTAACTAGGTTGCTTCGTTGTTTTGTATCTAGTTAGCGACACTCGATGACCCCCACCCAGCCCGGACATCTTAATTCGAGCAGTTGGCTAGGGATCAAAGGCAATGCACGCGCCCACGCGCACGTTTGCTGGTATCTCTCAGATCCATAGCCAAGCCAGTTTGTAAAACTTGGAGAACTAGGGTTAGCTTTTATTAATGGCTAGGTTTTAGGGTTATGAAGTGCCTTTTAAAATTAGGTGTTCTGCAATTGTCAAGGCTAGGGTCGGCTAACTGTGTGTAATTCTAAGGCAAGGGTCACTTTATATTGGTAATTTTTAATATTAGGGTATCAAATCTAATTGGTATGGATAAAAATAGTAAGGGCTAAAATTATATTCATCGCAAAGTCCATGTTGTTTGGGTTTAAGTCATTCCAAGGGCTTCGTGTTAGGCTAGGCATGGATTCCATAATATTAGGGTCAAGTAGCCAATTGGTCTGGTAAATTGATAGTGTAAGGGCTAAAAATTAGGTTTAGGGCAAGCGTCAAGGCTAGGGGTTGGCTAAGTGTAATTTAAGCGCAAGGGGTCAAGTGGGTTAGGGGTAAGGCATGGATTCCACTACAATATTAGGTCAGAAGCTAATTGGTCTGGGTAAGTTGGATAGTAAGGGCTTAAATTAGGTTTAGGCAAGTGTCAAGGCTAGGACCTGCCAAGTGTAATTTTAAGGCAAGGGTCAGGTTAGGGGTTTAGGCATGGATTCCACTAATATTAGGGCCCAGTAGCTAATTGGTCTGGTAAATTGATAGTAAGGGCTAATTTTAGGGTTAGGCAAGTGTCAAGGCTAGGGTGCTAAATGTAATTTTAAGGCAAGGGTCAGGTGTTAGGTTAGGCATGGATTCCACTAATATTAGGGTCAGTAGCCAATTGGTCTGGTAAGTTGATAGTAAGGGCTTAAATCAGGGTTTAGGCAAGTGTCAGTTGGCTAGGGGTCGGCTAAAGTGATTTTGCCGCGAGCAAGGCCGCGCCCGCGTTTGGTTAGTATGACCAGATCAATATTCAAGCCAGCTAATTGGTCTTCCAAAAGGAACCAAAATTAGGTTTAGGGTAAAGTGTCAAGGCTTAGGGACCCGGCTATGTAATTTTAAGGCAAGTGGTCAGGTGTTAGTGTGGCATGGATTCCACTAATACAGGGTCAGTAGCTAATTGGTCTGCAAATTTAATAACAAGGGCTAAATTAGGCTAGCGTCAAGGCTAGGACCCGCCAAGTGTAATTTTAAGGAAAGGGTCAGGTGTTAGGTGTAGGCATGGATTCCACTAATATTAGGGTTAGGGTCAGGGTTAATTGTATGTTAAATTCTATGTTATTGAATGGTGCGTAAGATGTGGAAGGATATCTTGTCTCCAGGCAAGACGTAAAAATCCGACGAAATACGACGAAAAAAACATCTAAAACGTACGAAATTACGGTGCATAACTTTTCGCACGATTTCATACGAACTGATAATGAGAATACACTGATATATGGCCAAATCAATATTTTGGGGACCAAATGACACCAAATATACTTGACTGTTTGTTTACTTGCCACTCTTTGCTGTTTACATTAGCAGCCATTCAAAATCTCCCCACTTTCCTTAATGGGCCCTTGGCTGGTTCCCTACAATTCCTTTTTAAACATCAATCTTTGTACTAAAATATTCTTTCTGTCAGTGATTTCCGTGGACAACAAGATCTAAAGAGAAAGAACATCATCTCCCGTTAGACCCTAGTAAGTAATTCAGTGAAAGGTGGAGCCTGTAAAGTAAAGTACTATGCACGCCCAGGAGAAGGCCAGTGGCTGGAAGTTAGAAGGGATTTTTCTTTTAGCCGCAGGGAAAAGGGCTGCCATTCAGCTGGCGTTTGACTGGGAAGGGCCATTTTGAATGGCTGCCACTGTACATACAAGGATTGATTGAATCTCTGCAGAGGAACTTCATCTCTTTCTTTAGCAGCATAAAAATAAAAGATGACCTTCAGTTTTGAACTTCATGGCATGAAAACTCAGATTATTTGAAAAGAGAGACCCTAAGGGCTTATAAGTTTTTATATATGTATGTGTGGAAGGTATGTGAGCACAAGTGTAGTATGTATCCCCTCTTTGTATTGAAGCTGCCGTCCTTAGATGTACAGCCGTGTTTTTTTTCTTGTTTTGCAACTTCTAACACTTTAACAGGCTGTCCATACTTCTCTTTCCTGCTATTTATTTCAATATCCCTCCCACAACAAACAGGCTAGGGTGATGAGATAATCGAGTAAGACACCGCCATTATGTCAACAGTCAAACATTAAGTGTCTTCATTAAAGAGTTAGGGGACACGAACCAGGGCCCCGGTGGGTCTCCGACAGACCTAATGATGTGATAATGGGATAGCATAATGGCCCATCTCAGCGGAAAAGATTCCTCTTCTCTGAATGCCTGTAGAAACCTCCCAGATACACATGTGCTGCAAACACCCACGCATAAACATACAGAGTCGCTTTATGTGTCGATGGTGCCGCCCACCTGGATGACACATGAATGTCAGATCAAGTGCACTCATATAGGAGAGTTAATCATAATTAGAGAGATGAAGTACCCGCTAAGCTTTCTTAATTGAAAACAAATGAGACTGTGTCTCTTTGCTGATGACTAGAGAAATGCCCTAATACACTTGGGTTTTACGATGAGAACAGAAACTATGAAAAGTTGCCTCCAGTATTCATTTGTCAGCGGTCAATGCATGAGACAAAACGTTTACTCCGCTGGAATGTTTCTTTATTGGGTTAAAAACCACAAACCTTAATGCATTAAAATGTGATTAAATGCAGAATACCAACACAAAGTGGGGGAATTACTGTAAAGTGGAAGACGTTTTCCCTTATGATACAAATCTAAACAGTGTGGGCTTTTACGTTATTCCCCGACACTTAGAAACACCTAAACATTAGCGTCAAAGGTAATGACAAAGTTATTAACATCAGACAGGAGCTGGAGGTGCTGGTGGAGAAGATTAAACCTGTGCAGCCTGGGAAAAAAATTAAGATAAACTCAATTTATTTGTAATTTAAAGAAATTTAAAAAAAGAAGGCAATAAATGGGTCTGTTTTTGGGGAGGAGGCTAGAACCACAAGTTTCACACCTTCCCTCTTAGTTAAGTTGGCTGCAGGGGTAACTCTGGAGGAGCTGTAGAAATCTGTAGCTCAGGACAATCAAAACAACGAGACAATCTTATGGAGGGTGGAGTGGAGAAAAAAGATTTAAAGTGTCAATTTGCAACATACCAAGAGCATTTGAGGATAAAACTGACATGCACTGCAAAAACCATCTAGAATTAAGTAAAAAAAATTCTTAAATTGAGTGTACTTGCCCTTAATTTGAGTAGATAAATAAGATGATTTGCCAATGGAATTAATATTTTTACTCCTAAAACAAAATAATTATATAATATGCACTTGAAATAAGACAAAGCAATTTTTTTTTCTTATTTTAAATGTAAATTGTCTTGTTCCATTGGCAAAGTATCTCAATTACCTCCTCAATTCAAGAAGAAATGCACTTAATTTAAGCAAAAATTACTCATTTAGATTTCCATTTTTTGCATTGTGTAAGGAGCTCTGCTCTAGATCCAGATAGATTTATTTTTTATAAAGGGAACAATTTATATTAATCAACATGAACACATCATATAAATTTGTCAGATTTAGCCAGAGAAACTAATTTTCATCTATAGTATCCTGGCAGGCTGATGGATAAAAACAATAAAAAACCTACAGTTAACTTAGTTTATGAAAAAAATAATAACTTCTAACTTCTAACAATGTATAACTAAAAGTTGTATAATTTACAGTTAACGTTTATTATAAAAGTGAGTCATCTAGATCGGATCAAAACAGTTGTTTTAAAAATGATTTAAAACATGATGTAATTGCTTGCAATATTTCTCAATTTCAATGGTTTTTGTTTTCAAAGGCCAGAAAATGAAAACTGACTGGCAAAAAAAAAAAAATCTAAAGGTTAATTTACAACCTTATATTTGGGGACATGGAATGGAAAACAAAAAAAAAACAAGATAAAATAAAATATATTTTCTTGTGTAACCTGTGCCCAAAAATACATCAGGACCTGATTTTTTATTGAAATGTTGTTCTGAAATAAGATAATACAGACATCTGGCAATCAACATCATATGCCAGACCAAACTAGTACTATACCACAATTAGCACCTGAAATACTCTTGATTTATTTTACCAGATATCGCTTGGATCATAACTAAACTTTTTTATGGAGGATGTAAAGCTGCCAAAATTAAATAAATGAATATGCAGCCTTTAAATAAAATAATTAAAATGTGTCAATAATTACTAGCCATTGTTTTATTAACTTATTTATTTTAGCTTTTATTGCATTTTATCTGTTTTTACTTAGTTGTTTTGTATGTTATATCATGTGAAGTTAATTTTGTACTTCGCCTCGTGAAAAAGTGCTATACAAAATAAAAGTTTACTTACATTTCTAATTAAATGTGGGAATTAAATAAATAAATGTGTCATCTATTAATTGAAACCACACGTCACTAATATATAGAGCCACAATTAAATAAATAAATACAGCGATAAACAATTAAATGTGTATTTCATTAAATTAAATAAATAAGGAATATATAAATGTGTCATTAATTTAATAAAAATACTTCTTCATTTTATAAAATATATATATATATATATTTTATTTCAGCATGCTCATCACCTATAGTCCTGTGTCGCAGTGCATCAAAACCATTAAAAGAATCTGTCAAACCCCACCTATCAAGTTAGGGGGCGTTATCTAACACCTGATTGGTCACCCTGCATGAAGGCTAACTCAATCGATTACAGGGTGAAAATTGTGGTAAGGGTGAAAATTAGAACTGAAAATCACCAAAACATCCACCTGTAAAACACATTGTTGGAAGTATGATGCTGTGGGAATGTTTCTTTTCTGCAGCAGTTAAAAGTTAATGAATTTAAGCAAAAGTTCACAGCTAGATTGGAATGGGTAAAGGAAAAGCCTCTTCTGTGGTGATCTTGCCTTGTCAAAGTTCAGACCTAAATCAAAAATGTGAGCAAAGACCTAAAAAAGTCAGTCAAGGATTCCCACACTAGCTAACTAAACTGAAGATTTAAGAAGGTAATTAGAAAAATTATTGCCTCTGAGTATCTGAATACAAACACTCGCCTCATGTTATCAGAGTTTTTTGTAATAAACACAAAGAAAGGAGTCCGACTTCTTCTTCCACTTTACAATTATGCGCTACTTAGTGTTGGTCAATCACAGAAAATCCAATTAACATATATTAAGGTTGTAATTTCATTGAAGCTGCAGGGGAACGAAAAAACCTTGGCAGTCTCCAGCGTGCATACACAATGATAGCGTCCACTTGCTTAAGGAACCTTGTAGCTCTGTAATTTCAGAGGTTCATATCCTGAGTCGATATTTCACTGCGAGATGCACGCATTAGTGGCATATTTCTTTCATAAACAGACACACTCCCTATTTCCTTAAAGCAATTGATTAATCCATAAAAAAGCTCTTTGGCTTCTCTCATCCTTCTCCTTTGAGTAATTACCTCATAACTCCTATGTCCAACCCACATCCTTACAAAAATGCCCATTATATGACTCATAATGGGGTAGCCATTGCAGACAGTTCAGGTGGCATCATGGAAAACCCCCCGAGGAAGCCATGCATGCAAAAAATGAAATCGTATATGCTGCCATCATCTGGGGAAACTGCAGGGAGAAAAACTCCACCTGTCACACTGCCTAAACTCCTCCTCTGCACCACACATCCCGGGAACACATTAGTATTGGGCCCTGGCTAAATGGTTGACCCCATCCTCCCTTTATCCATCTATCCATCCAGATAAATGGTAATGACTACAGAGAAGAACAGCCCCTGATGAATTAAACATTTCCTTCCAATAAGGATCTCATTTTCCATCTTTTGGATGGCGGTGAGATGACATTTTTTCTGCTGGCAGAGGTACTTTATCATTGTGCAGCTCAGGTGCATCAGAGGTCAATGACACAGAGCCAGCCCTGTTCTAATATATTCCATCTCAGGGCAAATCAGATGCATTTTACTGTGAACTGCTCATCTTGGGGTCAAATCGCGCCTGCCCCTGCAATCTATTTGACTGCCAGATTCAGGCTGTCTATCTGGGAACGAGGCACGTGCCCGGCTCTATAATGGTAGCAGTGACTGTAAGCCAAAATCCAATCTCCCTAAAGTGTTACCCGGGAAATCCCCTGTTCCTAAATCTCTTTTATGCAACGTCTGCATTTGACTGTTTTATTTTCAATCCACAATCATGAACTGACTTATATCTTTTATCTTTTTCTCCTCATTTTCTCTCGGCCTCTCCTCTCCTGTCTTATCTCTTCTTCCGACGTCCGCTGCATCATCAGGTCGCCAGCTGACCATCTTCAACAGCCAGGCGTTCATTAAAGTCGGTGGTGGAGAGAAGGGGCGCCACTTCCAGGGCCAGATGTCAGGCCTGTACTACAACGGCCTGCAGGTGTTCAAACTGGCAGCCGAGGGCGACCCCAGCGTCCAGACCCAGGGCAACCTGAGGCTGGTGGGCGACGTGCCCTCGGTGCTCACTACCGACACCACCTCCACCACCCCGCTGGCTGATATGTCCACCACCATCATGGAGACCACAACCACTATGGCTACAACCACCACCCGCAAGGGGCGCTCGCCCACCATGAGGGACAGTGTCACACAGGTAAGCGTGAGCATGAGGCATCACGATGACATCATCTTGAAAATGTGAAAACTGTTATTTGTTAAAATCATTTCCCCCTGTAGAGACTCACTCAGAGAAAAGCCGCAATTAGAAAATAATTCAATTTATTTATACAGGTAACACATTCATATTCTTCAAAATATTTCTATCTAAGGAAAACCCGCTGTTTGTGAGGACTCATTGACTCTCTGCAATCCCTCAAACCAACCATGCATGTGGCGACAGGGGAGAGGAAAACTCCCTTTTAACAAGGAAAAAACAACAACAGAACCAGGGTCAGAGTGAGCAGCCATCTACTGTATCTACCAAGGCTGTCAGGGGTTCAAGGAAATGAAAGCAGATAAAGACACTAATGAGTTATTTGATGCTTACGCCCCAGACTTTGGGCTGGATTTATCAAGATCCACTTTTGCGTGCAGTACTTTGCGCGCGCGCAAACTGGAATTTGGCGCGAGGGGCTGAACCATGGTGGTTTGCGGTGGATTTAACAAGAGTGATTGGCAGAACTGGTGGCAGGTGCAAACCGTTGGAGACGCCTCTATTTAAATGATGGTTCTTGGCGCTGCTTTGTGGTTTTATGTGCAAAAGTAGTTTGTAGTTTGTACTTCTTTTGAAACGTGTTAAATATAGAGTCAGATACCGCTAGCAAAAATTGCTTTCAGGTTTAATAAATCACTTATGAAAAGCAATTAATATATTTACATGTTCTCTCCCACAAGACGCGACTTTTATGTAAACGCCCCATATTGCATATTCATTGCAGAAAAAGTACTAAATGGATGAGGCTTATTTAGCATGTTTTTAAAGACCAAATCCTTTTTAGCACGCTGTTGATAGATCAGTTTGTACATTTTTAGCCGCATGAGTGAAATAGCTCATGTTTTATACACGCAAACCTTTGATAGATCCGGCCCTATGATGCTGTGAATGTATGTAGGCTTGGTTGAGTAACCTAGAAAAGGTTTATAGTAGTTTTCTCTCAGGGCTCGGACACTGGTGGTGGAATAAACCAGAGGGGGAGTGCGACTAAGAATAGTCTGAGATTGAGGGAGGAGATGGGGTAAAGGTGGGTGACGGGTTCGCTTGCATAAGGGAAAGAGAAGCTAGGCCAGGAGCTAAATGAAGGGGGTGTTGAAAGATGATTGGTTTTGGAGCAGGTGTCGCCCTGAGTTGACTCAATGGAGCTGAATGAGGGACATTGTAGGTGGTTCAGCTGATGCAGATAAGAGTCTTCCAGGTTTCATTTTTGCTTTAGCTTCATTTAAAACACCATAAAACTCCCCTTATTTCTTTCTGAGCAGGAATCGTTTTCCCTGGTTTCTCTTCTTTGGTCCCACTGTTTCCTTTCAAATCTAAAAAGAACAAAAGCTTAAATTGTTTTATATTTTTTTAGCCACTCCCAGGATGGTGGTCCTGTATATCTTTGCCATCCCCATTAATGACAATATTGCCTCCTCTTTGCATAAGCTGTGTTTTTATCTTGGAAACATGCAGCTCATGTAAATTAAGATACTATAAAACTTACTTTTAATAAACAAAAGAAAAATGAGCAATATTCTTGGAGAAAGTTAGTATTTCATGTCCTAAATTTGTTCCAATTCCTACTGGTGCAGAATCCTTTTTTGTCTATATTCGCATCACCAGAAGTAAACAATCATATATTTTGGACCTATCAAGTTGATAGATAGATATAGATCAGATTTTTTTCTCAGTCAAATACATAGTTTTGTTCTGCATCCCTTTAAACATTCTGTGGATATATTAATTTAGAAAGTTGTAGCCACAGCAGAAACTATTCAAAATGTCCCACTTTCCTTGATGGGCCCTTGGCTGGTTCTGGGCTGGTTCCCTACAATTCCTTTTTAGACATCAAGGCCCAGGAGAAGGCCAGTGGCTGGAAGTTGGAGGGGGTTTTGCTGGGAGGTGCCGGGAATTCGGCTGCCATTCCCCTGGCTTTTGACCGTGAAGGACCATTTTTAATGGCTGCTACTGTACCTTTATTTTGCAGGTGCTTTATTTCCACAACATTGAACAGCCAGGTCAACCTACCATCAGGTTTCATTTTTTAGCCCTCAGATGCTTAACAGAGTCAAAACGCAGCCTTTTTATTGCAAATTCTTCATTTCCTCAAAAGAGATGGAGGATGCCGGGAAGCAGGAAATTGCAACACATAACCAAATAACAAAGACTGGATGGTTTGGGGGAAAGGGCATAGAGAACAACAGCAAGAGGATATACTTGGCTGTGGCGCTTCCAAAAATAGTTATGAACACACTGAAACTAAACGCCATCAATTTCAGGGTTTGAATCTAATATTGTGGGAAAAATGCCTGTAGAAATCATAAAGACTAAAGTAAACACCTACTCATATCTTGGTTTATTATGTGATT
The DNA here is from genome assembly GCA_018398635.1 of Cyprinodon brontotheroides. Classification (NCBI taxonomy): domain Eukaryota; kingdom Metazoa; phylum Chordata; class Actinopteri; order Cyprinodontiformes; family Cyprinodontidae; genus Cyprinodon; species Cyprinodon brontotheroides. Next base: position 2,411,965 of record JAGKQL010000069.1, on the reverse strand, counting down.
TTTAATGTTACGTCTCTGGCTGTACATAATGGGATGAAACTATAAAATAATGCTACTACAATTGCACCCCTGGCCACCCCCCCGGTGGCGCCACTGATACTCGGTACCATGGACAATGATGAACTAGAGTGCAGTGAAGACATTTGCTTTGCATGTAAGCGAGAGCCTGTCATGTACGGTCTGATGATTACCAACATTTGCTGAAGTTAGGATCATGGTAAGCAACAATTAGCAAACAGTAGGGACAAGCTGTTGCCCACATGCAGGATGATGGAAGAGCTGAGAGATTCAGGCCCTGCACTCTCAGGAGAAGACATAATGACAGGATCCATTTGTTCCAAGGGGAAATATGTTCCACTTGACATCCACCATCATTAGCTACAAGCTGTGTGTTAAACAAAACCAGGAAGTGCTGCAAGCTTCATGCCTCTTTCGAAAGACCTCAGCTCTATCTGTTATTTTCTGCTTTTTCTGAAGGTTTTCTACTTTTTGTCTTTTAAGCCAACGATTGTTCAGGAGCTGCTAGAAATAACAAAGACCTGTCTGAAATTTGCAGCAGATTGCACTCATTCAGGAATGTTGATTAGGGATCATCAAGTCCACAGAGACTCATCTGAAGTCTGATAGCAAGTTTTAGACAATCTTACCTGTAGGCATCATCAGCAGATTTGGAAATAATCGTCCCTGACTCCATCTTTTGATCATCATCTCACAGCTTTTTAATTTATAACATTTGGAATAAACTTAGCAACGGCAATTAGACCGGACTCTTTCCAAGAAAACTGTCAGATCAGTTCATGAAACATCAGGCTTTGTGCAGCAAACAGAAAGCAAAGTTTGGAATTTTTATTTTGCACTAGCCCGTGAATATATTTTGGACACTTTAGAAAACTTTACATTTTCTAATGGATAAGAATAATTTTGTCAAACTTTTATTGTAATGACATATATATATGATGTCTTTGGTAACACAGAGTACACTTTTTTTTGTAGGAAATCTTTTTTTTTGGTGTTCCAACCCTCGAGAAAGAAACTTCCCTTCCAGGCGATACGGCCCGTTGCTTTCTGGACGCTGCCCATTTCATAACATCAACGTATTACGCCACTTCTGTAGCCCTGGCGTAGTCCTACTCAATTCTAGTCAGAATATGAGTTCACGATACTGCTCCATAGAGCTGTGATTATAGGGCGTGTTCCCGAGCGAACCAGGAAAAAAATGCCTCTGCACTCAATTGGATAGACCACCACAACCAATAAGAGCAGCGGAGTGTGTGACGTATGTTAAGCGACGCATAGTTGTTGTCAACAAAATCAAAAGCGTGCAGTTTACGCGCATAGAATAAGAAGATGAGCCTTGATCGGCGTTTCTCTGTTCCTCTTTTAAAATTAATTTGCTGTCGATATCTTCTAGAACAGACCTAATAGCAGAATCTACTCACCCAAACTCTCCAGCGGCAGCCATTGTTGTTGTCACCCAAGCGCTTTGGTGACGTGGTTGATTACGTTACTGTTGATCATCTGTCCATCATCGTATAAAGCCCGCCCTGACAATTTGATTGGCCCGCCAGATATTGTGCGAGCATACTGCAAGCTACTATGGAGCAAATGCCAGACCGAACTTCCGGACCTCAAGCGTTGTGGGCGGGACTAAGTTAGGAATGGCACCAGGCTAACACTTCTGGGGATTATGGAGTGAATTCTGTTCCATTATTGTTGAATGTACGCTAAATCAGTTTTGTCAATGAAAAAATTTGAAAGAAAAAAAAAAACCTATCCAGAGAGATCTTTTTAAAAGGAAATCATAATTCATAAAAAGTTTTGAGAATAACTTTGTAGCTTTCTCATATTTTATTTTTATTTTTTCAATTTTTTGGGAATTTTTTAATTTTTTCTGATTTTTATAATTTTTTCTTTTTCTTTTGCAATTTAGTTTAGCTATTTCCATTCTTTTCAAAATGTGTTTTTCATATCACCTTATCTTCACTTTCATGTTGAAGATACGTATCTTCACCGCTCATTTAAAAGGAAAGTGAGGATGATGAGAATCTGTGAAACACAATTTGAAAATAATTGTATTTGTAAAACTAATTTGAAAATATCAATTGGAAAGAAATTAAATATGAAAAATAATAAATTTCACAAAACATCAAAGCTACTGTTCTACATAGAAATGCATGGTCAGTGGTTTTCTAGGACATGAAGGAGCTGCTGCTCAGAGATAAGCATAAACAAAGAAAAATATCATTATAACGTACTGAAAGACTGAAATATGTTCATTTGTATAATATAGGCCCTTTAAATATCAAATTTCTACCAGTGTTTTCTATAACTGTTTTCTTGTCAAAAGTCTTACTTAATGAAAAATAAAGAAAGTGGTTACTTTAATTTCGTATAACTATGTGACAAAATATTTGGTTTTTGATTTTGTAAAATTCTTTGGTTCACAAACCTTCATTTTTAATACTCATGTTGTTAGCAATACTATTTTAGTAGCAGCAATTAAATAATTGTTAATTATTTAAATATTTCAAAGCAGATCATGTTAAATGTGTGTTTATTTACCTTTTTATTTATACCATGATATTAGTGTGTTTTTAGTTGTTTTTTATTAGTGTGGTATTTAGAATGGCTGAACTGCCAGAGTTGAATTCATTTATCAGGGCTTATGAACACATTAAAATTGAATGTTAACCTTTAGAAAAAATTTGGCTAAACAACCTACTCTTTATAAAAAAATGAATGCAAAGTGAAATATTACTAGAGTTAAGCACAAAAATCCAATTCAATTCAGTTTATCTCTGTAACACCAATTAACAACACGCCATCTCAAGGCAACCAGATCATCCAGTCAAATTGATTCTAAAGTTTTCTATCCAAGGAAAACCATTTGACTGCATCGCATCATTGAGAGGAAGGCAATCCGGCCACACTAGAAGCTTGTAGCGACAGTGGAAAGGAAAACTCCCTTTTAACAGGAAGAAAACTCAGCAGAACCAAGTCAATGTGAGCGGCCATGTGCCGAGGAAACGTCCAGGAAAACACACAGCGGCAGGCAGACGAACTCAGAGTCAGCTCCCATGTCAGAGGATGAAGGAGCACATCCAGTTAGTCACAGTCAGAGAAACAGGACTACATCTGGAAAACAGGCTGATCTCCATCATCTATAACAAAGTCGTTGATTACGACAGCAGCACAGCTGATATCTTTCTCAACGATAGGGTCACAGCCAAACAGTACAAACCAAATGAAGCTACAAAATATAACCTACTAACTTTAATGACCCCACACTGCTCTATAAAGTGGGCTAAGTTTCTCCAAATACTCCGTGTTGCACTACTATAGTCACTCAGACGAAAACTTCTTCATATCACTGCTACTATGTTATTCTTTATGTTTTTTAAATAAAATAGTGTAAAAGCTCCACCGTTACCTTTTTTTTTTATTTACAGAAGATAATATCAGACCTAAAACATTTAAATGTCATCTAAATTGAATAGAGGCTGATGTCTGACACTGAAACAAAATTGAAAGCCTTTGACTGGCATTGACCAAATGTCGGCTTGTCAAATGAACAAGAAAACGGAAAAGAAAAGCAATATTTTCGCTGCCACAGATGTCGGTGTTGCATTGTCCAATTTAGAAGCAATGAAATTAGATGACATCTTTTGTGAATTCAGGCTGTTCAGGAGGTTTTCCACCATGAATTCTATCACCAACACAAAAACACAAACATGTTAGTATCCCATCCTGCTGGGTCCTTTGTTGTGGCATCAAAGTAGCTGTAATACTACAGCAAACACAAACTCTAGGCTGTCACCAGAGCCCTGAGAGGAGTTACATTGCTTTCATTTTATATCTCACTTTGTCATAAAAAAAATTGACTTTGCAGGATTCTTCCAGGCATATTAGTCTGACTCTCAATGTATTGGTTCATCACAGAAGATAAAAATTCACTGCTTCTATGGGTTTAACGCCAATATTAAAACACATTTTCTTTACTGCATAAAAAGGATTAAAACACTTGAAGTAGAGGTGCATCGATTGACCAGAAAGCCAATTGATTGCCCTTGATTTATTTAATTTTGGAAGACCTGTGATCAGCCGATATTGTCGTTCTGATAAATTTCTCCAATCGAAAATCGGAATCGTCAAGTCAGGCTTTTTTAAAAATTGGTAATTGTCCAGAAATCTGCATTTCATTGTGCAAAATTCCCTCTACATTCGGTCAGAGCACGCAAACTTATAACTTGATCCCATGAAATATTAGCCTCGTGAGACCATCCTGATCTCGCGAGCTTTCAAGGTTTCACTCGCTAATCAGTCTGGAGACTCTCCGTTGAAGAAAATTTGGAGAAGTTCAGTCTAAAGAACATGGTGGCTTCAGCCGATGAAACTAGCGTTAGCGTGGCTATCGAGCAAGTTTTATCGGAATTACAGAGTATTTCTTCACTGAAAGAAGAGCAAAACACTGCTCTGGAGGCTTTTCTCAGAGGAAAAGATGTTTTTGCTCTTCTCCCGACTGGTTTCGGCAAGAGTTTGATCTATCAATTGGCTCCTCTTCATCGTCACTCTGTTACGTCATATGCTTTGTTGATCTGATTGGTTTATTTGGCCCGTCTATCACCAACATAGGCCAATCAGCTAACCAATATTTTCGCCCCTTCCCAAAATTACTTCTACAGAAGGTTTCCAGATAGATATGTGTGGAGTAGCAACCATCTGGTGGAGTCAGGTTACATGTTCCATGATGGTCGGTTGACCCTGGATTGCTCATCGTTGTAAAATAAAGCGGCCTCTGTGCTGAAGGTACAACTTCAGCCACACTGGTCTCTCCTGGGCGTGCATATATTTCTTTTTACTGACTCATCCTTCAATGAATTCGGGTTCGGACCAGGGAGATGATGCTTCTCTTTAGATCTTAATGCTCACAAATCTAACAGGAAGCAATTATTTTAGTACAAAGATTGATGTTTGAAAAGGAATTGTAGGGAACCAGCCAAGGGCCCATCAAGGAAAGTGTGACATTTTGAATAGTTTCTGCTGTGGCTACAACTTTCTAAATTAATATATCCACAGAATGTTTATAAAGGGATGCAGAACAGAACCAGGCGTATGACTTCCAAAAAAAATATGATCTATAAATAAAAGCTTCTTTTTTTTTTAAATTAACTTGATAGGTCCAAAATATATGAATGCCGATGAAACTAGCGTCTGGTTTTTGCTCTTCTCCCGACTGGTTTTACCGGCAAGAGTTTGATCTATCAATTGGCTTTTGCCTGGTACCTGGCTTGTGGTTGTGTTTTAGCCGTCGCTCTGTTTTAGTACATCATAATATGCTTCGCTGATCTGATTGGTTTATTTGCCCGTCCCATCACGCACATGAGCCATATCCAGCCAACGCATTATTTTCCTGTACTCGTCCCAAAATTACTGAAGGTTTCCAGATGGAAATGCGGAGCAAATCCATCTGGCAGAGTCAGGTTAATGAAATATTTAATTTTTGATATAATTTTAGGATGATTTTGAATATTACTCGCTAAGTGGAGGTTGATTTAGGACTGATCTTTGATAAACGTTCATAAAATCTCTTTCTCTGCCCTCTGGACTCTGATTCAGTTTGAAGTTTGCATTTAGACATCACTATTCAACTTTTTTCAAACATATTAGTTTGTGAAAGATGTTAATCTGCAATCCTCGCCTTATGCTTTTCTCTTGTCCAGCCTTGTCAAATTTTTTATCGACACCATGTCCAAGTAATTCTCCAAAACGAAAAAAATCCAACAGATTCTCTTGATGAAGAGCCTTTTGCTCTCTAATTGCTAAACAATATTTCCCTCTCAACTGGAAACCCATGACTGCTCCTTCTATTTCAGAATCAATAAAGGAGATAATTTCTTTCATCAAAAAAAAAAAATAAGTTTTATAGTTTTATCTTTGTTTCTTTTAATGAAAAACATTAAATAGTATATGCAAACAAGTTGAATAGCGATACATTTCAGTACATGTGAAACCAATTTTTCCAACTACCAGTTTGAAAAAATCTTCCTTGTGTGACGGACAGTGCTGAAATAGCTCAGTTGGGAGAGTGTCAGGTCGAAGATGTGAAAGTCCCTGGTTCAGGCCTTGCATGTTCTTTAAAAGACCCTTAACCCCACACTGCTCCCAAGGTGCCTTAGAATTGCAGCCCACAGCTCTGCAAAAGGGCTGGGTTAAATACAGAGAGTTCTTTTTTTGTTGCTCTGTACTTGCGACCGTGTATTGCAATAAAAAAAGGTGGATTGGTGTATAACAGTATTGGTGAAAAATGAGACTGCTATCACAAGCATGTACCATAGGCGTACCCCTTCGCTTTATAATAGGGCCCTTGCTGTTTGCATTAATCATTTCTCAATAATCCCTCTTTAATGATGAAATTATCATATATGCTGATGACGCCGGGGTATATACTCCTGGTAAAACTGTTTAGGATGTTACCTAAAAGTTAATTGAAGACATGGAAGGTTTCCACCTGGATAAAAAACTATAAATTAGCCCTAAATGTCGACATAACATTTCATTTATCAAGCAAAACAATGGATGAATGAAATCATGGCGTTCTTTTGAAGCGTAGAAAAAAAAATTGCCTCAAAGGACTGGAAATTTGAAACCACTTTATAGTAAATTGCGTGTATGGAAAATACTTTAATATGAACACATGCCTCAGTTCATGTTGATATAAAAACATTTATTTTTGTGTATGAGTACAATCACTGTGCATAAAACAGGGTTCCCCGCTGGTCCTTAAAAGTCCTGCAAAAGGCATTGAATCTCAAAAATAAAATCCGCGTCTTACTACTCGTATTAAAATGTCTTTTAAATCAGTCTTTCTGTAGGTCTTACCTTTTAAAACATCAAGTAATAGGATTATTTTTTATTATGATTTGCTTTTTGTAATGTAAATAAAACATTATAATTTTACCTTTTTATTTAAGAAAAATAGCCAAGTATTATTGGCTATTCCGGCCTCGATTAGCGAACCAATAAAAGCTTTATGTTAAGCGGCCGGACATTTGGGAGATGCTACCATTAACTTTTGTCTGGAAAATATGAGCAAGTGTAAATGTAACCAAAATTGTCTCCAGCCAAGAGTTTTCTCCATGGCTAAAACCAGGGAACATACATGAGGCTCAGTGGATTTTGTGCAAGAAGTCATTCAAGCTCAGAACGATGGGAATTAAGGCAGTGGAGTCACATGCGAAGCGCGAAACACAAAGCGTCAAAATGGAGTTACAGAGAAACAGCCGGTATTTCTCAGTTTGTTCCACCCTTTGTCTCTGCAACGCCTCCACTTATCCCCAAATCAAACATACTAAGAAAACCATACAAAGAAAAATAGCTGCAAAAAAAAGACTTAGCACTGGTTATGTTAAAGTTTGGCTTTAAAACTGATTAGTTTTGTTTCCTGCTAAAACAAAAGTTTGTGAATTCAGTTAAATAATTGTTAAAATATATCTGTAATTTGTGTGTTTTTAGCTTTTTCTTCCTGTATGGGAAGCTTTTCAAAATTTGAAACATTAGTGCAGTGGTTTATGTTATAATAAACCTTTGGGTTAAGTTGTCGCAAGTAAGGTTTTTCTTGTGAATTTGGTCTTAAATTTTTATTTCTAGTGGCATTAAAAGTCTTGAATTTAACTTTCCTTATGCTGTAGGAACCCTGATAAAATCTTACATCAGTGAAAGACAGCAGGAATAAAGACACCTATTATGAGCATAGGGTATGGGTGTACCACAGTTCTACTTACTTTTGGGGCAGGCTTTCCTTTGGACTGAGGAAAGAAGTTGCATTTGTTTGTAAATGTGAGCCGCTAAAGCTAAAGTTTATATTGGGCTCAAAGAAAAGAGATTATTTCCCGTCAAGCACATTTGAAAGGAATGTAATTCCGAAAAAGTCAACCTAGAAATCAGGAATTTGAAATAAAAGGTGAAAATATAAAATCTATTTAAAAAGTTTATATATTTTGAGAAAATAAAATCTGCAGGAAACAAATAAAATTGAAAAATAAAATGGAAAAAAATGTAAATATGAATAAACATTTTTGTTTTAAAGAGCTAAATCATACAAGACAATAAGGTTACTCTTAAAAACAATTTTTGGATCAAAACACTTTTCAAAGTTAGGTTTTCACAATTACACTTTTTTTCAGACAAATTACAAAAAGGGTTATTCACTTCAGCAATAATGGAACAAAATTCACTCCGTAGTTATTCTGAAAAGCCCCAAAAAGCTGCAGATGAAAAACTTTAATATAGAGAAGAACATTCTAAACCATTTCCTTTAAAGCTCTAATAGCACCAAAATATGCTAAGCGTGAATTGCAGGTAATATTCAATTTAGTTTGAAACATGAATTACAGTCATTTGTATGAATGTCATAGAAGGAAATAATTTCTCTTCCATAAGAGTCTCAGAATTTTAGTCTGACGACAGCACTGCTTGTAAGTGTAGATTTAGATTTTCAATTTTTTTTTTTTTTAACCACTTTAAGTTTCTCACTGTTCCTCTTTTGTGCAGCTTGGAACAGCGTGAAATTCTCACAGATCATCAGTCAAAACTATGTTGGAAAACAATCTGGTTCAAACTCCCTGGGAGCGTTTTGGCATCAAACATCCACCCGTCAAACCTGGTGTTTTTGTCACACACACAACTGACGATAGCTGATAGCTAAAAGAATAAACATCGGAGGATCCTCCAACTTCTCATATCTGTAGTGAAGGTTTGAGAAGACTAAACGGTGAAAGGAAATGTGAAAGCAAGCGTAGGGTAACATGAAGCGCTTAGAGACTATTTGAAGAGAAAACAAATTGAATTTGCTGCCAAAGCTCCAGCTATTATCACTACATTACATACTCTAGTTTATATATTTAACATAGCATCAGTTTCATTAGATGCAGATACCTGCTTTTTACCCATCCAGTCCCTTATGTTCTATAGGAATAAGCGGATGAAATAAAATCCATATTGTAAATAAGGGGCAAAGCTGACGGAGGCCAAATGAATATTGCCAGAATCCAGCGAGTCACAGCGCAGGGTGGTGAAAAGCTAGCGAGTACAGAGCCAAATTTCAATTTTTCCCCAAAGCTCTGAGCTACACGGCTGCTGCAGCTTTGATCATAGTGGAATAATATGCTTTGATGCTTAGAATAAAAGAGCTACCTTTTGATGTATCGGGGGAGGGGGGGTATTTTTTTCCTCCATTCGCCTCCCTGATCGTGTGTGTTTCCGTGAAACAGTTGGAGTCATCACTCTTTTCTCTCGGTGTCAGGGTGTTATGAAACCAAAGATCAGAACCAACGCCCCGGCTTGTGCGTGCCGGGCTGATAAATGCTCTGGTGTGTTTGTGATGTCTCTGTAAGCTGTAAAAAGTCGCCCCCCATCCTGCATTCTCCTTGACGACCGTTGGAGGATAACCAAAGTTTTGTCTGGGTCAAACTTCATTTCGGAGCAACACCTTCAGGTCTCCTTCAGAATGTATCAGCGCTCTGGGTTAGTGGGCCCCCAGACAATCCTATCTGATAAATTACAGTCAGCGCTACTACTGTGGCGCGCTCTGGATGCTACCACGTTGTGAATTCAGCTTTACAAGTGTGTCACAGATGTTGCACTGAATTACAGCCAATGATAAGGAAGTGAGTCAAACAGCATTTAGATGGTGTTTTGGATTCAAAACATGAGCCTCCTTTTTTGCTTTTTAGGGAAACAAACAGCTGATTATTTGTACATAAATGGGTAGTTTTAGTACCTTAGTGTGTTACAGATATGACTGGTGCCAGTTAGTAGTTAATACTGGAAGTCATTAAACTAAATTAGAGGTTTTTAGTGCTCGGATAGAACCAACATCAAGGATTAAGTGTTGCTAATTGCTTTAACCAATAGTCAGAGGTGTCAAGTAACAAAGTACAAATACTTCCTTACCTTACTTAAATAGAAATTTTGGCTATCTATACTTTACTGCAGTAATTATTTTTAGACGACTTTTTAATTCTACTCCATATTTGTATTTTTTTGCAGTTATCTCTACTTTTTACTCCTTACATGTTAAAAAGAGACTTTAATTTAAGCTTAGTTTTGTTCTGGCCTGTTGATATTTAAAAAAAAAAAACAAGAAACATTAAAAAAAATGGATTTCATCCAGACAATTATTAGTTTATAGTTAGACTTGGTACTGCAAAAAAATGAAATCTAAATAAGTATTTTTTTTCTTGAAATAAGTTAATTTTTTCTTTCATTAAATAGGTAAGAGAGATTCTTGGCCAATGGAACCAGACAATTTAAATTTGAAATAAGAAAAAACAATTGCATTGTCCTATTTCAAGAGCATATTATCTAATTATCTTATTTTAAGAATAAAAATATTCATTCCATTAGCGAATCATCTTATTTAACTACTTTAAGTAGTTTTTGAAATGGTATTTTCACACGTTTACTTGAGTAAAAAGCTGAAGTTGAACTTCTACAAAAGTTTTTACCCAAACAGTAATGCTACCGTAATAAACATTAACACTTGACTTTTCTGCCAGGTAGTAAGGGAAGCAGAATGACATAAATCTGTATTTGTCCCTCTCCTGTGTGTCTAAAGCTTTGGTGTGTGTCCTGCAGCAGCAAATCTGGATTCCCTACCCAGTTTTTTTTTATGGGCTATTGTGGCTCCCGTGATAGGTTTAAGCTATATGATTCTTTGATGCACCGCCATGTAGAAACCACACACTTAGAACCAAGGAAAAACAGGTTTGGTTAAATGTGGAGGCCCAGAGCAACAGTTGGAGCAGGAACTCAAGCGTGGACTGGGTGAATCAGGAGCTACAGGAGAAAGTCCGAGGCGGGGAGATCCATAGGGTTCAGGCTCAGTGGGACTGTAGAAGGCTGAATTTGTGCTTGAAATGCTACTTGAGAGGGACCCACTTTGAGGAGCTCTTGTCAATCCTTTTTAATCTAGCTTTGTGGGGGTTAATCTGGAGAAGAGAGAACTGGTTGAGAGGGTGCAGGAGAGATAGGTCAAACATTGGAGTAAAGTGAGTAAAGGAGAGGGCTGTCAATTGGATTTCCCAAGGAGGACTTGAATGGATCATGTGGAAGTTTTCCTGCCTGCTCAGTGTTTTCTCAGTTAATCCTTCCAGGGGGAGAAGGTCCAGGTGTCCAGTTACTCAGGAAGGCTTCCTGCCAAATAGCAAAGACAAAAACTAAATACTGTAAGCCTCAGAGGAACAAAGCTAGGTTAGACTTAGCTAATCTCAGCTTGGCTAGAATACCCAAAACTGGCAAAAACTCTGGTGTCAAGGTAGCGACAGCCTACTGCTCAAATACTCCTCCAGTGGTCCAACGAGCCGCGGTGTGCAGGGAGGCCCAATGAGGACAGGGCACCACCTGGTGGTTGAGAGAGAAAAACACACAAACAACCCACACAAACTGGATTCCTAACAGTTGCAAGCGAAGAACATGTTTTTCAAATAGAAATTTGAAAAAAAAAAAAAGAAATGAAACCCACATTTCCTGAAAGTCCTCACCTACAGCCTGAGCTTCTATGGGGCAAACTTATAAAAGATCAAAAGAACCTTTGAGAAACGATGCAAAGATCTCTCATTTCAAAGATCTACAACTCGACTCATTGATATGATAGTTAAATTGCAAATGCTAAGAAAACTTGTTAACTGGGGTTGGTTTCTGATGAACACTGGTAGGACTATCTTGAAGGCCACATACAAAACCTCTGCATTTGCGTGCCTGAGTTTGATCCAATTCAGAGTGGTATTCAATGCCATACTTGTAAAACTAGGTTTGCAAAAAAAATAGGTATTTGCCACCTGACAGCTCACCTTGCAATCTTGTTCACATGTTTGTCACCTGTATAGCTGAGATTTCGAAACAAAATCTCTACATTTGGAAGCCAAATATAGCTCTTTCTAGAACACATTAGATTAATTATGTCATGTCCATTTTAAAAGTGGAGAAAATTAGATTTTTTTTAGTGCAAACTTGATGAATTTGTAGACTAAATAGCAAACTTTTATGGAGATTTTTGCATTATTTCACTCTGACACTGGTCAATAGTTTTTTTTTATAAATATATATACAGGTAATAATAAAGCGCACTGCTCTAACCACTAGGCCAACAGTGGTTGCTTCTTAAACTGCTTCTTAAATTTTAACATTAAAAATAGCTTTAAGATTAGAATACTGCTAAAGTTCAAAGGAAAAAAAGTTATATTACATAAACCTGCTCTACGTGAAAAGAAAGTCTAATACCTGCTTAAAGGTTGCTATTTCCAAAAGGTTCTTGTAATCTCTTGAATGAGCCTCAACCCTAATCATCAAAAATGACAGAAATTATAACCGAAAATGACTTTAATTCTTTAACCTTCATTACTGAAATAACTGAAGTGAACTAATTTATTGAGATGATATTTATATTACAGCACTGGACCTAATGGGTAGAATATGAATTTGTAAGGTAAACAGAGATGTTAGCTGGAATATGAGACAGCATCATTAGGCCTGTTTGGCAGAGGCCGGTGATGTGAACATGCAGTCAAACTGACACACTGTGATTAATAAATGATAGCGCCCATACTTTGGATTAATAACAAGGAGATAGCTCTGCCAAGTACCGTGGAGCTTGAATCAATTACGCTGATAAAAGCTCTCCATTTTCAGTCGAATGACCCCCATCTTGAAAAACAACCAGAGGTGGGGAAGACGGGAGGGGAGGAGGTTTGGGTGTCTAGACATGCAGCTCTATGAGTCACGCAGCAGTCAGGACGAACAGAGGCCACTACAATGAAACCCCCTTGTCAAGTTGAATCTGTTTTTATAGCCAGATGCCTTGCTGTTCCCTTTGGTAGATATTTGCCACCTTGAAACAAATAAGGGGTAAGAATTTCAGGCCACACATCATATTTTTGAAGATAAATAAATAATTAAAACATTTCTGTGCAAATGTCATCAGAGTTCAGCTTCATCATGTGATTCCAAAAATCAAGCATCAGATTAAGTTGGCTTTGGTGCCACTTTAGGCTAATTATCACTGTTTCTTTGCCGTCTGGTGAAAATCAGACCTATAGATTCTATCATGTAGATTCTATATATTCTATTCTACCTATTCAAAATCACATAACATTCGGGGCTGACTAGCTCCGCTGAGCCCGGATCTAACTGAATACAGATTAGTTTACTCATATTTGCAATGTGGTTATTTTCTTTGCTGTAATTCCTAAAAATAATAGTATGTCCATCTAAACAAGATTAATCTCAGAGATTCAGAAGTGATATTTCTGTTGTTGTTTTATATTGTAATTATATGTAAATGTGTACATATTCAAAGAACAAAAAATTTTAAAATTATGTTGTAAATTAAAGTCAAATGCTGCCATTCATATGTCATTAAGAACATTTATCTGTTAGGGTTTTTTTGTTATATAATTGTCAGTAATATAATAGAACATGGTAGCTGGTTTGGAGTTCGTCTGCCTGGCTGTGTGTTTCCTGTACGGGGCCACCTGTAGAGCTGGCTTACAGTTGCCTTTTGTATCTCTGCTTCTGTCTCCCTGAACCCCAGTTGGCTTCGGCAGATGGCCGCTCACACTGTTAAAGGGAGTTTTTCCTGTCCACTATCGCTACAAGCATCGTTGGTGTGAGGGATTGCCTTTGAGTCAATGAGTCGATGCTATCAACTGGTTTTCCTTAGATAGGAAACTGAATCAAATCAACTGTGGAGCTTATAAATTTTTCCAAACTTAACCAGATATGAAACATAAAATTCTATCTCCATAATTCATAGACATTTATTTCTTTATTAGACATCCTGCAGACCTGTAGTTGGCTATACAAGGATCGTTGAGTAGTATGATGGTACTACTATCAACTAAGGAAGGGAAAAGTTTGCATGTTGCTAAAAAACGTTTTATTTCTCCGTTTTAATTTATAAATTACTTTAAGCTGTTTTGTGTGTGCTTCCTTTATCATCTTCTTTCTCTTGCTATCTAATTCAATTCTTAAAAAAACTTTACTGAGTAAATTTATTCAAAGTTCAGAAGCTGACTGGTTAAAGGTTTTCAAAGGAAACCCAACTGCTTGCATTGAGCCAGTGAAATAAAAAATTAACTCCTCCTCAACAAGCATGCAACCCTGGAACCGATGCTTGTAATGTGGCATTGATTGCATCAAACCCTCATGCCAAGCATCCATGTAGAAATGGGTTAGGGTTCTCAAACTTGGAGTCCAGACCCCAGTTGGGTTAAGGGGATGATTTTTGGGACAGAAAATCACCTCAGAAAAATGTAATGTGAAAAATCAAGGTGGCGTCTGACCGGACATTACAGTAGAAGGATGGCGAGCGGTTGGTCTCAAACAAAACCAGTTATTGTCTGCATTAACTAGGCTTCACCAGAACAACCACTACCCACCTGTCCGCTAAGGCCATAGTATTTAAGAGAAAATTGAGCTGTGTTATCCTGCTGTTAGGTGCCTTAGTTCCAGAGCCGAGCTCAGTCAGCCATTCCTGCTTTAATCTCCAGCTGATCCTGCACATCGCCTCACCTTCCCTTTGCTATCTGGATTATCCTTCCCTGAAGTGGAATAGTTTTGATTCCTGATCTAATGGACCTACCCCTGAAAGCGAATTTCCTCCAGACACACCTGAAGGAGGTGGTGGTACTCTCTGAACTGGTTGCACCAACACTGGTGGCCTTGCTTGCTTTTCCAAAGTAAAGAAAGCGTCTAACCCAGTGTTCTGTCAGATCAGCATACCCTGTCAGTGACCAGCATACCCATAGTCAAATGGTACGTGCGTAAGATGTTGTGGATTTGTGTTTATCCCTTTAGTATTGTACAAAAAATAGATTTTAAACGTACCCTAATTGGCATGTATCCCTTTGGTCGCTTACAAAAAAAAACAAAACAATTTAGCGGCTTAGATTGCCATGCGCACCAAAAAACACCAAAAAGTAAGTAATTCAAATTTTTTTCCTTGTACTGTGTTCTAAAGTGATATGCGCCGGTTGAGGGTATTTTAAAGTTTGGTTTTTCGTATTAAAACTACAAGGATAAACTCAAAAGTGGAGCAGCAACAGGGTTTTCATTATGGGCACGCTGGACTGACTTGGTGGCTCTACATCTGAGAGAACACCGGCTAATAGCTGGCTCCAGGTCTGCCATGTTGAGGTGGAACCAGCAGTGCAGCAGATTCTTATGGATGCAGTGGAGCTTTTCCTTCTTCATGCAAATTGATCAGCACCTAAAAGTGGCAGTTTTGTTGCAGGAATTGTGTCCATTGTGAATGCAAAATTTCTGTATATCTGTATGTTTAAAAAAGGCTGCCAGTCAGACGGCTAAGGAGCATGATTTATGAGAAGAGTCAGCACACAGCTTTGATAATTATATAAGTTGTGATCAAATTTTAAACTCCTGAGAGTTTGCTCACCGAAAACTCACTATCCTGAGTGGGTCTTATTGTATTATAGACTGGGATAGCAATACGATTTAGATGAGAAATGCTCACCAAGTTTTCTTTTGTGAAGTAAACCTGCTATTTATCCCTTTATCTAAGTGTATGGTTGATTGTTAGCGATTTTTTTTTTGTGATGAAATTGTTAGGACTATCATTGATGATGTGTGAGCTCCTGTTAAAACCTTATAATACCGCCCTGCTATGCTTAGTTTGATCTAATTAGGATGAAGTTCCTTCTGTCAGGGTAAAAGGTTTAGGGAATATAATGAGAGTGGGGTCCTTGATCCTGAGTAGTAGCCATTCAAAATTTCCCACTTTCCTTGATGGGCCCTTGGCTGGCCTTTGGCTGGTCCCCTACACTTCCTGTAATTCCAGTGTAGGGGGGTCACTCCGGGCGGCTGTAAGGTGGAAAGAGAATTTGCTGGGAGTTGGCGGGGGGAGTCTGCTGCCATTCTGCCATGGCCGACATCGGGAAGGTCCATTTTGAATTAACCTGACTTGAAAACCTTCCTGCTGAAGTGGCAGGTTTGGTAAGGGGCTTAAAAGGTATTGGTTAGCTGATTTGGCCTAGCGTTGGTGATAGACGGCCAAATAAACCAATCAGATCAATCAGCTACAAAGTGACTTACTTTCAGAACTTAATTAATTTGGACATACGTTCCACAAGCTGAAGTCTACCCTTGTCAAAACCTGCCTGGTGAAGAGTAAAAACATCTTTTCCTCGAGAAAGCTTCCTCCATAGTAGTGGCAGCTGCTCTTTTCTTTCAGAGAAGAAAGATTCGTATTTCCTATAAAACTTGCTTGATAGCCACGCTAACGCTGTTTTCATCGTGGCCAGGCTTCATGGGCGTAGACTCTTTTAGATCGCTACTTCTCACGCTAAGGCCACACCTCCAACCCGGCTTCAAAGCTAACGCTTCTGATTGGATCGCTCGCTTGGTGAACGGCTCCAAATTTCTTTAACGCTTGAGAGTTCCAGACTCGATCTATGAAGTGGTAAATCTTGAAAGCCTGAAGTAGATCAGGATGAAGTTCCTCATCGGTGGCTAATTTTTGAATGGCTGCTCCGGTAAAAAAACTTAGTGTAATATTTTTGATAAGGCTGGTTTCTATGCGATAGCTTGTCATCTCGCAAACATTTATGATGTAGCCAATGTGCATGATCTGGCAGACAGAGTGATATGGAGTGGCGCTAGTGGTTAGCACTTAGGCCTTTGAATCCATAGTGTCGTGAGCTCTTCCCAAAACCTCTGTGCTCCCCTGTCCAATCGCATTGTGGCAGCCCACTGCTCCCTCCAAAGGGGATGGGTTAAATGTGGAGAGAGTTAATTTACCCATCTGTGAGAACACCTTGTTGCATTATTATTTTATGCAAATGCTTCTTTTTATCTGTGATTTTGGGCCACCGTCAATGTAAGCATATGAGCCCGTGCCGGTAAGCACTGCCTTCTGTAACCCTAAGAAACTTCTTTGGTCTGAGTGAAGATCCCAAATTTCTGTCAAAATCAAATGTGGAATGTCATTTCCTTTCATGGTGGCTTTAATACACTATGAAGTGTTATTTAAGGGATTTTCCTGGGTGATCTCTTCTCAGGAAAAGAACCGGGGAGAGAAGCTTTCCTTAACAAATTTCTGTCTTGTTCTAAAAAATCTGGGGTAGAAAACAACATTTAATGACTGGAATTTCCACTTTCTAAGCCTAATTAGCAGACTGCTCTCTCTGTTACTATTTAAGAAGACTCGATGTCACCAAAAATATGGATACCTCCAAACCCATTTATTGAGTCATCTTATCTGGTATGGCATGTCCAACATTATGAAGAGTCAACAACAAAAAAGTGCTGTGAATGCAGAACATTTCATGTTTAAATTTAAACACTAGCACATAGTCTGACTTCCTTGCCCACACAGCAAAGTCTATTCCTGCTGTTGAGACGAGCTACACCTCTTTGATTATTGTTTGGACAGAAAGAAAGAGCTTGCCTCTCTTTGTTTTGCTCCACCAACTCTGCCTACATAAGAGAGAGTGCTACTCATAGCCGCACAGTGAGCCTCCACATTCAAACCATTTATCGGAAGAGAGTTCTCTTCCTACAGAACAAATTACTCCTGCTATGTTTTTCTTTTTTTTTTATGTGCATCTGTCACCAAAAAGTGACTCTTTAAGAATCTGCATGTGTTCTTTCTGTGAATAAAATGTGTCCTGGTGTTCTGTTTCTGTTTCTCCAGAATGCAGATGACCTGTTGGTAGCCTCAGCAGAGTGTCCAAGTGATGATGAGGATTTGGAGGAGTGCGAGCCTGGAAATGGTGAGTCGGCTTGGGAAGTTCTGTCTCTATTGTTTTCTCTAAAGTAACCCGAACAAAGGAAAAAAAGTTCTCTCCACTTGCAAATGACACTTATCTAATCCCCCTGTATGCACCTCTGATTCCTCAAAACATGTTACTTCTTTGCTTTCTTATTTTTTGTCCTTTTGGGTGTTTAGAACAGCAGGTATTCAGCCGAATTTGTGCTTCTTCAATTCTTCAGCCTTGTGGTAATTTCTAACATTTACCCAGCTGTTGCGCCGATCTCCTGCATTTCCTTTAACAAGGACGAACATTTTCAACACGGAAGCACAGTTTGTTGTGTGCAGCATACAGCTGAGCCACTGTGTCTGAACAGCAGGTCAAGTAATGTTCTGACACCCCAACAGGAGGGGGAAGTAAAAGGCCATGTGTTTTACTCCCTGCCTTTATGCTTTGCAGCTCCATTGTACATGAAAACTGCCAAGGACCATGTTCACACAAAGAATCAGCATGCCTTAAACTACTCCCACTGCTACCATTAGGGCTTGGTAGCTGCAAGGGTCAGGAGGTGGAATGCATTTTTTCTATTTTATGAACAAATCTAGACCAAGAATTTTTTTTTTCATTAGTACAGTCGGTAAAACAAGCTGTGCTTAGATGCAACATATGTGCTGGACACACTGTTATGGTGCAAGTGTGCGAAAACTAAATTTTATTTGAATTAAATAAAAAAAATTTAAAATCCAGAGAGTGAAAATGAACAATACCTCTCTGAATACAAACCACAACATGTAAACACAAACCAACCTGAAGCAGTGGCAGGAAATAAATGGTTTACATTGGAAATGTAGCCCTTTAATCTCACTTTAAGGCTAAATGCTGACCATTTTCACTTCTTCACATAAAAATACCTGCGACTATTTTACTTTTCGTGTTAACACATTCCTATCCAGTTAAAGGCAATAGACCTAATTTTATGAAAGGCTTGTGACTGAAAAAAAAAAAAGTTTGAAAATAGAGAAAACGGCAGAATTGCACTGTCGGTTGTTTTTTTTTAACACCGCAGTGCTTTCTAGAATATACTGGGAATAAGGATTATGGCTATGTTGTGCTGTAAATAGCAGGAGATTACAGAACATATCAGTATGCTTGTGTGAAGAGAAACTGATCTGAAGCTGTGTTCAGGAACTGGAGAGCAACACTCTCCTGCGGTTTTCTCTGTAGGTGGTTAGGACCGAAATAGAGCCGCGGTTCCCCCTCTTATCGAAACCAGAAATGAGAGTATTTCAGCGGATTCTATGCCCAACCTTAATCTCCTGTGGGGAAATGCAACTCTCTTTTTCCCACACACACACTTACCACACAGAGAGATAGTGGCAGACATGCTCACCTCTTCAGACAGACACTTCCCTCTCTCACTCTGTGGGTGTAAAGTTTTCTCCCTACCGACCCTCCTGAGAAATAAACACGCTTGCTTGCACGTATGCACACTTGCTTCGTATCGCGCCTCCCAGATGCTGAAACGCTTCCAGCATGGCAAGCCAGCCAGGTTGGATAAGCCTCTGTGAAAGCTGTGGACAAGAGCAGGAGAATCAACATTGTCCTCAACACATGTCCCCTACCATCCCTCCATCACTGCTCCACAAATACAGCCTTCCAGAGATAGGACTAACTCCCAGTGTAAACAATTATATGTGAGAAGGAGTGGGGGAATTATTGAGCTGCCTTTAGTAAGGACAAAAATGTTAAGCCCAGCACTGGAGTTTCTATTAAGCTGTGTCTGATATGACGGCTGGGAATTCATCAGGATCAATACAAATACTTTCTGCTTCCGGAGTGCTCTTTGTGCTTTACAGATGGGTCTTCCTGAAGCTGCTGTATAAAGGTTCGGTACTTAGCAAACATATTCATTCCTCTTGAAATCTTTCACATTTTGACATTTTAGAAAACAAAGCGAAGGGAATCAATCAGCAGATTTTATTTATGGATAAAGGAGCATGGATATAGATAAATATCCATCTATGGGGCTGGTGCTTTTCTCCTGGACAGGTCACCAGTCTGTCATAAGGCAACACAGAGACACTCAGTCATGCACACACAAACTCACACCTGAGATCAATTTAGAGATGCAACTTAACCAAAACTCTGGACTCTGGGAGGAAACCAGAATACCCAGAGAGAAGTCACACATGCATTAAGAGACCATGCAAAGGATTCAAACTCAGGATTTTCTTGCGGCACGGTAACGGCACTACAAATTACGCCACCATGCAGAAAACAAAATAATTTGCCATCCATGTCTAATTTTCTTTTGGCTATGCTATTATGGGCCATTTTGGAGTCCATTACATAAAAATACTTCACTATAGGGTGTTAGTAATAGTACATATTGATTGTCATACTGTAACTGGTGGAGGATAATCATGGCTGCAACCTAAAGTCTTGTGGCATTTGCACATTCACAAACAAATGAAAATCCATCTTGTTCCACTCCAGCCTCAGGTGTCCCTGGCCAACCCACAATGAGTTGGCCCGTGACAGTGCAGTATTATAGTTTATATATAGAGATGATAAGCAAGGAGTCGCAACCCCAACAACCAAACCAAAATAAACATGGCAGCATGGAAAGACATAGCTGTGGCTGCTATCACATCTGTTTTCTCGGAATCCATTATTTTCATCTCAAAAGTTGGAACGGCAATACAGTAGCATAATCATGTAATTTTTGTGGTTTTGGACCAAGGTAGATGGTTGGGCACCGGGTGCTGCTTCGTTCATTCAGCTCAGAAGCTTCTGCTGAAAACAGATGCGATCGGAGCAGTAGCAGATTGATCATATCTCGAACTGAACCGGAGTGCTACATAGCCATATGGCTTGCAGGGTTAGTTGATATAGCAAGCCATGATATAATTCTTTTTAAGGAGTAATACTTGCAAAACACAGAGCTTGTAACTATGTTTGCAAGTGAGTCCGCAGTCTCTGATGCAAATTCTTTAAACCATATATCTGACTAGATTAACCTGCGCGATTAGATATGCATGTGCTAGAGCAGAGGTCACGGATAGACGGCCACCCATTCCAGTCCGGATCCGGACCCACCTGCTCGCTAATCCGGACCTAACCTCGATTTCAAGCATTTGTAAATTACTGTATGTTGTCTGACGGCAGTGTTCGTTTATTTCACTTTGCGGCACTTCTCCTGTTTGTGGTTGTGCAAAGTTGCTTCGGGACCATGATGCACGCGGATGCCCATTAGCCAATGCAGCTTGCTGTCAGTCAGGGCTGTTGCTGTCGCTAGCTACTTTTGTGACTACCAGCAGGCAAACCGTGTGGCAAGCCGGAGCGATGGGAAAGATGGAGAAGATAAGAAAAAGTGAAAGAAAGTGTGCGCTGGAAGAACCCGCGTCGCAACTGGTGAAAGAAAAGTGAAGTGGAACAGTGCTCAAAGGGGATGCACCCTCGCACATTCTGGAGGTATGTTTGGCTCAACCTGCTTAAGCTATAGGCAGAATTCTCCCACCGCCATGAAATGATCTTCAAATACGCAATCCAGGGCTCAAAATGAGCAGCTTGATATAGGCTTCAGAATGGCTTTGTCTCCATTCAAAAGCCAGGTTTAAAGCCTTGCCAGGCAGCCTGGAAACACACTTCTGTCATTAAGCCATAAAAAGGAAAAGAAGAAAATAATGGTCAGTTCAGGTGTTTTATGAAATATGTGAATCTGTAACGTGCAGGAAATTGGACCCAGGAAACAACTCAGACAGGTCAGTGGAAATGCAAACGGATTTTATTTATGGCTGTGTGGCACAGGGAGCTGGCAGGCATGCTCTTAGTCAGGAAATCCCCTGTTACTGGAGTCTCAGAGTGGGCGGTTGGCTCCATGTTGGGTCCCGGGGGAGGAGTCCATAAGAGGCCTGTTAGGAGGCGCTTGTGGAAGCAGTGGCCGTGTAGAGTGGTGGATGGTTTTCTTAGGAAGACACTTGAGGCCAATGAGCTCCTGAGGCCGATGAGCTCCAGAGACAGTCCGTCCAGTGATCGGGTCCAAGCAAAGGTACAGAGGGGCAATCCAGAAGAGAGGTCCAGGTCCGATCCAGGGTCCGTTAACTGGCAGGTTCAGAGAAGCAGAAGGGGTTAGGCAGACTCGGTTACTCACTGACTGAGTGGGGTTCCGGCTCACAGGCAGGCAATCCAAGGCAGAACTGATGCAGGGGTCCACAGGCAGATCTGGTTTGGATTCAGGGCAGGCAGACAGGATCAGATAAGGGATCAGGCAGGCTCGGTGAAAAAAAGGCAGAAAACAGGTCAGGCAACAGGTAGGGAGGCAAAAGATTGAAATGCTGGAAGGTACTCAACGGTTGGTTTGAGACGATCTGGTACTGGGAACAGATCCAAAAGAGGTATATATGGAGGTGAAACCAATTAGTGATAACAGCAGGCAGGGGGGAGTGAGCAGGTGTTAAAATTTATTTTTATTTCAAAAGTCAGTGTATAACATGGATGCATAAAAAACGAATCTTATTTCAGTGTTAAATTATGTTTGAAGTAACAGATTATAATAATAAAAAATGTCTCCGGACCTTTACTGTTTGTTGATTTTCTTTATTCTGACCCCACTGATTTTTAATTGGTGACCCCTGTCCTAGAGTACACCTGGAATCCCGAGATCACGCAATAACAGACAACTTTATAAACACAAGTCAGTGTGTGATAAAACAAAAATGCACTTGCTGTTTAATTAAGCTCAAGTAAGATCATTATTTCAACTTCCTGACCAGAAATGGCATAATGTTTCCATCATGATTTGATCATTTTGGTTCGTATTTACCCCAAATACAGATGGGTTCTACTTTGAACACAAATGGTTAAACTCTTGGGTAGAGAACTTGTCCAAGTAGTTCTTCTTGGATTAAAGTGTTTTGTTGTGCTGATTTATGAAATCCATTTTAAACTGCTGCATAAGTCCAAACAAAGAAGATCTACAGTATAATCAACCTTTGTCGGACCATCAGAGTTGCAGTCATAAGTGGTCTGCATAGCACCCTTTACTACAATGTGTTCCGATTGCTACGGATCATATGTCCAGATTTCTTTTACCAGACTATACTGAAACAAATCATGTGTTTTGGGAGTTTAATTAGTTGTCAACCAAAAATGACTAGAAAGTGTAAGTTCTCAGTCATCCAGTTCATGGCAACAGCAAAGCATGCTTAAACTGGAGGCAACCAGACTTGTAACACCTATCCAGGACTCTTTGTCAATTTTGCTGTGAGCTGACAGAATTGAAAAAGACTACTGGATAGGTGTTGAAACTTCTTCAGCTCAGCAAAAGTTTGGTTGCCTCCAATCTAAGCCTGTTTTATAGTTGACAATTACTTCAATTTGATATGGGTCTCTAATGGTAGCCTGAGGACAAATAACTGACTTGGTGACAAATAGGTGACTTTGGCTCTTTTAGGCTCATTGAAGACCAGATTTTGGACTATTTGTAGAAGCAGAAGACAAGGCAGGATATCACCAAATACTGCACTAGAGGCTGGGTGGCATATACGGTTAGGAATGGCCTTATTGAAAGGAAAGGAGTTTGTTGAGATTCTTATCACGTTGTGTTGCACTCAAGAAAGAACGGGGAAAAAGGAGGGGGGAGTGAAACACAGACCAGTGAGAGCTTATGAGAGAGAGAAAGGGAACAGGATAAAAAAAGAGCATGCGGAGTAGAATTCCCAAGAACAAATCCTGCATTCCCACCAGGCTAATTAAACTTTGACTGTAAGCAAAATTTAACTACACCAACCAATTAGAGCTTTGGTTTGAATCTGCCCTCGGTGGTAATGAGCCTATGTCAGAGGAGCAAGAAGACCAATGGGAAGAACTCTGTTATAAAAAAAAAAGTAAAATACAGCTGTAATGCAGCACACATTTAGAAAAGGTCTATTCAGCCAACAAGTTTTGCTCATTAAGTCTTTAATACCATCTACATATTTCACTTTATGCCTGTGCTCTACCTAAGCATGACCTTTTCACTTGCCAGCCTCAAGCTACTTATCAGTCCTAAGATGTTGTAGGTGCTATATCAGTTTAACTCCGACAAAATCAGAGCTTTGAGGGGGCTCCTCAATAATTCATCAGATGACATCCCATAGAGACAACCTGCAAATGCTCTTTTTAGGTCGAGGGGTGAGTGTACGAGATAAGGTTGATAAATGAGAGCTGACCCAGGACGCTGAGCCCTCAAGTCCAGTGTGATCCTGCTCAATGAGTTCTCCTGTCAGTTATTTCTTACTGCGATACTTCATTGATCTCCCTTGGATAGTAAATTGCCTTAGGATTTTATATGCAGGTTTCCCAAGTTAGCTGTTTGGCAATGTACATCGCCAAGCAGATAAACCCTGAATAGCAAAGTTCATAAATGTGCCTCCTTCACAGACATCAAATCCAAACCCTGATGCAGCTGCTCAGGATATATTTAGAGACAATCTTTCAATTTCTCTGTTTTCTCATAAAACAATGAAAAAATCAGATTATTGTACAGTAGCAGCCATTCAAAATGACCCTCCCAAGTCAAATGCCAGCTGAATGCCAGCCCGCTTCCCTGCAACTCCCAGCAGAATCCCCTGCAACGTCCAGCCACTGGAGTGACCCCCTCCTACTCCTCTGACTCCTCCCTTTAACTAAATTAAAGGGTCTGACCAGGAGATGACGCTTCTCTTTAGATCTTAATGTCCATAAATCATAACAGAAAGAATATTTAATACAAAGATTGATGTTTAAAAAGGAACTGAATGACTACTACTGCAGCAGAAAACACCTCTAACAATATGTCACAGTAGAGATGTGTGATTGAAAGGATACAAGTTGCATGATTTTCTTCATTTAATTTTGATTTGGACATGTTTTCCAGATTTATCCTGCTGGGGAACTTTGCTCTGCATCGTCAGAGAACCAAAGCCAGTTGCCACTAAAACAAACAGTCTGTTTTTTACTTTTTAAAATAAATTCCTCTACATCATCAAAAAACAAATTAAAATAAATATATATCAAATGATATCAAATGTCTCCTTGTGGTGTATTTTGAAGTCACAAGGAACATCAGTTGCAAGGTTCAGACATATTAATGGGACACCTTTAAAAAAGGGAAGTGATATCTAATCAATTTAAGTGACAAGGTCACAGTGCTAATATGTTTGTAGCCAATTTAGCCTGTCTATTCCTGTAATGGAGTGCTGCAGAGGAATACTTCATTCATTTTATATCTGAGTTTCCTATTATTTCTATTAATTTGAAAATGGATTTCATTCATTTTCTTTCCAGGGTGGAGTTATCACCAAGTTATCAGTTATCCCCACTAAATATTATAGCTGGATATATTTTTATCCTTCCTAACAAATATGGAATACCTACTGAAAACACTGCTTTTAGATGTTAACGTTGAAGTATCGATAGTGCTCTGCTCGAAATTTGATTTTTGTAATTATTTTATCTATTTAGGCCCAAGCAGCAAAGCGCTGCGAAGGCATATTGTATTTGAAAGTTTCTTTCTCTTATTATTATTTTTTTCTTTTCTCACTTTGAACACATTTTACGGGGACTTCGCATTTTAAAAAACTCACAAAAACTTGGCAGTAAAAATAGCCGATCTATAATTGAATCCAAAATGGCCGCCCCCAAATTGCGTACGCCAAAGCCCCTAACGTGAGTTGAAGAAACTGTAAGTCACAGAGATTGCGTAAATTTGGCACAAAGGTAGATCTCCTCAAATCATGAAAAAAGTCACTTGGAGGTATGCCCTAAAACCCACAGGAAGTCGGCCATTTTGGGTCAAAGTCGCGATTTTTGGCCATTTTTTCATTTTAGCTCATGTCGAACTTTAATTGTATTTGTTTTCATTTTATTTTTATACTTTAAAATGCAAAAAGTTTCCACATAACTGCCTGTCTGATAACATTTCAATCAGAACACACCAGCCAACATTACCTGGTACTTCAGTAGCCATCTTAAAAAGTACTTTTTTAATCTTACTGGACTAATTTGTTCAATTACTACTTTCTACTTTTACTTGAGTAAAACCTTTTGGTACGCTAAGGACTGCTGAGCAAACACAATCATATGTTCCTGGGTCGGAATGGAGTTTTAAACCTAATCTGCATAATTTAAAGTGTAACTCATCCTGTATGAAAACATAGCTCCACCTCTTGACAAGTTTTGAAAAATCATCTTCATTACGGTACCTTTTTTTGTACTTCAATCGGGAAGTATTAGAGCGACTATAATTTGCATCACATTTTTAAAAAATGGAGCCAACCTCTCAAGCGCTCCCTGATATCCTCACGCTCTTATATGTGTAATGCTGTTTTTTATCCGCAAAGATCCTATTGTGTCACAAAAATGCACTTAGGTACCAAAACATAGTACCCTTTGGTTTTACATGAGTAGGTAGTTGATAGTAGCAATGGAAATTGGTCGGTTAGAATAAAAGGGCAGAATTCGATACCCATCCCTTGTCACGGTTATGGCTGAACTAAAACAGCTTGAGACTAAATATTACCAAACTAAAATAAAAATATCTTATTAAAAACTTTGGGAGGAAAAAAATAATTTTGTAAACCATCCAGCCATTTATTATCTGACACGCTTGTCCCAAGGGGTGCTGGTGACTATCTCCAGCAGTCAATGGGCAAGAGGCGGGGTACACCCTGTACAGGTTGCCAGTCCATCGCAGGGCAACACAGAAACACACAGGACAAACAACCATTCACACGCACACACCTAACAACAATTTAGAGAAGCCAAGTGACCTAACAGTCATGTTTTTGGACTGTGGGAGGAAGCCAGAGTAAACCCACGCATGCCCAGGGAGAACATGCAAACTCCATGCAGAAAGACCCTGGACCAGGAATTGAACCCAGAACCTTCTTGCTGCAAGGCAGCAGTGCTACCCCCTGCGCCACTGAGCAGCCCAATTTTGTAAACCTCAAACTAAAAAAGATAACATTTCAAAAAAACATTTAAAATTTTAAAATCTTGATTTCCGTCCAAAATTTCAGAGCTGCTGGATTTCCGTGACAATTAAATACATCGGCTCCATCAGGTAGATTCTAATAAAATTTGACATAATAATAGTTTGAAAAATAAAACCTGACAGTAACAGAAAACTTAATCTTGAAACCTTTTTTTGAATGAGAATTATTTTTAAGCCTAATTTCAGGATATTTTTTTTTATTTCCATTTCCAAAACATTTTCTTTGCTGCAACAAAAATGGAACAAAATTCATTCCCTAAATAGGCCAGAGAAGAGCTTCATTTAAAGCCAAGGATGGAACCGAACTGGGATGTTGTGATGTCTTCTAATCAGGCTGAGATTTTCTTGTCTGACATGTTTTTTACTGTAAAATAGAAAATCCAGACAGATTTATAGAGGCAATCCAAAGAGTGAAACACCCTCAGGGCTGGGAAAGTGGTGAATTTCCCTCTAGCAAATATCTAACCCCCTGCAAAATATTATATAAAGTTGCGACATTATCTGTGTCTTTTTATATCATAATAAATCCCTTTTTCCATAAGCGACGACAGTGAATGCACCATTTGAAAACAGCTTATGGAACTCCTGTGCTGCACAGGCGATGCACCCATAATTGCTCCTATTCTAGTATGATTCCACAGCAAGCAACTATCAGCTCGGGAAAGCTGCTGGATTTTCCATCTGTAGCCTAATCAAAGCTTAGTTAAGAAGGCTCCAACTATCTCCAAACAGCCGCTTCTGGTTGATATATTTCAAATGAATGCATGAAAACTGTCATTATCTGCAGCATCAATGTTTGCTGTAGAATGGCATTAATGCATCTCTTATTTTTGTGGGGAGCAGGTGATTCATGCTGGACGTTCATTGGAGCAGCATGCGAGTAAAGATAAAAACGTCTCATCATGTGGCCTAAACATGGATCCACCGCCTCAGCAGCTTAAATGAATGGCAGGCAGGATATCTGAGTTTCTTTCAGTTTTAGGCTGAATCCAGCAGTCTCTGGAAATGGGATGCATATTTTTTAGCTCAGTTTTCATCAGAACTGCTGTCAGGAAATCTCTTTTTACACGCATTCTCTAAATAAATCATCTCTTCTTTCATTCCCGATCGCTATAAAACGATTACACCTCTCAGCATGGTTCTTGGCAGCTCTCAGAGGGAGCAGGTGAAACACATGTCAAACCAAGGTCAACTCTCACCTTCCCATCACGAGCAGCAGGTGAATCAGAGATGCATACGGGGACCAAAAAAGGTGCAGAGCCAATAGAAGTTGTTGATTAGACAAAAATAGTGTTTCATCAGGCTCAAGGCAAACCACAGGAAATGAAAAGATGGTTGACTTGATAACTGTCTGGCACACTTTGTGGATGAGGGGTGAGATTCATAATTTTTTCCAGTAGCCCTTCCCTGTCAGTCACGTAAGCTGACGACATGAGGCCCTGAGGCTTTGGCTTCACGGCAGACTGAAGTACAGCAGAGCGATGCGACGGATTTGATGGAACAATTACTTTCTTTTCAATTCAATTCAGTTTATTTCTATAGCGCCAATTCGCAACACGTGTCATCTCAAGGCACTTTACAGTTCAGCAGATCATAAAGTCAAATTGATTGAAAGTTTTCTGTCTTAGGAAAACCAGTTGATTGCATCGACTCATTGATTAAATGGCAATCCCTCAGACTAAGCATGATTAGCGACAGTGGAGAGGAAAAACACCCTTTTAACAGGAAGAAACCTCCAGCAGAACCAGGCCTACTGGGCTTCAAAAAGACAGAAGCAGAAACCTGTAGAATATAAACATTCCATAACAGTCTATATAATGTCCACATGCTGCTTTCCTTTGGTTCATATAAGCCAGGAATAAGATCCCAGATAGCGAGAGGATTACATTGTTGCTAAAGCCAGAAAAGGTCATCCTTCTGCAGCGAAAGCAGGACAAGGAAAGTAGAAGTATTACTGTGACTTAAAGCAGCTGAAGCAAGCTTGAAGCTAAAGTTGCACTTGCAGCACATCTGCCACAAATGGCAGCGTAAATAGAGCTGAGCTAGTATCTCATCACCCTCCATCACACACGCGTTCAGTATCCCCGAGATCCTCCAGTCTTTTTTTTTTCCTTACTCTGTTTTTTTTTTAAACCCACACGTCTAAAAAGACCACCTGAATGTCTCCTCTCTTTGCACCTCAAACATGCCACAACGCTCTGCTGTCCTCCAGTCGCCACAGTGTAACGTACCCCTCACACACAGAGACAAAAAGAAGTAGTATCGCCATGGAAACTAGACTTTTACAGCAAGAGAAAGAAAGAACTCAGAAGGTTCTAGATTTACAGGGTCCTTCTCCTTTACAGCTCTCATGTTTTTTTCATGTCTGTTCTCTCTGAAATGTATTTTTACCTTGCTGTTATGTTTCTGTAGTCATGGTATCTCAACTGCATTAGTTTTCTTACACAGTTTGATGTAATTTGATTTAAATGTTCTCCTTGTGTTATTTAAACTGATTTCTGGGGGTTTGTAAGTTGATGAGTTGTCAAAGAGACACTCAGAAGATCCTGAAATCCCAAAACCTTTCTGCTGGTGAAGATTCTCACCCAGGTCATAGTCATTTCAAAAAAGTTAAAAAACAATCCACTGGACTCTGTTTCCATGTTTGAAGATGCTTCGCTTCCCATCCAGGAAGCTTTTTCAGTTAAAAATGTCAGAGAAGAAGCCAAACAGACCCCATTCCGATAGCCTCGTGAGACCATCCTGATCTCGCCGAGCTTTCAAGATCAGTCTGGCTACTTTCCGTTAAAAGAAAATTTGGAGCCGTTCACCAAACGAACGTCCAATCAGCGGCGGCTTTGAGGCGGGTTGAGGTGTGGCGGAAGCGAGAAGCGCGCGTCAGTTCAGTCTAAAGAACATGGCGGCTTCAACCGATGAAACTAGCGTTAGCGTGGCTATCGAGCAAGTTTTATCGGAACTACAGAGTATTTCTTCACTGAAAGAAAAGCTAAACACTGCTCTGGAGGCTTTTTCAGAGGAAAAGATGTTTTTGCTCTTCTCCCAACTGGTTTCGCAAGAGTTTGATCTATCAATTGGCTTGTGCCTGGCTTGTGGTTGTGTCTTCATCGTCGCTCTGTTAGTACGTCATATGCTTCGTTGATCTGATTGGTTTTATTTGGCCCGCTCTATATCACCAACATAGGCCAATCAGCTAACCAGTATTTTCGCCCCTTCCAAAAATTACTTCAATGGAAGGTTTAGATGGATATGCGAAGCAAATCCATCTAGCAGAGTCAGGTTAGTGTCTATGAAGTAGGACCCGTTTGTCCGTTTCAATTTGCATGTTTTCTAAAACAGTATAAACTTACTGTATAAGAGACTCGAACTCAACGCTGTTTCTGACATTTTGAAATGAAAAAGCTTCCTGGATGTGAAGCGAAGCGTCTTCAAACCCGGAAACAAAGTCCAGTGGATTGTTTTTTAACTTTTTTGGAATGACCCAAAACTTTTCCCTCACTCGTGCCTCCCTTCAACCCTGAGCTGCCGTTTCCAACTCCTCCATCGTGGAGTTACGCTTATTAACCTCATCAATCAAACAAAGAGCCTGAGCCATGATTTTATGCTGTTGATGTTGGCATTATATTTGGTCATGTTTTGCTCTTACCTTCCCTTTTCTCTCCCCCCAAAGATGTGATGTAATTTATTCCCCTCTGCCATGTTTTCTAACTGTGTCGTGCTCTGTGACCCTTACATATTTGCTAAACTGACCAGATAGAGAAAAAAAGGCCTGTATTCATGTTCTGATCCCCCATATGCATAACAGTTATTCTGACTCTGAAGGATTCTCTTTGGATGTGAAACAGTTTATCCTTTTTTTATAATAACTATTTTGCCCCCATCAATCTTTCTTTTGTTGTTTATTTGTGATTGTGGGCAGATAAATGACAGGAACTCAGCAAAGTTTGGCTCATTAAGAGTATTTTTTTTTCCTAACAGCTGGTGGTTGCTTTAGAGGAATGTCACTGCCCCTTGTTTTGT
Organism: Cyprinodon brontotheroides; assembly: GCA_018398635.1. Classification (NCBI taxonomy): domain Eukaryota; kingdom Metazoa; phylum Chordata; class Actinopteri; order Cyprinodontiformes; family Cyprinodontidae; genus Cyprinodon; species Cyprinodon brontotheroides. Next base: position 2,381,167 of record JAGKQL010000069.1, on the reverse strand, counting down.
TCTGATGTTTTGATGTGAGGAGGGTTTGAAGGATTTCCTAACCCTCTTATGGAAAAGTTCTCATACCTCTTGAACTTTTTTCACATTTTTGCATGATAAAAACATAAATCTAAAAGTATTTTATCTATTTCTTTATACCTAAGTATAAATTAGAGATGTACCAATATAAAAAGCAGGGCCAATATCAATAACTGATTTTATTTTATGTTTTATTTTGAAAGGATATTAGATTAAAATATTTTTTCCCAATTATTTAGAGAGAAAAAATAAACAATATGCAATTATATACTGTAAAAAAAAAACTTAAAATATTTACCAGGATTTTTTATTAATCAGTATGTTGTGTGGTAAAACAGAGCAGATTGGTTTAAAATATCTGCTTTGCAAATAATCCAGTAATAAAAGCATAATTATCTATTAACCCCAAACCATTTTTTCCCCTTTATGCCCTTCTTTTACACTCTCCATTTATCAAAAATTATCAAAAACCCTAAAATTAGTTGATAATTTGGGTTGAAATTGGTTGTGAAAAATAATTTCCAGTGGTCCGTGGATTTATTGTCATGCAGTTGATGATTTCTGACCGTCACTGGACCCAACAAACACCCATAACCTACCCTTCATTAAGCCACAATATGGAAAGGAACATCAGGGATTTTTTACAGTATTAAAATTGAAGTTAATTATAAGATCATTTATACCCATTATTGGCCTGATTTTACTTATAAGACCAAAACTAAAATCATGATAGGCCGATACAGGTGTTAATTCTGATGACGTAGCTTATCTCTCATAAAAATCTATAGATGATGGAAAAACTTAAACCGTTTTTCACTTTTTCCAAATAAAAATCTGACATTTTTTTATGTTTATTTGTTTTGTATCCTCTTTTGTAGCTGTTGTACCTCTATATGAATTAAAAAAGAACCAACAAAGCAAAACAAACATGGGAACAAAAAGCTGATTTATTTGTATGTGTTAAATATGCAACAGTCGGCATCAGTGAAAGAAATGCAAATCTCGCTTAATACAGGCAGTACAATGGAAAGCAATGGAAAAAAGTGGTTGTTATAAAGCAATATTTTAGGCTTTATAGAGGGGCTGTTTAATTCTTAATGGGAAGACGAAATTAGCTAAATACAGCGCACCCCTAAAGAAAACCTGTTAGAAGCTGTGAAATACAACTAATCTAGACAAATTTAGGAAAATTAATGACTCTACAAAACAGGGGCTATAATGGACAGGTTTTACACTCAGGGTGCGCATTTTACTTAGGTACCCCATGCTAGTAGCGGGTTGGACCCCCTTTTGCCTTCAGAACTGCCTCAATTCTTGGTGGCATAGATTCAACAAGGTGCTGGAAGCATTCCTCAGGAGTTTGGTCCATATTGACATGATGGCATCACACAGTTGCCCGCAGATTTGTCGGCTGCACATCCATGATCGCGAGTCTCCAGTTCCACCACATCCCAAAAGATGCTCTATTGGATTGAGATCTGGTGACTGTGGAGGCCATTTGAGTACAGTGAACTCATTGTCATGTTCAAGAAACCAGTCTACAGAGATGATTCCAGCTTTATGACATGGCGCATTATCACTGCTGAAAACCCATAGCCATCAGAAGTTGGGTACATTGTGGTCATAAAGGGACGGACATGGTCAGCAACAATACTGCAGGTAGGCTGTGGCGTTGCAACGATGCTCCAATTGGTACCAAGGGGCCCAAAGAGTGCCAAGAAAATATTCCCCCACACCATGACACCACCACCAGCCTGAACCGTTGAAGGTACAAGGCAGGATGGATCCATACTTTCATGTTGTAGACGCCAAATTCTGACCCTACCATCGGATGTCGCCAGCGAAATCGGAGACTCATCAGACCAGGCAACGTTTTTCCAATCTTCTATTGTCCAATTTCCAATGAGGCTTTTGTGCAAATTGTAGCCTCAGTTCCTGTTCTTAGCTGAAAGGAGGTGGCACCGGTGTGGTCTTCTTCTGCTGCTGTAGCCCATCTGCCTCAAAGTTCGAAATGCTGTGCGCACTCAGAGATGCTCTTCTGCCCACCTTGGTTGTAACAGGTGGTTATTTGAGTCACTGTTGCCCTTCTATCAGCTCAAAACCAGTCTGGCCATTCTCCTCTGACCTCTGGCATCAAGCAAGGCATTTCCGCCCACAGAACTGCCGCTCACTGGATGTTTTTTCTTTTTCGGACCATTCTCTGTAAAAGCCCTAGAGATGGTTTTGTGCGTGAAAATCAGTAGATCAGCAGTTTCTGAAATACTCAGACCAGCCCCTTCTGGCACCAAAAAATCATGCCAATGTTCAAAGTCACTCAAATCACCTTTCTTCCCCATACTGATGCTCGGTTTGAACTGCAGGAGATTGTCTTGACCATGTCTACATGCCTAAATGCACTGAGTTACGCCGTGTGATTGGCTGCTTAGAAATTAAGTGTTAACGAGCAGTTGGACAGGTGTACCTAATAAAAGTGGCCGGTGAGTGTAGATCAAAGCTTAATTATGTACCACAGTGGCCCAGTCAAAAGTCCAGACCTAACTGAAACTCTATCCATACATTCATATATTTTTCTGTCAGCTCACAGAGATCGAGCTCTGTTGCATAGTAGAATGGGAAACCATTTCATTCTGCAGATTTGCAAAGGCGACATTTACCAAAAGAGCTGCAGCTGTAATTTAATATTACCTCAGGGGGACAGAAATCATTGTAAAGGTTTTCATATTTGTGTTTGAAGAAAAAAAAAAATCAGTGCAAGAATTATACACTTCTTTTTGTCACATAAAAGCCCAATAATTTAGATTTATGTTTTTTTATTGCAATGTGGGAAAAGTTCATAGTGCATGAAAACTGCAGCAAGGCAATATATACTTTACTCTCTGCAACCTATATTTTTGAAGTGAGCTTTTGAAAATTAAGGGTAAAAAAAACCTTAATCCTCCTTTTTAAAAGCCACAGAAACCACCACGCTGAGAAGGAGGGGGGGAGAAATAGAAAAAGTTTTTTTTTATATATAGAATTATATTTGGGACTAGAATAAAGATTTCAGTAAAAAGAGACAATCAAGAGGATATGCCTTTGCATTGTAATGAAGCTTTACACAAGAGAGAAGTAAAGGAAGTAAAGGGGGGAAGTTGTTTATCACTATCCGAGAACAATCTTACACAGCTTTCTTTTTGTAATTTTTTTTTTTCATGCAAAAATCATGCGGCCAATTTGTTGATGTAAGTGACCTGAACCTCGTGGTTTGCTATCTTATTTAACCACTCACAGCAGAAACACCTGAGTGCTAGAGTAGGTAAGAATAGAACGTTAGCATTTTAGGACAGGATTTGTAGTTCAACAAATGTTCCATTTCTTAGTATTGTTTATAGTTTACTGATATATTTTGTTAGTGACACAACACATAGAATAGAGAGGCAGATCAGGATATATTACGTTCTTGTATTTTGTACAGCACACTGCAGTTCAGATGTAGTCAGTACAATGTCTTCATAAATAGACAAGAACAGACAGACATAACAAGCTGATGTATTGATTAATGCTGGTTTTCCTGTTCTTTTGAACTTAAATTGGTCTCTCTAAGGTAGTCTCTAACGCTCTGTTCCTTCGTTTTCTGTTTCTTGTCCTAGGAGGTGAATTAGTCTTGCCCATTATAACGGTGGACTCCCTAGACCCCCCCTCTATTGCCACACGTTACCCAGTAATTCCCTCGCCCCCCACTACCTACCGTCCTTTCCTCACCCTACTCGAAACCACCAAAGAGTCCGTCCCCGTGTCCAACGGCCGCCCCCCCTGCCCTTTGGACCAAGAGGACTGCGAGGAGACCATAGAGGTTTCGGGTTCGGGGGAGATGACAGAGACAGATGATGAAGACTATTACAAAAACTCCCCTCTGGTCACTGATAGGACTGTCCTCCCCCCTCCCCCGGCAGTCGATAGTGGGGTCCTTAACCCCCGAGACCGTCACTTCTCTCGCTACCCCATTTCCCAACACCCATCGCTTTCCTCTACCCCCACTGCCAACCCCGACCAGCTCGGACCTCGTGTCAAACCGGCTGCTGGCGGCAGCAGCAGTAGTAGCAACAATATCCCTGCAGGCAAAATGAACACCCGGGACCAGGTGCTGCTGCCACCGGCCCACCCCTCCTCTGATCCAGGCCACCGCAGAATCCCGGGAATAACATACCCGCCAAATTTCCCCCATGTTCCCACTCCAGATCCCACATCTCCAGAGAGAGGCCTCCCCGGCGCCGTAGAGGTGCAGCAGTCCAGCAGCACCACAGGAATGGTGGTAGGCATTGTAGCCGCAGCGGCGCTCTGCATTCTCATCCTGCTCTACGCCATGTACAAGTACCGCAACCGAGACGAGGGCTCCTACCAGGTGGACCAGAGTCGCAACTACATCAGCAACTCGGCCACGCAGAGCAACGGCACCCTGGTGAAGGAAAAACAGCCCGCCACTGCCAAGACTGTCACCAAGAACAAGAAGAACAAAGACAAGGAGTACTATGTGTGAGGAAGCACCACCGTCACACGCAAGGACAGACAGCGGGTGCATGTAGATATGGAAAGAGACAGGAGAAAGACTGAGACAGAGGGAGAGACATCTAAAATACCAATTGGGTGAGTCAACAAAAAAATTCAGTATTGTGAATTCAAGTTAACGGCCAAACACAGCGGACAGCATCGCACAGAAGCATTCTTCTCATTTTTTAGACCTTAGAAATTAAATTAAAGCAGAATTATCTACACCCAAATTTGAATTATTCTAGAGAAGGTGCCAACAACAAACACAAAGGAAATGCTGAAGATGCTGTGATTTTTTAGCATTTTAAAAGGTAATAACAAGTCTTCAGTACTTGTAACAAGCATTACCAAAAGTATTTGCTCAATCTTTATCTTTAGCCATTTGAGAAAATGGGTCTTGAACCGAAAAAGTATATGTGAACAGTAAAATAGAGCATAAATTAGCAACTAGCAAGCATTTCCCCTAATTTACCACCACCTTGCAGAAATACTTCAGCAGTACCTCGCCTGGGCGTCAACAAGCATCTCTGATCTCAGTGGCGGATCTCTCTCTCTCTATCTCTGATTGGCTAATTCTCTCTTTGTCTCTGCTTGTCTACGTTGCCCTGCTGCTGATGCAACGCGAACTCTGCCATGTTTCAAGCATGTAGTATTCATTTACGAAAAAAGAGATCAACAGTTTTTCTTTTTGTGGAGTTAAAAAAAAAAAAAAAAAAAAAAAAAAAACGTTCATGACTGATGAACATACCGTTAAACGTGGCAACTGCATGAGACACCATCAAGCTCCAACATCACGGATGCTTCGCGATTATGCGTTTGTATGCCAAAAACTCAAGGCCAAAGCCACGGGTCGTTCTCCATCTTCGTTCCAGCAGATATATGTTTATTGTTGTGTGTGTTTTGCCAAGGTGCCCCAGAAGTGGGCCAGCAAAGAAACTGTCTTGTTCTTACAGTTACTAATCACAGGAAAAAAACTCCAGCAAACCAGATGAACTGTGTTCTATATATAATTATAAATATATGTATAGACAATGCAGAAACTTATGGACCTATAGCGTGAGCGGGTCTATAAGAAAGTTTGCTGACAGAGCACAAGTAAGATGGAAGGACTTTGGGATTTTTTCCAACAACAACCCATTCCCTAATCTTAACAACCCCGTCCCTTTCACGAACACTATAGCTGATGAAATGCCTCACCGCAAACTTCAGCTGCTATCCTTTTTTTTCATCATTTCAGAATAAATGAAAGACATTTTAAGGTAATTCCGATTACTTTTTTTGCTGGAGTTCCAACGTGGAGAGGTCTATTGCAGCAGAAAATATAACAAGACCGCTTTTTGCCCTTCTCCCGCCTGCCTGACTGGACTGATGGCAGCCAAAAGGGCAATACTAACTTTGTGGAAGGAGCGTCCACAAGAACGGCTAGTCCCTGGAAGACGTACAAATGAACTTTAGTATTCCAATTTTCAACTCTATTAAAAAAAGATAAATCAATCGAACCATGAAAAGAAAATTCCTTAAACAAGTTTGTGAAATGTCTAAATATTTGACTCTCATTCCATTACTGAGGCAGACATGTGTTTTCCCTATTATCATTCCTGTTTGGAGAAAAAAAAAAAGACAATGGTTCTGGGATACTGAAATTTCTATGTATTTTCTTTTGGTAACTAAACAAATGTGATTTGGGTAATAATGCATCATTTCCGATTCCCTGGGGTAAAATAAGATCCTCTTTTATTCCGTTTCTGTCATCCTTTGTGTTTTCCTTCTTCCTTTGTTGTGTCCTGCATCTATTCCTTCTTCAACAAATTGTCCATCTGTCAATCTTTTTTTATTTGGCAGGTTCCATTGATTTCCCCCCGTCATGTTTGTCTGGATTTTCTCCTCCTTCTCTATTCCAAACAGGCTCCTCCCAGTATCTACCTGTTCTTTCTAAATGTTATTGTAAAGTGTTCCAGTGAGATGACTCTAAATATGTGTACATTAACAGAGGGAATACACTTGGTTATATACTTCTTACTCTGTGTCATGTGTTCTTTATGCTGCTTTTTGACTCCAGAATTTCTTCTGGAGGTTTTGATCTTTATTATTTTAGTATGAAGTCAGAATTCTGCCTGTAGGGCACACACCTAATAAATTCTCATATGACTAGTTTTATTCAATAGGCATATATGTAAAATATTCTCCATGCAATTTATTTATTTTTTATGCAAATGGTTCAATGCTCCCCCAATATGTCACAACGATGAGTTGATGCTTTTTCTCTGAACTCATGTTATTTATGTGCCTGTAGATTCCCTTCTTAAAATGTATGGACCTGTTTCTGTGCACACTTTTCAAAATTCATCTCCAGAGAGAATAAACTGCCTGTGATTGGCTACTTTTCAGTAAATCCCACCTCTTTAGACAGTACTGTTTTCCTCCTCGCTGCAGCCAGAAACATTGGCAAAGCATCTTCAAGCTCATCACTGTTCTATTAAAGATTTACAAATTATTGAAACAAGGTGATCATTAAATATCTATTAATTAACTAATAATAGTATGATTGATACATCACAAAATCGGTGTAAGCTAAGCTACTCGTTTACAGCTGAACGCAGACTTTGACATTTGTAATCAGTGTGCAGCCGCTGATTTGCACTTTATCATTTATGTAAAACATTTTGTTCAGAAAGGAGATAGCTTTTAAATATGGAGTCCATTGAATTCAGTGTATTTATATAGCGCCAATATACAACACATGTCATCTCAAGGTACTTTACAGAGAACATTCAACCAGATCATACAGTCAGACTAGTTAAAACTTTTCTATCTAAGGAAAACCACCTGATTGCATTGAGTTATTGACTCTGAAAGCAATCTCTCACACCAAGCATGCTTGTAGTGACAGTGGAGAGGAGGAAACTACCTTTTAACAGGAAGAAACCTCCAGCAGAACCAGGCTCAGCGTGAGAGACCATCTGCTGGGGCCAACTGGGGTTCAAGAAGAGAAGCAGACATGAAAAAAAGAAGCATAGTTACAAAGGCAACTGTCAATCAGCTCCACAGGCGGCCTCTTCCAGGAAACACACAGCCAGACAGACGATGCTCTAAGCCAGGTCCTATATAAGAGTTTGAAGAGAGCACACAGAAACAGGAATACACTGAAAAACAGGCCAAGCTCCAACATCTACAGTATAAACAAAGATGATGATGGCAGGAGCAACGCTAATATTTCTCTCTAGGGTGGCGTCACAGCCAAACAGGAACAGCCCAGATGAATGTACTATGATAAGAAAGATCAGAGAGAGCATAAAATTAGAGATTGAACTAACAAATACTGCATAATGGGAGAATAGAGATGGAATGATGAAAAGGGGTCCCTATGTCCTCCAGCAGGCTAAGCCTATAGTAGCACAAAAGCAGAAAATAGCTCAGGATAACCTAAGTGTTTTGGATGAAGTAGAAGAGGGTTGAGCCACAGTGGGGCCAAGTCAGAATATGGCTGTTGCAGAAAACAATAATAAACCTGAGGATTTATATCTGCCTGTGCCCTATAACCTGCTCTCCAGCAGAGAGAGCTCTCATTGTAGGAGAGAAAGATAAATATAGACATAGCTGACAAATGGAAGTTTGTAAAGCTGAAGATCTAAGTACTAAAGTTTTGTCCTTTTCACAATTACCTAAAGTAGCACTGACATATATGAAATATTTTCTAGCCAAATGATTGATGAGTCAGAGGAGTCATGCCAGTGTGGTGCAACACTAAGCAAACAGTGTAATAATAAAACAGCAGGAGAAAAAACAGACTTTAACAAAGAACAATAGTTTTCTTTATATTGAGTTTTTGGCACTGGAGCTGCATATTTAGGCTGAACTACAGAAAGTTGGAGTAAAACAAATGCCCTTAGCTGTTTAGAAAAACAGTTTACTTGTAAGATGTATGATAAACAAAAAGGTATTAATCTTTAAAACTTGTTTTTCAACTTTCAAGTTTTAACCTGAAACTGACTTGAGGCCAAATCAACACAAGGAAGAACATTGTACATTTTCATAAACGGCTAATTAAAGACCACACAGCAGCAACGAAGATGGTGTAGCATAAATGCCGGACCCTTTGGTGGCACAAAATCACACAAAAACTGCAACACTTGGCATTTGCAGACAGTTTCTGCAAGGTAAACACAACATTATGGTGACAAAAAAGGTGCACGGGGGTTACAGTGGTGGTTTGAAAAACTCCTTTTTTAATCTTTTTCTAAAAAAAAAACGGGTGTGGCTCACATGTCAAAAATGAATGTTTATGCTCTCGCTAAATGCCGACTTCGTTTAGAGACAGAGCTTGGCCCACAAAATACATTTTATCTTGTCTCAATGTGAATGGGACCTAAGAGATCCCCATTTTTAATACCTGTCTTCAGTATCAGTCACAAAATCTCTATCAGGACAAAACCCCCTCTTTCAAACTTCGCAAATACAGATTTGAAATCCTGAAAAGCAACTGACAATTGTACAGGAGCCCTCTGATGACATGGTCAAATTTTGAATTTGTGGCCCACGAAGTAGTAGTATTTGTGGCCTACCAGGCTAAAATTGGTGACGCATAATAAGTGATATAAAAGTCGCGCATCTAAATACTTTGTTAATAATATTAATATTCATTCCTGGATTGCTAGAAATCTTAGGCCATTCTAAGGTCTAAGGCTTCTCCTTTGTCTACCCTGTCGGTCTCTCTCCATGATCACGCGAGATTTGTTACAGAGACGCTATTTTAGGTGGAAAAGGTGTAGTGTAAACAACCGCAGCATAGCTAAACGAAAATAATAAAGGCCCGCGTGCGCATCTAAATACTACTTTTGTGCTACGTCTAAATACTGCTGCGTGGCCACAATTAAAAATTTTTTTGACCATATCATCAGAGGGGCTCCGTACAATTGCCTTGGTCTAAATTAAAAATTAAGTGATTTTGGTTTCAGTGTAGATAGCAGTAGAAGATGGATTAAATAAAAATATAATGATCTATGAATTCAAAGTATATGACTTGTACTATTGATCTCTGAAAGGGGTGGTAATTAAATCCAAACATCACGTATTCCATTAACAAATGTTGAAACAGATAAAACACATCACTACAAAGGGTGAAAATACCAGTTGTGAAGCTCTCTGAAATAATAAACTCCAGAAACCAGATTAAGAGTTCAAGTCTTCAGTTGTCTTGAATAATCACTTTTCCCTCCTGACTCGCTGGCTTGCCAATGTCAGTCAAAAATCCTATCACAATGTTTTGCCAATCAGCATTGAGCAGCCGGCACCCCGACCCCCTGCTCCATAGCCCCTCTAAGAGGTTCAGCCTCTCTGGGAGTGACATATTTACGTAGTGTTATCCAATCAGGGCTCTACTTTCTTGCTGATTTTCATCTCTATCTTACAAGGAAATATTTCCCTCCACGTGGATGAGCTTTCTTCTGGGACAGCGAAGGATAAGACATCCGAAGGGTAAGAAGGGTCTCTGAATGCTCTGATGTTAAATGTACTTTCTTTAAATTATAGCACGGTTAACACAGCCATTACTGGAACATTACATAAAAGGCAGAGCATTTTGGGAGAAATAGATCATTCCTGCCATGGAGTTGGAGATACTCGTAAAATCAATACTACTGTTTTTAAACCAAAGAAAGCTTCACCTTCTCTCTGTGACATTTCACTTCTAAAATGTCTGCTAATGGTATTTTTTCACCACAGCCTTTTTTTAGATCATTAGTATTCCAGTCCTTTTTAATATGGAGTGGGATTTCTTGTATTATTGTTACAAACACAAACCTCTCAATAAAAAAAAAAGGTTTGAGTTTTATGAACTACAGTCCAAATTTCGTTTTATATGTCGAATTGTCTTTACTTTTGATGTGGGCTTTCCACTGGATTGGAGAGCAAAGGTGCATTTCTCTTTAACCTTAGTAAGACTTTTTTTTGTCATGAGGGAGGCTGTTATGTGGGCCTGGAGTCAAGACAATGTAAAGCACAATTTGAAAAGAATGCAATTCAGAAAACTCAATTTGCAAAAAAAAGAGTCATTTTAAGTTAAGTTGGAAATATAAAACCTGCTAAAGAAAATTTCAAAATAAAATCAAATATGAAAAAAGTACAAATATACATAGATTTTTTTTTTTTAAAGAAAGCAGCAGCGGGGAAATCTTCGGCGGGGAAGTGGTTAGTGCACACGACCCATGTACGGAGGCCTTAGTCCTCAATGCAGCCAAACCTGGTTTCAAATCGGGCCTGTGGTCCTTTGTAGCATGTTTCTCCCCCTTTCCTGTTAGCCTACTGTACAAAAAGCGAGTCAGTATACACCTATAAAACAGCAAAGTTTCTCTCCAAATCTGTTAGTTTTTGATTTATGGATTGCATTTTCCATTTCCAAATAGGTTCCTTATCTTTAATTTCAGCATACCTTTTCAGTGCGTATCATGAACTCTCTGGGTCATGGCCGAAGAAATCCTTGGATACAAAGGCTGAAATGGCTTTCGTGGGTGTAGACTCTCCCTTAAATGGTGAGAAGCCGTTCATCCACGGGAGAACTCGGACTAGAGCATGCTGCTCATCAGGAGCCATTTGAGTGGCGGGCATCTGGATTAGGATGTTCGGGCACGTCCCACGATGAGCCCAGCGAAACTACTGGAGACTATGTTTCGGCTGAAATACCGACATGGGGTTCCCTCTTGAGGGGGCTAGAAGAAGTGGCTGGGAAGTCCCTTCTTAGGCTGCTGCCCCCGACACGACCCCGGATAAGCGGAGTAAGATGGATGGATGGACTTTTTGGGTATTGGGTTAGTTGTTTACGGTGAACATTGAGTCAGTGTCTTTTAATCACTATTCCTAAACTAGACACCATGGTGACATTATCAAGTGCTCTTCAAACAGCGGGATTAAAAAAATGCATTTTACCAACAGTCTCTAAAGTTATCACAGAATATGAAAGCACAAATTCAAGAGCTAGGTACTGGTATTACAGCAGAGCAAGCTGGGAGATCCAGCAAACTGCAGAACAGATCCAAGGATCAGAGAAGTCAAAAAAAAAGCAGGAGGACCAAAATAAATAAAGAACACTTTTAATTCATTTGAAAATGATGGCAATTAAAATGCCTTTATTGTAGTATTTATTTTTGGGCAGCATGTTTATCCTTATTTCGATCACTTTTTCTGTACCCAGCCTTAAAGTGAACCCGGATTACTTTATAAACTGCAACATCAATAACCAAATATTTTTTTGTTTGTTTGTTTTGTTTTGGTTCCAAAATGAATCCTTTTCCGCTTCATGAATTCCTATAATTACACCGCAGCTGAGTTCTCTGGATACGTCATCTTCAAACATCTAAAAGAAAACGCTTAACCCCGATATTATCCCAACTTGTCACTCAGCTTGGTAAAATGTGTAGAAGCTATTCTGAAAGCATGCCATTGTCGCAAACCTTCCTGACAATTCTCTACGTCGAGCGCCATCTTCGCCAGCTCTTCAATCAAAACCTGCAAGGCTGCTTTGAAAGGACAGAGGTAAGAGCTCTACACTTAGCAGGATGATTTACTCCGACTGCGAAAGTTTCAAGGGTTTCTGCTCTCCAAATGCCACTTTCTCATCCCATATTGTGTATGTAGAATACAATAAATCTTTACATGTACATTTAATTATATGAATACAAAAAAAGACAGATCTCGTAATGTAATAATAAAACCTGCAAAACGCCCACTGAGTCTTATATGACATGAAAGAATAAAAAAATCATGGTTCTCTAAAGGATTTGGAGAGGCTGTAACCCTACTGTAGAACAGCTCTGACATGCACCACTCTGCAGGGAGTTCAAGGAATCTTTCAGTTTTCAAAACACCTCTCAAGATTACAGACGGATTTGTGAGGCACAGTCGTTTAAAAAAAATAGTTGGTGACACTGAAGGTCTTTAGATGAAATGGGAAAAAGGTACAATATAAAAATGCGCGCCTAATTTCCCCATCATGTATCGTTTCTCCATCTTTGAATTGATATAGCTCTGCCTTTTCCCTACAGTCGCCATGGCACCAAAGACCCTGTTTTTTTCATTTACAATAAAGCAAGTTTTGAACCATTTTTAGAAATACCATAAATAAAATTTTATGATAACTGTATAAAAGATTCAACTATGAATTTCTGTAAAAACAGTCTTCATTCATCATTAACAGCACGTTAACTACAGTGAAGATTATAGATATAAAGGATGTGCATCAAGTTACCTTAGTAAATAACTGAAAGATTAAAAAAATAATTAAAAAAAAAAATCCTTAAGAATAAGGATATGATCAGAATCCGCAGATTTTTGGTATAGTCATAGTATTTTATGAAATTTTTTACATTTGTACACTAGTAAGTCAATCTGGTTGCATACAAAGTTTTTCTGAAAATGTACCACATATAAGTTGTGTATTATTTTTATTTTGTGCTTTAAGCTTTGCTTTTGTTCAGTTTGGTGGTAAATTAGGACTTTTGTGTTTTTTTTATTTCTTATTTTTGTGTTTATATTTATAATAACGGAGGTATGATACCTGGTTACTGGAGTTAAAGAAAGTAGCCACTAAAGCCATTAGTACCGTCCACAGAAGTGTGGATATGATAAAGTCCACTCCAGTTCAATTCAATTTATTATATAATTTATTATATATTTAAGTCCATTTCACAAAACATGTCATCTCAAAGCACTTTACAGAGACAATTCAAACAAATCATACAGTCAAATTGATTCAAAGTTTTTTATCTAAAGAAAACCAGTTGATTGCATCAACACACCAAGCATGCTTGGTTAGATTTTTACCTTGATGCTGTTTGTTTGGTAGGAAGGGAAATTGTCTTCTACTTTAAGGTTCTGGGGAGGATTCGCTAGAACTTACAGTTGATGTAGATCGTTTTTTTTTTTTTGTTTTTTTTTATCAATATCAGATAAATGCAGGAGGCGTTCCTTGGCTCTATAAAACTACCTCAGTTGGATTGCGATGGGGAGGGCTTTCTGGTAGCCAGAAGCCATCCTGATCACTTGAGCTTTCAAGAGTTTCACACGCAGATCAGTCTGGAGACTTTAAATTGGGGTTTCTGAAAAAAAAAAACAGCAATGTACTGTGCCCCTTTAGGGAGCTTTTGCCTCGTCTGACATTGCACCTGCAATCTACTTTGCGAGCGACAGCAATTCGCCTGGGTTTTCCAGGACGAGTCACAGTGCTTTTTGGGAAGCCAAACAAAACTTCTGGCGCCGGGTTTTTGGGGTTCACTAGACCCTCTAGTGATGTTTTGAGTTCAGGAAGCCAGGAGGTATACAGCACCTACATCATCACCGCTTTCTATGGAGTTTCTCTCTGGGACCTGAATCCATCCCCGCTTTGGGGACGGTTCATACACACAACAGAGGTATGGTGAGATGGCGTCCTGGAACTCGGACAGGAGCAGCGGGAAATCAGAGCAAGAACCCTGGCAGAGAGAGCATCAGAACTAGGCCATGGCAGCCGGCCATCCCCCCTGCAGAGCTAAGAAACCACAGTGTAAGTTTCAAAGCAGTCCACTGGGCAGAAAGCATTTGGGCAGGGAGAGGCGAAGAGAGGTTAGGGAAACCGTTTCAGATGTGGTCAACCATTAAATGGCCATTTTTAGCGGTTATCAGTTCCATAGAATGGCTTTAGACTTTTCCTCCACATTCGAAACAGGTTTACAATATGCAGCTAATTGATAATAGCCTCTTCTGCCAAGTCTAAAGGCTGATTTATACCTCTCCCAAATTGTAGGTGACCGCACACAGTGCCGCAGACAGGAGGCCTCTGATCAGTCAAATCTACATCCACTCTACACTATTCATATCTCCTGTTTGCTACCTTACTGGCTTGTTTTGTTTGTATGACCGCCATTGGGGGAAACGACTCGTGAAGATGGGCGCGAGAATGCTGGCACCCTTTTTCCACCTGGATCCCCCACTCTTTTTGGCCCTCATATCCCTCTATTGTTAGACAAACTTGCCCCCATTTCCTCACCACCTCGGTCGTATCTAGACCCACAGCTATTTCATGATTTTCCCCTTTTTGCGTTGTGGCGTGGAATAAGGCATAGCGCCAGACCACGCTTCAATATTGAGCATAAATCAAAAATGTCTGCTTCATACTTGCGACGACAAGCTCACTGCATTTTACACACCGCTGCAGGAATATTAAACCATAGTCTCGTGAGACCATCCTGATCTCATGAGCTTTCAAGTTTCTACTCGCCAGATCAGCCTCTGGAGACTCTCCGTTGAAGAAAATGGGGCAGCTCACCAAACGCGAGCGTCCAATCAGCGTTGGCTTTGAGGCGGGTTGAGGTGTGATGCATGCAACGAGAAGCGACAGTTCAGTCTAAAACGAACATGGCCCCAAGCTTCAGCCGATGAAACTTAGCGTTAGCGTGGCTATCGAGCAAGTTTTATCGGAATTACAGAGTATTTCTTCACTGAAAGAAGAGCAAAACACTGCTCTGGAGGCTTTTCTCAGAGGAAAAGATGTTTTTGCTCTTCTCCCGACTGGTTTCGGGTAAGAGTTTGATCTATCAATTGGCTCCTCTTGTGGCTCTGTTAGTACATCATATGCATTGTTGATCTGATTGGTTTATTTGGCCCGTCTATCACCAACATAGGCCAATCAGTTAACCAGTATTTTTGCCCCTTCCCAAAATTACTTCAACGGAAGGTTTCCAGATGGATATCGCGAGAGCAAATCCATCTGGTGGAGTCAGGTTAATATAACCAGGCCTTAAAACCGTAAGTTTTTCTTTCAAATTACCGACTTTATACTTTTATCTAATTTATTTACATCTTACCTTCTTTTATTTCAGTCTGTTGTGTAAAAACAACTTAGTTGACAGGATATTAGATTTTTTTTTGGTGAGTTGTTTGATATAAGCAACATGCTGATCCACTTTTTTTTTACGATAGATAAATAACTATTACAATTATGTTCAGATTACACATGAATTAATTCATAAAAAAAAAGGAATTACCTCAGGGTTAGGATTCATTGATAAAAACCTACTTAGGCCACTGGTAGGTAGGAGGCAAAATCTGAAGCCTTTCTATGAGACTGATAACTGCTAATAGCGATCATTTATTGGGATGATAACATCCGAAGTGGCTGGCCAGGGCTAGCTCTGAAGGCTAATGGGAGATTGATGGACGGCCGAAAAGAAGTCCTCCAGGCTGAGAAAACGAGAGAGGTAACACATCTATGGAGGAGCTAAAGAGAGGAGAAGGAATGATAACAGTTCTTCCAGGGCTAAAGTAAAAGAACAAAGGTCCAACATAAACAGTACAGAACATTTACCTGCATCTCTTTGTGTCAAAATATAATTTGAGCTCTTTCAGAATTGGATCCCATCTGTCACCTAGTAACTGATGGAGATAGTTTAGTAGTTATATTTGTTGTTCTAACTTAACTGAATCAAATATTCTAAGAAACTCTGCACACATTGTGATTTTTAAATTGCTGTAGGAATTTGTTTTAATACTAAGTCCTTATAATCATTATTATACTGAGGCTAAATGTGCACTTTGGCTTGGCTTTTCATCTTGAGAGGCAAACTACACTATATCAGCACAGAGACAGAGAGCAAAGGACCATGCATGTGTGCTCTCATATCTAGGGGCAGTTTGGGGGGGCTAATTAAGATCGCATGCAAAGATAAACAATGGCTGCAAACTGCAAACAACTGGCTGCACATAAAAAGACTCCAGACAATAATTTGAATCTGCGAATTTCTTATAGTAGGAAAACAAAAGTGATGCAATGATACTTATAAGTTCCAGTTAAATTAAGTTTTATTTCTCCAACTTTCTATACAGACATTGTCACCATTGATTTATTGAAATACAACATTTTTGTTTAACATATCTGATGTGAAACTGTCACCAAGAAAACATCTGAGTGCAACATTTTCTGTTCACGAATAAGAAAACGGTGTATTGTCCTGGTTCTTCTTCTGGGCGGTGACTGGCTGGATGCGCTCTCTTCATCCCTCTGACATGGGAGCTGGCTCTGAGCTCGTCTGCCTGGCTCTGTGTTTTCCCCTGGACGTTTCCCCAGTGAATGGCAGCTCACGCGAGTCTGTAGAAAGTTCTGCTGGAGGTTTCTTCCTTCCCTGTTAAAGGGAGTTTTTCCTCTCCACTGTCACTACAAGCATGCTTAGTTTGAGGGATGCCTTCGATTAAATTAAATGATTCAATCAAGTGGTTTTCCTTAGATAGAAAACTTTGAATCAATTTGACGCTATGATTTGGTGAACTGTAAAGTGCCTGCACCAGTTGGTACTATAGTTGGCGCTATACCTCATTGTATGTAAATAAAACTGAATTGAATTGATTTGAATGTCCCTATTAAAAGGCTTCATTTAGAGCATCTTTTCAGCTAATCAACCCATAGGTCTTGAAAAGAATTGATTAAATATACCACTGTGAAAGCAGGACAAGGACTAGAAGCTGTCCTCCAGAGAATTTGAAAAAATTGAGCCAATTTCATGCTGCCCCGGTAATTTCTGATGCTGCAAAATATGCTGAGACGTAGCTGAGGCTTCAAAAGTGTGATGATGCAAGGCTGCATTTTTTTCAACTGCTCCACTGAGACATAGAGAGGAGCAGTAGATAACATCCCCCAAACACTAATAAGTTTGTGAAATTTCCCCAGTGCAACTAACTACTAATAACTAGTAAGCTGAGCTTTAACATGAGCATACAGCAGAGCTTAAAGAAAGAAGCCCATCCTACTGGTGGAGAACAAAATCTAAGACCCCGTCAAAACAGAGTTTCATCAAATAGACATTAGCTGATAAAGTGAGGATGCTGTCCTGTGCTGCTAGATGCTAAAATGGCCACTTCCTCTTTTCTCTAAGCTGGAATCATCACGCTCTGCCTCACATGACTCGATAAACATCAGAGAGCAGAAAAATGTTTACAGTGCCGACACAGCATAGCCCTCAGGTAGCTGCTTCCTGGAAGAGGGACCTTCTTATTTTGATATTCTCCATCTGCTCAGTTTCACAGGAGAAACTTTATAAAGCTGTGAGCAAATAATCATCTTCAGGATAGAGAAAATTATGTTTCTTTATTTTTGCAAAAAAAAATTGGGGGCAAAAAAATCTAATCAAGAATGGAAACTTTGGAAATCTGCTTAGTCAAAAAAAGGGTTGCAGAGCAACTTTGCCGTTTTCTCAGACTTTATCTTTCCCACATTTGTTGTTTCCTTTTCTTTAAATTTTTTTTTACAGAAACTTATATTTCCTAGTTTTATATAGTATATGCCAATGCTAGCTGTTTACACACAAATTGACCAATACAAATGTTGTTGCTAATGTTAAATAGACCAATAAAAATGCATTTTTTCTCCTCACTCGAAATATTTTAAAATATAAAACTTGACAAAACAGAAAAGATTCCCTCGAAACTTTTCTGTATTAAGAAAGCTTTTCTCTTCTTTAATTTTCTAATTTATGTTTACAAAACATGTTCTTTCATAATATAAATTGAAACAAAAATTCAGTCTATATTTCAGGTGAACGTTCCTATCCGGATGCTTTTTTTTGCCCATTTTCCTATGCTGTCTTCTTTACACTGGAAGGGACTGGAGAACAACACAGACAGGTGGTGTGATGTCACACTATATTCTATGTAAATAAATAACTTTCCTTTTTCATAACACTGTTTTTAGTCCTATCTAAAGTAATGAAGATAGACTTTAAAAAAGGTAGTAGTGAATTTCTCCAACGTGAGATCAATAAAGTTGTCTTAAAGTAATAAATGATCACTTATTCTTAAAGTAAGATGGACTTACTTCATGTTATGGTCTGGTCACTTAACATAAGATCATTTTAGTTTGTCAAACATGCACAAACCTATGCACCCAATTATTGATTTTAAATCTTCCAACAAGCCTTAACGTTTTATTCTGTGAAATCCTCAGAAAAACTGTAGCTTTGGAGAGCAGACCAGTGTCTAAATACAAAATGACCATTGTCAAGATGGGAACGTGACTAGACAAAGTACACGTCCTTTAGCATCATGGTGTTGCAATATCTTCCTTAAATTGCCGTGGAGCCTGTAATTTTCTGCAGTCATCTGCAGGAAAAGCAGCAACAGAGACAGAGACTCCAAGAAAGTGAACAAACTGATAAAGAAGGATGGTTGTGTGCTGTGAGGCACTCTGTAGTCCCCAGAGATGAGAGCAGAAAGAGGAATGCTGGCAAGCTGTTCAGCATAATGAATGGTACCATCTGCACTATGTATTGATGAACCAAGGGAGCAACTTTAGTCGGGGAGTTTTCCAGCTCTCCTGCAAAAAGGATCGATGCAGTTTAAATTCTGTTGGCTATCATGATGTACGCATACTATGTAATATATATATATGTACATATATATATTTATATAGGGTTGTTGGGCTCTGATTCAGGGGGAGAAATGGGAGCCGAGTGAACTGGAATGACAGGAAAAGAGAGATGTGTGCAGGGACACATATTATGGGAGACGGTTGCTGATGAAAGCTTAGTGGGTAGCTGATAGAGGTCCGTCAGGGAGGGGTGAGCGGGATCTATGGTTGATGGAGAGTTGACAGTTTGATCCAGGTGCAGACCCAAGGGAGCCTCACAGCATCAAGAATTGTATCCGAAGAGCACGGTGTACTGTAGGGCGGACAGGTTCCAAGAAGGTTGTGGCAGAGAGGGAGAAGCAAGGGCTGCCAGCCTTGAAGGCATGCCCAGAGTAACACCAGAGTGTTTGCAGGAGGAGCAAACTGAAACAGGATCTGGAATCTTATAGGCAAATAACCTGAGAGGAGAGCAAATGAGAATGTGAGTCAAGGGTTCCTTCAAAGGAGAGCAAATATCAAAGAGAGCTTTGAGTTAGCACCGTAGGTCACTCAGGCACTGAGGGACTGGCAGCACGCTCCTTTTAAAATCCACTGATTGTCATGATCAGTTTACAAAATCTGACCCACATGCAGAGAAACCACTCAGAGAGCACGGAAAAAAGTTTAACAGGTTAATTGAAGGAGATAACGGGAGTTGGATCTGAAACTCAGTGAGCTGGTGACCTGGAACTGGAAGCGAGAAGGGAAGTTCAGTGGTCAGTTCAGGTACCGTGGGAATTGAGGAAGCTCTGAGATTTTGCAAGGTTGGCAACTCACGTTTGAGGGGGGCCTTGTTAGTCCTTGAATCCAGACTGTGTGTTAAATCCAGAGAAAGGTGCACACATTGGAGGGCGGACAGGTTGACAAGCGCTGGACCCGGAGGAGTAATGGAGCGGACTGTCACTCGGATTCCCGATAGGTACTTGAACGGAACGTATGGAGGTTTTCCCCTGCTCAGTGTAACTAGGTTTTTCCTTCCAGGGGAGAGAAGGTCCAGGAATCCAGTAACACAGGAAAGCTTCCTGCCGGGAAACAAAGACAAAAACTTGTTAGACTCAGAGAAACAAAGCTAGATTAGACTCAGCTGGACTCAAGCTTGGCTAGAGTACCCAAAACTGGCATACACTCTGACCTCGGTGAGTAGTGACAGCCCACTGCTCCAAATACTCCTCCATGATAATGACCCAACGAGCACCGCCAGGGTTGTGCAGGGAGGGACAGCGAAGACAGGGCACCTCCTGGTGGTGGAAAAGGAAAACACGCAAACTGGATTACTAACACTGATGAAGCAGGACTGATTGCAGGTGTGTCAAAGCTAACCTGAAACCTTCTAAACCTCCATAATCCATGAGGTTGGAAACAAAAGAATAAATATACTTCTAATCCCAAAAGTATGAGAATGATTAGTTAGCATTGCAGGAAAAAAAAAATGTTCTCAGAATGGTTGTTTTAGGTTTACAAGAATAAAATCATAAACAGATTAAAATACAGTAGTTAAATTACATCATAATGACTCAAGAACATTGTCTTAATATTGACTGAATAACAGTTATTCTCCCATTTTGACTCCCATACCTTTTCCTGTTGACAAAATCTGTCTTAACCCTGTTCCTCGTAAAAATAATAAATTAATTAGATCCCTGATTCCTGTGGTTGTTCAATACTGGGATCGTTTTTATATTAATATGTCCTGGAAATGTATCTGGTTGCTCCCGAATCACTTTCTTCTTACTAACAAGGTTAAATAAATATCTTTTAAACTCATACACAGATTCTACCCCGTTAAAGTCTATTTAAAGAAATTCAACTCTGATATTGATGTTAGCTGTTCCTTCTG
>JAGKQL010000069.1:2345650-2356388 GCA_018398635.1 Cyprinodon brontotheroides | reverse complement strand
GAGTCAGAATTCTGAGATTAAAAGTCAGAATTCTGAGAAGTCAGAATCCTGAGGAAAAAGAGTCAGAATTCTGAAGTTAAAGTCAGAGGTATTCTGAAGTTAAGATCAGAATTCACGGCTTTTTTGCACCATACTATACTGAAATAAAATAAAAATAAAAATCAGTTAACATTTTCAGTAGCTAATAATCAATTCGATATTATACACTTGAAATAAAGCAATGCAATTGTGTTGTTTCTTTTACATTTTAAATGCAAATTGTCTTGTTCCCATTGGCAAAAAGTAATGCAATTTTACCTTCTCAATTCAAGAACAAATGCACTTATTTTAAGGAAAAATGACTTATCTTAAAGATGATTTCGATTTTTTCCAGTGCAGATAGATATATAGATAGATCATCGTACCTGTTTTTTAGATATAAGCACTGAATTATTCATGTAAGTAAAACGTCTTTATTTATTTTTTTACGCATGATGCTGCATTTGTTAAATTTATTTTTTTTAATGAAATTGTCTGAAATAAAATGATGCATTCATTCAAAACAGAAAGCGTTAACATATTCAGTGAAACAAAACTATTTTCTTCAAAGAAACGTTCCGGAATGAAGACAGAACAGGATGCTTTCAGCCTGTAAAGGAAGGTCTTTATATCATTAGTGCCATTTTGCTGTTAAACTTCAATGCATTTATAGTACGAACTAACAGAAAATGGAAGTTTTCACAAACAAAGCAAAATTTGTTTTGTTTTTGTCCTTACATTTTTTAAAACTCTGCTTCGCTTTTTATCATTTCAGGCCAAAGTTTTTAGGAACCTAAAGAGTCACATGTGCTCACGGAGATGAAGGATGCAGAGCCCTTCGTATTTATACGATGAGCTGGGACCAACTGTTAACAAACCAAAATCATCCAAAATGCCTAAAGAAACTTAAATTTAATCAGCTGCTGATCTGTAGCCTTGGGAAGAATTAAATTTTTCCACTACTGCTTCATACAAAGAACATTTACTGTGAAATGAAATTTCAATTTACATGGAAATAAAAAGACAATTAGAAGAATTTTGTTGATACAGTTACTTTAGTTTTTTGGGGCTCAGACCTCAGCATTAGCGCTTTGTTTGATATGCATGAACAGGAGCAAAGAACAGGGCTGTTTCCCCCCAGCCCTGAAACTGGTGGCGGAGTGGAAATAGTCAGTCTGTAGACTGCTGCTTTGCGAGACGGCGTGCTGAGCTGTATGGAGAGATCAATGGACTGTGTGAGCTGATATAGTGCTTCACTCGGGGACCTGGAAGATGGAAGTCCAGCTTGGATAAGACAGGCTGTGTGAAGCCGTCCAAGATGAGCAAGCTTGAAGCGACAGTGGAGAGGAAAAAGTCCTCTTTGGGAAGAAACCTCTGGCAGAACCAGGCTGAAATGAGACAGGGAATGCAGTAAGAGTCCAATAGGAATGACACTCTGATGAAGCTTTAGCTACAATGGTGGAGTAGGGGATGGAGGTGGATTGAATCGGGGGTCATCTGAATCAAGTCAGACAAATGCAACCACTGCCTGCGCTTTGAGTAGCAGACGGAAATATGGATTTGGAGACCTTTTGAGATGAAGTCTGGATGCTGATTTGGCTTTCGTAGAGGCGGGGTAATCAGTTTCTTCAGTTGAACTTCTGCCTAGACTCCACAACAAATTAAACTTTAAAAACTACTAATAAAAATGTTGTGAGAATTACTTTTTTTTATTGTATCATTTGTTTTCTTTCCAGACTGCATTGTACAGATAAATTCTCCTTACTTCTAGGGGCGGGCTTTCCTTTGAAGTGAGGAGAGAAGACGTTAGCAAAAACATTATTGGTCAGGTGCAAAGGTTTGCAGCTATGGCAGGAATAGTTAGGTATTTTTGACGCGCTGAATCTGGCATGGCATCCCATCACCAGTGTCATGCAATCACACTGACTTTACCTGGCAGCGTCCTGTGAACGAGTTATCATCTAGTTTGGTCGAAGCCGGCGGTCAGCAGGTTGCTGAACCCAGCGAAATAAAACGTTTCCTCTTCCCAAAAGCAAAAGGCGATATTTTTATCCCAAAAACAGTGCGAGTAGGAAAAAGTCTGCGATGGTTATCAATTGATTCCTATTTTCTCTCTCGTACGTGTATCAATTACTTGGCGCCGTCATTCAGGTAGCGAGCTCAGCAACGCAGCCAGATGCATATGCTCCCTCCGCCTGGCTTACAAGCTGGGCGGAAGCCATCTGGCTGTTAATATCAGAATGAAGCAATAGGCCTTGCTGTCGCGAATGGCGGCGGCGCGATGTCGAACTGGAAAACAGAACAGGATGCATCTATTTCTGAAACATATATTTTGAGGATGAAAAACCATATTCACTGAGGACCTGCGGACTACTTTTTGAAAAGCGTACCCAAAACTTTGCGGCCTACCGACGAACTCTGGGCTCACACGGCTGCCGGGGGTAAGTCAGTGTGATTGCATGCCACTGGTGATGGGGATGCCATACAGATTCATGTCAAAAATACCGAACTATCCCCTTTAAAGACTCTGATAAATGATTGTTAAAATACGGTCTTTCATCATAATGCAGTTTTCAAAACTACATATGAAAATTACAAATATTTGAAGAAAAAAATTGAAAACTATGAAAAAAAAAAGGGAAATAAGTAAAGTTTAAAAAAAATTTACTTGGAAAAAAATAAATCTGAAACAACATTAAAGAGAATGAAGGAGAAAAAAAGTAATATGACTCCTTTTTTGATTGAAAAAATTTCATTTCATGGGTTGCCTTTTTATTCAAAATGTCATTTACAAAACCTTTTCTTTCCAACAATCGAGCAACAACATTCACTCTTTATCGTCTGCCCTATAAAACATTTCTAATGTCAGCTTCATTGTGTTAGAATAAGGCTGTAAATTAAGAAGCACCACATAACGCCCTGCAGCCGTGACTGTTAACAGCTTAAATTTCATTCTAATAAAAAAATAATGCCTGAAATAACCAGCAACCCAACAGCTTGAAACATAAAAAAAAACTCTTCTAAAATGGATTAGCTTTAGTCTAAGCAAAAAAACGGCAATATAATATTTTGACAAAGCAAACACAGTCATGGGGAAAAGATTGAGTGGGCCCTCTTCCTCCAGCGCAATAACATTACAAAGCTGTAATCTGCTTTCAGTGTCCAGGCCTAAAAGCTGTCATGTTCTCAGGGACACCACTGTGGTGAAACTTCTAGAAAACAACTCCTCTGAATAAACTAAAGCAGAGGCATTAATCCAAGACACCTGAAGGCAGATTAAAAAAGTTTGATGGACAACGGAAATAACCTTCCTTCCTTCATGGAGCAAGTGGATTGAAAACTGTTAAATAACTAATTTCCAGAAGGCAAAATGAATTATCAACGACTGAAATCATTCAGGATGAGCTGGCTGAAACTATTGAAGATGACCGTGGAGGGGAAAACTTCTTCTAAACCTGGTGAAGATGCTGCAAAGAATCCTTTCAGTAAAACATTGTGCCTGTCAACAGAGATCCCCAATAGAGCAAAGAGATCTTCCTTCCTTCTTAACCTCACCTAAATCCTTACACAGAAACAATGGGTCATTATTTATACTTAAAACTAATATGTTTGCGGCAGACATGGGCAATGTGGAGTCAACAAGTCATCTCCATGTCATGTATTTTGTTCTGCCCAGCCACTGGAAGCAGGTGAGTCCAATCTTCACGTGAATTAACCTGTGCAAGATTGGACTCACCTGGTTAGTGGCTGGAAGTAGATCGCCATGACATGGAAAACTGACTTTTATTGACTCCACTATTTATGTCTGGGCCAGTTTGACCGATTTAATGAATTTAGGGTCAATCAGTAAAAAATTAAAACAATAATCTTCCGGCAGTGGCGTCGCGGTCGCGGTAAGCCTAAGCGCCATTCTCTCCGGCTTTACAAGCAAAATCAAATAGGAACTACTAGACACATCTGCAATCAACAACAATTATTGAAGATTTCCAGAGGACTTCACCATTGAAATTCACCAGAGCTATAGTGAAACTGACAATGCCCGATGCATGGCAGCTGGATGCTGGAATACATGCGATTAAAAATGAAAGAAAAGTTAGTTATTTGATTGCCAACTTCCGATATCCATCGATCAGTCCTTGCCTTGAACTTCTAGCCAGAGAAAAACAAGTAATAAAAGCAGCCAACATTTGGAAGAAGAATGTTTTCAAGATGACTTGGATAATAGCGGCGTTGTGACAAACACCAGATACAGCACTGGGACTTGATCAACAGCCGATACCGCACCGTGGCGTCACAAACCAGTAGGTGGCAGTAGTGTTCTTTGACAAACATGGATGCCTCCAGTAAAAACTACATTCAAATGAAAATGTAACACCTATCATTGGGCGTTTCTCAATTCCACGAAAGCGCAGTATGTACTCAGCGTTCTCAAGAATCGGTTCTTGGCGGCACGCAGGAAGATCGGACTTGAACGAAACGCGCGAAGCTTACAAAAACGTATGTGTATTGGAACAGAAGCGTACTCGTGGCGTCATCACATGCAACGTTCTTTAGCATTTCTTTAACAGTCAAAACTATTTATTCCCTACACAAAACATTTTGAAAACAATATTTTTCATTTCTAAAGCTTAAAAAACATTTTAAAAAATTACCGAACCGCAAAAAACCGCCATCAGAACGAGCGGTAGTTCACACATAACTAGACGAGAGAAGTGCACTACAGGCGGGGTAAATTTAGCCCTGGCTGCGGTTACCCTCGGAGTCTGCTGGTCACTCTGGTCCGCTCAGCGTCCGGACTTTTTTTTTAAATTTTCGCACTAACTCTGTAAACAGGCCAGGCAGGGAGGCTTCAATATATAATGTTATCGCCTCAAACGATTTCAAAACATACTTTTGAAGAACAACAGTAGCAGAAAAGGGAATGTTTAACTTAACACTGTGAGCGCTGTCTGGAATCAAGCTGCTGCCGCGGGGGCATTCTGGGGAGTCTCTGCTCCGATGCATGCTCGATAAAGAGGCCGGGGTGAGAACAACATCCGGGGGATTTGATGCGTTTCTCGATCTGGCGTTCTGAGAGAATTGGAGGCGGTACTTTCGGGCTGAGGCTGATGACGTGTCACGAGTACACGAGCACACGAGTAACGCTCAAGAACAGCATATTGAGAAGCGCTCATTTATTCAACAGTATGTAATAATTTCATATTAAAAGTACTTTCTTCCTCCTTTAAAGGCATTCATTTTTGATATTTGACAGAAACCACTAGATTTCAAAGCACTTTTAATGGGATTTATTGAGATAGACCCTTACAAAATGGGTCATAATTTATAAGAGGAAACAACCTGTCCTTCAGTTTGCTTAATTTTACTAGCTAACTATATTTTAACATGCATTTGTTTCTAAAACAGTTTTGCCTGATTTAAGAAAGAGAAACCACGTTGCTGAAGAAAACTTTTTGTGAGCCACTTTATTAAATTATATTTAGCTTTAGCGTTGACATTAGCAGTGGAAAATGAAATATTTCTCTTCCTTTTATGTCTCTCACGCTAAGATCTTTTTAATCTATCAGGGACGAAATCACAGTCTTTCAGCCTGAAATTACAAAGCACCTGCATTCAGACCTACGGGAAATACTGTGAGCTCTTTTCATTAGGCTCTGAAATGCATCATTCAATGTTTAGAGCACTTTCCATCAGTAAGGCTCTTCTAGTAAGGGTTTACTTTGTTGCCATGCAATAAAGGTATAAACTCCTCTTTTTAGTTAAAGTGTATTTCCTGATTAACATAAACTAGACAAGCTTTGTAATAAGAGAGGCGGGCAAACCAACCCCTCCTGCAGAGCCAACACTTCAAGCTAAATGTCATTTTACCATTTGAAGCTGAGGAGATTATGGCTGAGGAGAAACTGAGTATTATGTTAGAGTCCTAAGAAAACCAAAAAAAACTTCCTTTACTTTAGCTTATTTATGCAGTCCCGACACATGTCATATCACGGTACTTTACAGAGACAACAAGGATCTCCATTAAATAGTCAGAAAGTCCAGAAAACTCCCTCATTTTTGTGCAGAACTATTCCTGCTTTACTTTTTGCTGCCTTCTGCTGCAGAGTGTTAGATTCAGAGTCGACTGTCGATCAAAAGTTATTGCCACTGCAGTAACTGAAAATCATTTTAATTATAATTTCATTTTTACACCGTAATATTAATGTCATAAAACTAGCATGGTAAATCTGGAACACCTTCATGATACATGAAAGTTCCTTCATATAAATGGAAAAAAAAGGGAGGAAAATGAAACCAGTATGTCTGAGCAAGAGCGTAGTTCAGTCTACAAATGATTAACACCTACGTAAACCTGATCTGATACTATCACACAGCTTCAAGAGATTTCTTTTTTTTACTTGAACACAAAATTAGATGATGCTCTATATAAGGGGTACCCAACTCATGACCTTAAGGGGGGAAAAAACATGTTTCTCTGCTTTAACAGACATGGAAAAATGTCTAAAACTCAACTTCAGCGAATCATCCTGCAGCATAAAGGCGTGATGTGATGAAATGTGCTTATTCGGTTTATGACACATGTCAACCCAAGGCAAGTTAACAGAGTCAATTCACTCAAATTGATTGATTGATTTTATTGATTGATTAATAGATTGACTTTACTGATCTCACAGTGAAGAAATTTACCCATTAAATCGGCTCAATAGTCAAAAAGAAGAAGAAGAAGGTGCCAAAAGGAAGAAAAGGTGCATCTTTAACATCTTCATGATACATTAATTTTTGGAATTCACTACACCTGAAACAGCTGTAGCACCAGCGGACATTTGTATGCATATTGTTATTGACTGTAGCAATTCTTGACACTGAATATGCTTGTAGTGATGGTGGAGAGTAAAATTCCCTTATAACAGAAATAAGCCTCAAGCAGAACCAGACTACGTGAACAGCCTTCTGTTGTGGCGTACCAAGGATTTGAAAATTCAGAGAGAGATAGAGGTGGTCAAAAATCCACCAGAAGCACTGACCCTGAGATCAATGAATGTATTAGAGAATATAAAGGTAAACAAGCTCAACAGGTGGTTCTCTCTAAGAAAAAAAAAACACTTTGGCCAGTGAGGTCTGAGCTTGATTTTTATGAAAAGTAAAAAAAGATGAAAGGGCACAAATTCTGTATTGCTACCCAAAGAAATACTGAGCTCATAGCTATGTGTAGGAGAGAAATGTAAGAAAGCCCTTAAAAAAAAAAGGCCAAACTTACCATCTATAATAAAAGCTGCTGATGAGAGCAGTCCAATTCCTCCTTCCAGGGTTGGTGTCAAAACTTGATGATACTATAATAAAAAAAGCAGAGAGAACATAAATTTAGAAGTTAAGCTAACAGATAATACAAAGCTGAAGAACAGGAGTAGAATGTAGCCGAGTGAGAAGTGGTCCCTATGTCCTCCAGCAGTCTTAGTCTATAGCAGCATAACTATAGAGATAGAGCATGATAATCTGGACCACCTTAACTAAAAACTTTATCAAAAAGGGAAGTTTAAACCAAAGTCTTAAAGGCAGACGGAGTGTCTGCCTTGCAGACAAAAAAAAAATCACTTAACAATGAACCATTCATGTCTAGAGTAAAAGAAGCATGACAGCGTTGATTTAAGGACCTACTTTGATAGCCTAGTGAGACCATCCTGATCACCGCTGAGCTTTCAAGGTTTCACCTAAATCAGATCAGTCTGGAGGCTCTCCGTTAAAGAAAATTTGGGCCGTGCAACAAACGAGCGTCCAATCAGCGTTAGCTTTGAGGCGGATTGAGGTGTGACGCAACGAGAAGCGTGACAGTTCAGTCTAAAGAACATGGCGGCTTCAGCCCGATGAAACTAGCGTTAAGCGTGGCTATCGAGAAGCAAGTTTTGTCGAGATTACAGAGTATTCGTCACTGAAAGAAGAGCAAACACTACTCTGGAGGCTTTTCTCCAGAGGAAAAGATGTTTTTGCTCTTCTCCCGACTGTGGTTTCCGACAAGAGTTTGATCTATCAAACTCTCCTCTTACGTCGTCGCTCTGTTAGTACGTCATATGCTTACGTTGATCTGATTGGTTTATTTGGCCCGTCTATCACCAACATAGGCCAATCAGCTAACCAGTATTTTAAGCCCCTTCCCAAAATTACTTCTCACGGAAGGTTTCCAGATGGATATGCAAGAGCAAATCCATCTGGTGGAAATCAGGTTACTACTTTGATACCACTGAATGAGAAGATGGGTCAGCAACCTCTGTATTAGAAATAAAATAATTTCATTCTGTATCTATGTATTTAACCGCATCCATGCTGCAGACATAAACTTTGGTGGGCAGGATCAAAGATCCTTTATACAGAATGGCAAAAAACAGAGTGTAAACAATGTAAACAGAGTGTCTGATATGCTGCTTCTCATCAAGCAAGACAAGACAACTTCTTTAAACTTTACTATGACTGTGATTTTAGTATTTTCACTACTGTGAGAATAACTTCAATAACTTCTGGTAATTCAGTTACCAAAAACTTTAGGTGAGGTTCTCCATCCTCTAAATACCTTGATTGGCCTGAAATATCTCTAAGTTCAGGTCAAAACATTACCCCAAATTTACAGTAGCAGCTCCAAACCACTCAGATCTGCTGCAAATTTCTCTGCCCCCCTATCTCAGCTCTGCTGCGGTGCAAACCCCACAGGAGCTCCAACAAACATGTGCAGATCATGCATTAATTTAACTCCAACCATGGATATAAAAAAAGTTAAAATATGGTTTTTGGGCATCTATATATTTCCAGTAGTCATATTCTACAAAGGGTGAGAACACTAAGTGAAGATAGACTATATTTGATGCTTATATTTGTGGATTTAATGTTCAGTTATTAGGTTTTGAGTACTGATGTTAATATATAAAGCCTAATAATTGAGCTAATGTGGAAAGTTGGGTATAATATATGTAATTATACTCATAAAGGCCTTAATATAGCTTTCTTTAGTAAACCAGTTTGAAATCCCAGATGCACAGACAAACAAAAGCAATTCTAACTTTGCATGCTTGCCCTCTGCTCACCTCCACCCTGCATGACTGTAGAGACACTGCAAATGTTCTTTTTGATTAGAAGTGTTGCATATTTGCTGCACAGTTCGTATCTGAGTCAGTGGGCAGGCCAACACTGATCCTGTCAGAAGTCTTCTCTCAAAATATTTCAAACTAAACTATCATTATTAAGTCATTTATGGTATGCTACATTTATATTTACTTTTCCAGGATATATTGATTTATTTTTATTCCCTACCCTCCAAAAATAAAGAAAAATTCCAGGTTTATTTTACTCAAACTGTATCTTCTGACACAAATAATAAAAACAGAGAAAACATCAGCAATCACTGTTTTCTTTTCCCACATTCATTCGGATGTGATTCTGAGAAACACTCTACAGAAACTACAGCTAATTACTGTAACTTAAACCAAAGAGGGAAGACACTTTGACAGTAGTGCTACTAACTTATTTAGAAACTAAACCTCTAAAAAGCCTATTAGAAGCCAAATCAACTCACTGTTTCCTTCTATATTAAGGAACAGTTCCACTTTCTACTCAGTTTTTTTTTTTTTACCTCATTTTCACTCCTACCAGAGAAAGCCTATCCATAGTTTGTATCCAATGCTCTTTTCATTTGGATGCATGCTTACTCAGGAGGAGGGATTGCTGTCAGAGAAAAGGAGCAATCAGCTGAGCATTTTTACCAATTAGAATCAAATGATTGCTGGGTTTGATTGCACTGTATAATGATTATGACTGATCATGCTGTACGTAATTGGATCTGAAAGTGACTGTAGGATCAGATTGTATGGATTAATTTGAATTAGGACTGAAATGGACTGCATATAACTGCGTATGCACTGGATCTGTTTGTAGAGTGCACTAAGATTACATTTGCTGTAATTCGGCACTATATACACTGAGCTGAATTTTGTAGACTGAAATCGGTGGTAATCAGAGCATATGCAGGGAGAAGCAATGACTCCTTATCCTGGTGGTTCCATCAGACACTGATAAATGATTAATCCTGATGCAATCCAATTAAAATGACTGCAGGTTGTTTTGGGACGTTTTTTTTTTTTATTCTTGGACTAAATCTGACTACATTTTCAGAGACATTTTGCTTTCTAACATTAAACTATCACAGATCTTTACACATTACTTATTTAGTGGCTAACCAATTTGTTACCGTATTGTGTTGCAGTTGGAAATTAAACAATATTAGCTCCTCTAACAAGATTTTTGTTAGAGCTGCTCAACATTAGAGAAATACTTCAATACTCTTTCTTGAATATTACAGTGAAAATGTCAAACTTACCATTTATCATCAAAACACTCCAGTCTCCCTAAGTGTGATTCAGCATAATGGGGAGTATCACAACCCGTCAGAGTCCATCAAAGCAATATTTTTTTGTTATTCATTGCAATAATACATGCAGCAAGAAATTCTGTTTATTTTTCCAGGTCATAATTCTTCTCAAAATATTGTTCACTGGTATTATTGGAGGCGAAGTTATTAGCCGCAAAGGCTGTTTTTTACTTAACATCACAGTTTTGAATAATTTATTATTGCAGTTGAATTAATAAGGTCCTATATATATACATATATACACTCACCGGCCACTTTATTAGGTACACCTGTCCAACTGCTCGTTAACACTTAATTTCTAAGCAGCCA
>JAGKQL010000069.1:2319982-2330942 GCA_018398635.1 Cyprinodon brontotheroides | reverse complement strand
TTTCCATTGCCAACCACCCGCTGCTGCACGCTAGTCAGGTCAGCATCAATGAACCTTTTTTCATGATAGGACTCGTGTCACTGGTCATGTCGAGAGAGGGAAGGATGAGATTGGCTGTTATGGGTGTTAACGTAGCAAGCACACACAGAGAGATGGAGAGTGAGGAGGACTCCAGCTGCAAAACAGAGTTTTCCAGATGGAAATATACCGGTGTTATGTCAAGCTGCGTTTCCCCATCGGATACGGTTTCCCCTGCATCTCCGACAGCAGCGCAGGCAGCACGATTCACTGCGCAGTTTGACAGGAAATGCGCGATGCTCGCCAAAGGCGCGGTGACAGCTGCCTGTGCTCGCGCCACAGGGAACTATGGAGAGCGTGAACGCATCAAATGTTAAATCTATATGGAGAAAGGGAGAAATCGGATGGATGGATGGATGGATGGATGGATGGATGGATGGATGGATGGATGGATGGATGGATGGATGGATGGATGGATGGATGGATGGATGGGCGGGTCCATCGTAGCGTTCCCCCCATATGCCAGGAGGAAACACTATCTGATGGGGTTTATAGGCCCGTCAGATAGCGTTCATTGACTGATGTCATTTATGTTGAGTTGCAATAAATGCAAAACTCTCTGCAGGTCCTTGTGTTTGACGTCCGCTCTATTCAGCTGGCTTTGGAAACACACGGCGAGAAGGTGGTGGCCCGGTGGTGAGGGTTACGGGCACGAGAAACGCATAAGACCACAAAAGGAGAGACAATTTAAAACTTGTAAAGATGGCACCTAGGGAGTTGAGAGAAGTCTGCAGTGTAGAGGCTGAAACAAGAATGGCAGCATTCCCTGAAAATACAACAACCACTGACTGTATCGCCTTTGTTAAACCAGGGACTAGCAGGCCACTAAAATAATCCAATCAGCCAAGATGGATTGAGAACTGTGTTTTTCTCAGGTAACATGAAGAGGTAGCCTGGGGTACTTGTGACTGCATTCACTTGGCGAGCAGCCAAATGAAGGACCACCCACAGACATGGTAAGTCACCTGCCTCACAGGAGGCCCCCTGCTGCGACTCCCTGCTGGGGGAAGGCTAATGCTTACCTCATACCTACTTTGTAAGTCAATTTGGATAAAAGCATCTGCTAAATGCATAAACATAAACATGTATAAGGTCTTGTCTGTTATAGTAAGAATGTTGTGCATCCCAGAATTATTATCAACAATGGTTTTAAAAGACTTATAGACAGAAAGGAGAGAATTTAAATCTCTTCCAGGTTCTCAATCAGGTCCCGGGAAATGTTGTTGGTGTATAGGAGCTTTCCAGCTTCTTCTTATAGTATACAGTATATTGAGAATTGTTGATTCTTTTTATTTAGTTTATTTCATTACATGCATTAGTCCTACAGTAAGATATTATTAAAGAAGAATTAGTAAACAACAGTCTGGAGTAGATTATATTTCACATAAAAGTAGGACAGCAACTGAACCTAATTTTACTAATCGATTAATCTATAATTTATTTTAATTAACTGATTTAAGATAGATAGATAGATAGAGCATAGATAGATAGATAGATAGATAGATAGATAGATAGATAGATAGATAGATGATAGATAGATAGATAGATAGATAGATAGATAGATAGATAGATAGATAGATAGATAGATAGATAGATAGACAGATAGATAGATAGATAGATAGATAGATAGATTGATAGATAGATAGATAGATACGCATGGTTGACTGACCCTCTCAGCCCATTTATTATGTCCTGGTAGAACAAAGCAAAGTTAATGTTGAGGAATAAAAACCTCCAGTTTTACACCAGCTTTATCTAGATCAAACTCCTCTCCATCCAGTGGTAAGTCTGGAAGGTCCTCCTTGGATCACTGGACAGTTCCCTCCCTTTATTACCCCGCATGGCAGGAAAGTTCCTTCCCTCACAATGGACACCAAAGCTTTCTATATTAGCATCGCCTTCATTAAACTACTAGAAGGCCCAGAGATAAGAGAATTCTTACCCGGCACCAATTGCCCCAAATCACTCCCTCTCTCACAGCTCATTAATCCCCTTTGTCATGAAAATGTCCCATTGTGGGTCTTTTCTTGGATGTAAGCATTGCACCACCTTAAGAGCTAAAAATGTTCATATTTTTGGTAACTTAATGCAAATCCACGTCTATCAGCGTCGCCAGATCCATTACCACAGCATGATTGATGGGCCAACAGCGGAGTGATCAGCTGGATAACAGATCTGCAAAAAGACAAAAGCTTAATGAGCTAAAACAGTGTAGAGAGGGAAGTGAATATATTTACAGGATAATGACAACCTGCCCC
Source organism: Cyprinodon brontotheroides (assembly GCA_018398635.1). Classification (NCBI taxonomy): domain Eukaryota; kingdom Metazoa; phylum Chordata; class Actinopteri; order Cyprinodontiformes; family Cyprinodontidae; genus Cyprinodon; species Cyprinodon brontotheroides. Next base: position 2,328,606 of record JAGKQL010000069.1, on the reverse strand, counting down.
ATTTACCAGGATTTGAATTGGAGAAAGCTTCCCTGGAGGGGAAGCGCAACATCTTCAAACCTTGGAAACCAAGTCCAGTGGACTGTTTTTAAACTTTTACAGAATGACTATGACCTGGATGACTGAGAATCTTCATCAGCCATCAACGTGCTCTACTTTTGTTTTCAGCCATTTTCCAGTCTCATGTACAGAGGATGGTAGTTTGTTTTACAAAGCTGATAGTTAGCAGGGGGGAGTTAATCCCAAAACCTGTCAAGGCGAGTGAGGCTTGCAGGAAAACCTGAAATTCCCTGGATTATCCATGATAGTTGTCCAATTGAGTAAAACCTCATGAAAGCCTTGTCCTTAATGTGGAAAGGAAGCTGGTTGAAACACATCAGGTCAAAACAGACAAAGAAGTGACCCAGTTGGGCTTGGTCCATCTACTCAACAATAAACTCGGTGATTCCTTCATTTAATCATTTATCTGTTTATTAAGGACATCAGCAGGCAGTCCCTGGGGCATTGTGGGTAATAAGAATGGTATCCTTGTTTTGTCCTTACATATATCTTTGACTTTTCTAGGCATCTCCAGTCCAGTACTCAAATCGTCTCTGGGAGAATGAAAAACATGGGAGTTCCTGCTGGACAGCCCTTTATTACGCCAAGCTTTAAGGTGGATCAACTCAGAAACTGTAGAGTGAATGAAGCACCAAGGTCTGTTTCTTAGCTCCAAAGTGGTTCCCCAAAGTAGCTACCCCTAGGGGGCGCAAATGCCACAGAGGGGGGCTGGAAGGCAGCATGAGTGAAGAAAACAGCTAGCTTGACTGAGCATGGAATGGACAGCCAGACACTGCAACCCAGATTTGGAGAAGATCTACAGCAACAAGCAGGCTCACTACAGCCACTGAAAAGATGGGAGGATTAAAGTACAAAGAAAAAACTCTCAGGGAGCTGTTCAATGTTTTCACTCCATTTTGCACAGAGGCTTTTTTAATGTATAGATTATAGCAAAGTTAAATATTGTTACAAATAAAAAAAAAGAAATATGTTTAAAATAACACAGACAACAAAGAATCCTCTTCTAATCTACAGTATAGAACTATGAAAAAAATACAGTTACACAAAAGTGTTCCACTGTAAAGATGGTGTGTAGTTTGTTTTGTTGCAACCTGAAGTGTGAAATAAACTTCAGTGGAGTTTGAAACAAAAATATGTGTGTATAGATTTATTATATCGGGCTTGAATGATGTGTGCCCAGTTTATTCTTTTTGTTTTTGTTTTGTTTTTTGGGGTCGGGGGAGGGGGGCGGAAATTTTATTGTAATCCAAAAGGGGGCCCAGAAGAAAATCTTGGGGAACCACTGTTTTAGATAATGCAGGAATGGGACTCCCGTTTGAGGGTAAAGGAGCGGACTGTCACTGGATTTCTGATGGGAACTTGAACAGAACATGTGGAGGTTTCCCCTGCGCAGTGTGAACTCAGTATTTCCTTCCAGGGGAGAAGGTCCAGGTATCCATTAACACAGGAAAGCTTCCTGCCGGAGACCAAAGAGAAAAACTCATTAGACTCAGACAAACAAAGCTAGGTTAGACTCCGCTAAACCAGCTTGGCTAGAGTACCCATCTGGCAAACACTCTGGCGCCGGAGAAGTGACAGCCCACTGCTCAAATACCTCCAGATAATGGTCCAATGAGCCACAGGTGTGCAGGAAGGGCACAGCTAAGACAGGGCACCTCCTGGTGGTGGGAAAAGGAGACACACAAACTGGATTCCTAACAAGTAAGAGCTTCTGCTAAAATATGTAGCTTTGTCAGCTCTTTATTTCTGTTCTACAGGAGTTGGGTCCAGTCTCTTCATTGGTTCTGCAACTTTAATGAGGCAAATAAATGAAATATGTGTGATTTTGAAACATTTGTTCTCTGTCACGCCTTCTCCCTCTTGCGGTTGGGGAAAGCATCTTCTTATTAGGCACATAGTTCAAAAATTGGGGGAAAAGTGGCTTCTTATGGTCTGGAAAATAGGCTAATTTTCATTTTTCTTAACTGGTTTTGAATACCAGGGAAAATAGATGTGTTTTCAGTTTGGATTTAAACTGACCTAATGGCTGAGAAGGCTTAACAGAAAGAATGAGACTGCTCCCCAGCCTAGATGCTCTCACATAGAAAGCTCTGACACATTTTATCTTTAAACAGGCTTTAAAATTTCAAAGTCCTAAGGTGTGTAGGGATGCAAGAGCTCCATTAATTAAGATGGTCCCAGTTTAGATAGTTAAAAACAATAAAATATAAGATTTTACCCAAAAGGAAACAGGGAGGTAATAAAAGGCAGCTAGCTAATAGACTCATATTCAGTGGGGGGAATCCCTGTCAAGTCTACGACACAATGCAAGAGAACATCTACAATCGCCATATGCTCTTTCAGTTAGGTGAAAGAATGTCCAACATAGTCAGTGACACTGGATTGAAATCATCTGGTTTTCCCTAGATAGAAAGCCTGTAACCAATCTGGCTGCATGATTTCATTGAGATTGTCTTTGTGTTTGCGCCTTGAGAATTCAATTCATCCATCCATCCATCCATCATCATCCATCCAAATCCAATCCAAATCCATCCATATAATGTCACGCTTATACCAAGTGTAGTTGCGAGGGGTGCTGCTGCCTATCTCCAGCTGTCCACTAAGAGGGCAACGCTAGTTCAATTTCAATGAGGTTTATTTTTTTTTTGCGCCATTTTGCAATACATGTCATCTCAAGGGCACTTTAGAGAGACAATATGAGAATGGATTGGTTTTACAAGTTTCTGTGAAGGAGAAATAAGTTGAATTGCATGGAGTCATTGACTTGGAGATGACATGTTGTGAATTCCAGGTATATAGGTCTGGCTCAATTCAGAATTGATTTTAGTTGTATACGCTGAAGAAAATCTTACTGCCGAGCATTTAACCAACTAAAACAGGTTTCCTTCATAATGTTAGAACATTCGTATAAAAACAATCTGTTTCCTCAAAATTGACGACTCCATTTATCCGGTAAAACAACCGGCAGAAGACATCCACACAACTCCAGCTGGAGTTTGGGCTATAATACAACTTCAGTTTCTTATTCAATAAGCTTTCCAACTGCACTGCACGCACGGTTTATTCATATTATGTTGCCATTTTACCAGTTTTGTTAACATTTTGTCTCCTTTAGATAAACTGCACAGGGGGAACAGTAATTGCCTTTCCAGCAAGAAGGTCCTGAGTTCAGATCCTGGCTTAAGGTGAGGACACTTAGGGACATTGATTATCTTCCAGCAGCCTTAAAAAATGCATGTTGGGTTAATTGATGTCTCCAGTTTTTCCCTAAGATTGTGTGTTTGCACATGTGCATGTTTGTCTGCCCCATCTGTCCCTGTGATGGACTACAGTCCAGGGACAGATGTCTACTTTTATTTTTACTTCAGGAAAAATATCTTTCAGAATCAGACATCAAATTAAAATAATTTCAATTTACCCATTTCATTTCCATCGTACCACAAAGAGGAGCTTGTGTTTTAATCCATAAGTGAATTTCATTTATCCATAACACCACCATCACACACCCAGATGGGCATTTTATCATAATTAGCAATTTAATAAACAATATCCTGCTGACAATTGGTTATCCACATGACCCTACTCACTCATGACCCGTCTGTTTTTCTAACTTTTTCTTATCCCATATCCCAGCACTTTTCTGACTCCCTGATGATAATCCTCTCTTAGATTTTAATACAATAATGCATGCAACACTTGTAAAGTAAACTGAACCTATCAGAATCCGCAGCTTCAACCAATGCAGAAACTATTACACGCCCTGTCGTTTGACTTTGAGTCAAAAAATCCCTTCTAATGTTCAAATTTCCCACCAGCAGCATTGAGGCAGGTATCCGCACCGGTACGTTATTCTTTATTTCAGTCAGCACCACGGACTTCATTTTTGCATTTAAAATCCAAAAGTCAAAGTCAAATTAAGAGTCAAAAAACATACAAGTATATTATATTATACAGACTACAATGAGATTGGGTTTTCTTCATGAAACCAAAATAAACTTAAAAATTATATAAAAAATATAAAAAATGCTATAGAAATGTAACCAGTTTAAAAATATATATAAATATATTAAAAGGAAATGTTTACAGTGAAAATGTAATGTAAACAGTGAAAATCTAAGCTTTAGTACACTGGCACAGATTCATGGAAGTCAATATTGCTGGTAGATGGTAAAGTAAATGCTACTGATTAGCTGTGCACCACAATACCATCAGAAGGATAAACTTCCATTATAATGCATCTTAAAATGAAGCATAAAACAAGACTTCTTATTAAATATAAGCAGAAAATTCTAGTAAACGCTCTGGAAATAATGCACTGTGTGCCCAAGGCAGCTCTTTTAACACTAAACCATAACTGCATTTGCAGGTACTGAGTGATTCTGTGAACAAATAATTGTAATGGACTGATTCTAGTTATTCAGTTCATTCAAAAGAACTGACATTCCCATCACTACTGTGCAATGAAGATATAACAATAGAAAATGAGGAGAACGAGGAAATATTTTCACTTTTCCATAAACTGTGTAGCAGTTTATGGAAAACAGACAAAACTGATAGTTCCTGCAGGACAATAATAAACATTTATGGTCTATGCAGGTTTGTACCACAGACACAACCAATTTAAACTAATTCTGCCTATTTTGGAAAATATCCAGACATAATAATGATAAAAGCCATGCTGATGGCTTCCACACTGCGGCAGCCAAGTGATAGCTTTGTCTGTGTTCCTATCACATAAAATAGCTTGTAACACAATGAATTGTAACACCTCACAAAATAGAAACAATGCTGTGTCCGCTATCATTTTTAAGTCAAATTTAGCCCTCCATATTAAACAAAATGAATGTAATCAGGCAGCTTTGTATTTTTTTATCATAAAAATGGCTGACAGAAGATTTGTGCTTTTTAGAAGATTGTTGATTGTTTTTGTCAGAAAGGTCTGAACAAAAACACGCAGTTTGACATTAATTATGCTACTTAATCTGCACTTTTAACCCTGATGACTTGAAGCTACCTTCAGGGCAATGGCCCTTCTTAAACTATCAAAGCTGGTGGAGACTTTACAGTTCGATGTTGAATTCAAAAGTCCTTTAATTAATCCCTTGATGAAGCTAGAAAAAAATCTTAAAAAGGAGCAAGTGAGCAGAATAGAAAGTAAGAAAGTTAAAGGAAGAAGATGAAATGAAAGTGACATAAAGTAATCCTGCCCATTGTAGTAAATATGAACATAGAGAAATGCTAGATGATGTCACACAATCAGAGGTGTCAAAAAAAGAGTACAAATACTTCCATACCTACTAAAGTAAACATTTTTGCTATCTACATTTTACTGGAATAATTATTTTAGGCATTTTTTTTTACTTCTACTCCTTACATATTTTTGCAATTTGCTCTACTTTCTTCTCCTCAGTTTTTAGAAATAGATTCATTAATTTAATTTTGATTCAGGCTCATTTTCATTATGGCCTGTTGGTATTTTAAAAAATAAATAACATATAAATATATAATAAATATACAATAAATACCAACCAAATTATGTATTTAATTAAGATAATTTATTTCTTTGTGGTTTGACTCAGTACTGCACCAACATTTTGTTCACCACAAACCAAAATAAATAGTTTTTAAAGATGAGTCAAAGTTAAATTTGACACTGTTTCCATTAGTTATTTAATCATGAAAACTCAGTCTAAGGAAGTTATCATCCAGAATTGTAGAAAAATGTTTCTTCAGTAGGGTAGCGCAGTAAAGTATCTGTCCTTAACATTTTTTCCTACATCACTTTTACTTTTATATTTTTAGTCGTTTTATAAATGGTACTTTTACTTGAGTAAAAAGTTTGAGTTGATACTCTGACTTCTACAAAAGTGTTTTAAATAGTAGGATTTATATTTCTTATTAACTACGAAATATTAATCATTTTACACCTCTGCACACAATCTGCACAAACTGCACAAATGATGCCAAGCAAAAGGCTGAATGACTTGAGTCTCTAGTTAGAGATGCTCAGGTTATCTGAGCTATCTCTGTATTTATGCTGCTATAGGCTTATACTGCTGGAGGACATAGAGACCCCCTTTTCACCATTCTGCTTCATTGGAAATTGTTAATTCAATCTCTAACATTCTGCTCTCTCTCCTTTTTGTAATAGTAGCTTAATCTGTTCTTGTTCCTGTTTGGCTGTGACTCCATCTTGGGGAGAAATATCAACTCAGGGGCGCAACTACATATTTTTGAGGTGGATGCGAAAACACACGATCGGCGCCCCCCTCTTTTTCTCCATCCTCACAGCTGAATTAAATTAATTTTATGTTAAGTAGGGTTAAAAAATACAGCTGTCAAACCACAATAAAAATTAATCTTTAAATTTGAATGATCTTCTTGTTGGATAACAGCTACTGACTGGACACTGCATCTGATCTGACTTATCAGATACATCACAACACCACTGTAGTGATACTGAATAAAACATTTAAACTCCAGTGTCCCCCTGCCAAAAAGGTTGGTAACATGGGTCACTGAGTCTAAGGTCTATAATGACACTGGATTAATGTGTACAAATCATCTTTAATTAAAAAAAATCCATAATAAGAAATGTACATATGAGTGAATAAATTGCAGCCTAGAGGGCTAAGCGTTGGACCATAGCTGGGCACTGGCCACAACATTTTAGCTTTCCTGTGTTAATATTTCACAAGTTTTATTTCGGTCATTCTTACACTTAGTGTGTGGATATGTGTGTGTTACAGGCGTATGTATCAGATATTCATAGAAATACGGAACAAATCGCATTCCTTATCGCTTCAATAGGGGACGCAACATTTAATAGCCAAATATGGGGCGACTCCGTATCAGGCTAACTTTATCTGACCTGCATATTTACAACCCTCCTGTCCTGTTGTCGATTCACTGACAGAACTTACCTACTGTGTTTCAACCACATTGAAAGTGCGCCTCTTAGGGACGCGTGCGCAAGCCACCTGTGTGGGAAGGGAGAGCGACCGGAGGGGAGGTGAAGGGGGCGCATAATCAGTGGGGGCGCATCAGAGGGGCGCATAATCAGTGCTGTCTTTCTGTTATTGATCGGTTTATGCTTTTAAATATAGAAAATTACAACTAGAAAAATGTATTTTCTAAAGGGGTTTTTTGACGCCCCCTCGAGTGCAGCGCCCCTATGCGTTGCATGCGCTGCATACCCGGTTTTTGCGCCACTGTATCAACTGTGTTACTTCCATCAACACCTTTGTTTATAGATGTTGGAGATCGGCCTGGTTTTCACAGTGGTCCTGTTTCCCTGACTGTGACTGGCTGGATGTGCTCTATTCATCCCCTCTTTATCCCCCCTTCACAGGGCCGCCTGTGGAGCTGGTTTACAGTGGCCTTTTCTATCTATGCCTATTTTTCTAAGTCTCCTTCTGTCTCCTTGAACCCCAGTCGGCCTCAGCAGATGGCCGCTCACACTGAGCCTGGTTCTGCTGGAGGTTTCTTTCTGTTAAAAGGGTGTTTTCCTCTCGACTGTCGCTACAAGCATGCTTAGTGTGAGGGATTGCCTTCGAGTGACTGAGTTAATGCAATCAACTGGTTTTCCTTAGGTAGAAAACTTTGAATCAATTTGAATGTATGATGTGGTTTAATGTAAAGTGATGTTGTGAATTGGCGTTATATAAATAAATTGAATTTAAACTTGTTTGTGGTAACTTGAAACAAAAAACATTGTAAACACTTTTTTTCTCCAAACTGTAGGAAGCAAACTAAATATTTTTAATTGGATTTTATTAGACCCTGATTGCTAAGTGACTTTGTGTCAACATTTCAGACAGTTAACTGCTTAAGTCCAGTGATTTACCAGAACAAATTAAATTCTAGTTCCAATATGTTTGTTAGCAGTGAATAACAGTGACAAATACACACAAATAGGCACTTTGATTATTTTCAGTAAGATTTTCAATTCATTTCATTTTAAAATACTTTATTCTCCCCAGAAGGAAAAAAAAGTTATAAGTTTCTTAAAAATTCTAATTATACATGCTGAAAATGTCCCTTCCTTTACAGAACAGCATCTGCAGTACCAGGCATCATGGGAGAGGCTCAGTCGACTTACATTTACAGTTATATGATACCTTTCATATTAATGCAGGATCTCAACGGTCTGTATTGCAGCATTTTGGTTGTGTTGTCTCATTGTTGTGAAGAACATGCTCAAGGTTGCTGGCTCTAAAGCTGTAAACAAACCTAATGGATGATAGCGAATCAGACTGCACACTCTGCAATTTCTTGACCAATTTGCCACTACTCCATGAAACATTAGAAGCCTCATTCATATGCAGATAGTTTTCCATATTGAGTCTGTTGGCAGATGACCTATTATGAATGTCTGCAAGTGGTGAAAATAATGCCAATCTCTGAATGTCAGACTTTTTTCAACATAAAAGACATTTTGTACTGGTGGAGATCATTTGTTATATATTCTTAACACACCCACTGCCAAAAAACATGCCAATATCACTTTTTTTAGAATACCTTTGTCATGAGGCCTGTTTGTCTTCCCAATAGTAATTCCTCTC
>JAGKQL010000069.1:2263912-2291695 GCA_018398635.1 Cyprinodon brontotheroides | reverse complement strand
CTTGGTACCATTTGAGCATCGTTGCTACAGCCACAGCCTACCTGAGTATTGTTGCTGACCATGTCCATCCCTTTATGACCACAATGTACCCAACTTCTGATGGCTACTTTTCAGCAGGATGTCGCCATGTCATAAAGAAGCTGGAATCATCTCAGACTGGTTTCTTGAACATGACAATGAGTTCACTGTACTCAAATGGCCTCCACAGTCACCAGATCTCAATCCAATAGAGCATCTTTGGGATGTGGTGGAGCGGGAGATTTGCATCATGGATGTGCAGCAGACAAATCTGCGGCAACTGTGTGTGATGCCATCATGTCAATATGGACCAACTCCCTGAGGTTTCTTGCACCTTGTTGAATCTATGCCACGAAGAATTGAGGCAGTTCAGAAGGCAAAAGGGGGTCCAACCAGTTACTAGCATGGGGTACCTAATAAAGTGGCCGGTGAGTGTATAAAGTATATTAAAATGGCAGCATATATGTTACAGGTTAAAGGAATAGTATACCCAAAACATGAGTAGCCTTCATTTTCTACCTAATGAAGTGGCCGGTGAGTGTAGATAAAAGTCTGGCCTGCTTAGTTGAGTCTCTCTCCTTATATGCAATAGACTCAACTTTTACTGTGACTATGTGCTCTCTTTTATTGTTGTTGACAGATTAAACAGCACATAGCTAATCTACTTAACTGTTATGCAGACAGTTTACTGCAGCCTTTTCTTATATAGAAAGTGTTTTTGGGATCAGTGTTAAATGTTCTGTTAGTATTTCTTTCCGTCTCTTTGAACCCCAGTCGGCCTCGGAAGATGGTCGCTTACACTGAGCCTGGTTTGTTGGAGGTTTCTTCCTGTTTTTTTCCTCTCCACTGTTGCTGCAGGCATACTGGGTATGAGGGATTGCTGTAGAGTCAATGAATATCCTCTGTCGCTATATGATCATTCAGGAGGAGTGGATCCTGAATCGTCAAAGACTCGAAGCAATTACCTGGTTTCAGCCAATCTGACTGTATGATAGGATGTGAATTGGAGCTCTGTAGGGTAATAACAAACTTTATTTAATTTTTTTACATTTCCTGAGCTCCATTTTCTGGTTTCAATTTAAAAAAAATGTAAACAACTAACAAAAATCAATTGTCAATGCAAAATCCTTGTTCTGACTTGTATTATTCTTCAAACTGCATACTGTTTAGTAGTTATCATACTTTTCTGTTAGCAGTTATCTCTACATGCTTTCACATTATGTTTATAGCATTCTGTTTTCTTATGAGGAGGATAAGGAAGAGTGCAAATAATTGGAATGATTAAAAAAAAACACAAACATGCACAACAGGAGACATTATCAGCTGAAACACAAAGAGCACGCCTGGATTTGTTTTTTAATTGGTTTCTAGCGCAGCTTGGCCAACAGGAATGGTGTTTTGGGGTGGATGGGGTAGAGCAGGATGAAGCATAGCTGGGAAGTTTCTTTTAGACCTGATATTAAGATCTTAAATACCAGATCTTTCATTTTAAAAGGCCTCTCTTGTGCATTTTGGCTGAAAAATGTTTCCAAGCTGTACTCACTCCTGCGCTTTAAAACCAGTGTTTGTTTTGAACCCTGCAGACCTGAACAGGATCACCAAAGGGACGACGTTATAAATCACAAGAATCACAATAGCCTTAGATATACTGCAGCCATTAGAATTACTTTTTGATTGGAGCAGAGCTGTTTATCATGATATTGTTGGCTCAGAATGAACGCTATCCAGTTTAATCACTTCTTCTTGTGCTGAAAGGAACAGTCTCACCCCCAAAGCTATTAATCTCCCTCTGTATCTGGTTTGTCACTGAACTTATTAAAAATTCTGCTTAGAAATGAGATTCGGGCTAATCTGAAACATGCTGATGTATAATTCAATAATCCAGTACGGGAGGTCTCTAAATATTCAGTGTTCATGATTTTACAGCTGTGCCTCTTCTTGTGTGGTGGAGGCCGACACCTTTAAACACGACCAGCATCGCCAGAGCGAGCTGGATTTAACATGAAAGAGGATGAAGAAGATCGATATCAACTCAGACACTAAATAAAAGGAGGAACTTAGACCATTTTTATTCTCATTTTGTTTAGACAGACTGAGCACTGATATGGCAGTTCAGAGCATTATTATATATGGTGCAAATATGCAGTATTTTTGATTTGGTGTTATCAGTGTGGTGCAGAGTTTTATTCAACAGTTCAGCCGTCTAATGGTGGCGGGGAAGAAACTGTTGCAGAATCGTAGCCGAGAAGGGTAGCCGAATGAGAATGAGAAAAAAAATCCAACCTTAACCTGTAACATATACACTCACCGACCACTTTATTAGGTACCCCATGCTAGTAACGGGTTGGACCCCCTTTTTGCCTTCAAGAACTGCCTCAATTCTTCGTGGCATAGATTCAACAAGGTGTTGGAAGCATTCCTCGTGGGAGTTGGGTCATCCATATTGACATGATGGCATCACACAGTTGCCGCAGATTTGTCGGCTGCACATCCATGATGCGAATCTTCCCCGCCCCACCACATCCCAAAGATGCTCTATTGGATTTGGATCTCTGGTGACTGTGGAGCGCATTTGAGTACAGTGGAACTCATTGTCATGTTCAAGAAACCAAAGCCTGAGATGATTCCAGCTTTATGACACATGGCGCAAGTATCAACTGCTGAAAGTAGCCATCAGAAGTTGGGTACATTGTGGTCAAGGCAAGGATACACGACATGGTCAGCAACAATACTCCAAGGTAGGCTGTGGCGTTGCAACGATGCTCAATTGGTACCAAGGGGGCCCAAAGAGTGCCAAGAAAATATTCCCCCCGCATGACACCATGACAGTCCACCAGCCTGAACCGTTGATACAAGGCAGGATGGATCCATAAGCTTTCATGTTGTAGACGCAGCCAAATTCTGACCCTACCATCCGAATGTCACAGCAGAAATCGAGACTCATCAGACCAGGTAACGTTTTTCCAATCTTCTATTGTTCAATTTCGATGAGCTTGTGCAAATTGTAGCTTCAGTTTCCCCTGTTTCTTAGCTGAAAGGAGTGGGCACCGGTGTAAGTCTTCTACTGCTTGCTGTAGCCCATCTGCCTCAAAGTTCGAGGTGCTGTGCGTTCACAGAGATGCTTTCCTTCTGCCCACCTTGGTTGTAACGCCGGCGTGTGGCCTTTGAGTCACTGTTGCCCTTCTATCAACGAACCAGTCAGTCAGGCCATCCTCCCTCTGACCCTCTGGCATCAACAAGGCATTTCACGGCCCACAAGAACCAAGCCGCTCACTGGACGTGCTTTTTTTTTTAGGACCATTCTCTTTGTAAACCCTAGAGATGGCCAGTTGGTGGAAATCCCAGTAGATCAGCAGTTTCTGAAATACTCAGACCAGCCCCTTCTGGCACCAACTGAAATCATGCCACGCTCAAAAGTCACTCAAAATCACCTTTCTTCCCATACTGGTGCTCGGTTTCGAACTGCAGGAGATTTGTCTTGACCATGTCTACATGCCTGGGGTCGCACTGAGTTTAGTGCATGTGATTGGCTGCCTAGAAATCTAAGTGTTGCTTGAAGCAGTTGGGTACGGTGTACCTAATAAAAGTGAAAGCGGTGAGGTGTACATATATAATATAATATTACTAACACAAAATAAGCCATACAAAGATGTATAATTAATTTAACATCCTGCAAACAACCAAACTGTCCAGATTGTGTGACATAAAACGTCTCATTATTGGTAATAAAAACAACATTATGATGAATATTAAATACTTTAAATCTCATATCAATTAGTAGGAAGCAATCTGTGTACCAGTAGTCTAATATTAAATGAATAAATGATGATTAAACCCTTTGAAGTATAAATGTTGGCTATTTAATTGATGAATTACCCCTAAACAAGAACAGATTCTCAGATCTTAGTTCTCTCTAAAGTTCTGTCTACTCTTCAGCTTATAGCACACTGATTCCCAAGCGGAGGTACGCGTATCCCTAGTGGCCCATGAGTGCATTTCAAGGAGTGCATGAAAATATTTTATTTCATAGGAAGTAAAGTAAAGTAGGGCTGGGATCTGTTTTGCTTTCTGAGGACCCAATTGAAAAATTAAACGAGTTTTTATTAACCAAAAGGTAAGTTTTTCCTATATGTCTAAGTTCACCTTCAGCTTTGACGCATCTCAAAACCAAGCAGAGGAATAGGCTGAATGTAGAGAACAGCTGTTTTTCACACTGAGCTAAACAAAACTAATTAGGTGAGTCTGACTATGATTTCTGTTGTGCACTTTGTTCCCAAATCATCACTTTTAAATATATTTATAAAGGTTTTACTCAGAGGAGCTCCAGTTGTATAAATACAGGTTTATAATTTTTGTTTTCTGTTTTCTCTCCTGCCCTCTGGCAGACGTTTCAGGTGCCTCCGGACCAGAACCAGCAGACTAAAGAACAGCTTTTTCCCCAGAGCTGTCTCTTTACTGAACTCTAACCTTCACGGATAGACTCTACTCTCCTTCCTTACACCTACCACCATTTTGCTTTTTTTTTTTACAAGACTGTAATGTTCACCTGCACTCCTGACTGTTACTATTGTAACAACTCTTTATATGCATCTTGCACTACTCACCTTGACTGAATATGGATTTGCACTGCCGACTGTTTATTCACAGCACCAATTGTTTACATATACATTTGCGATAACGTACTTTAACTGTAATATGCAATTACCTTCCAGTGCACTTTAATTTAAATAGCTTCTGTCCAAACTTTATTTATTCATTCTATAGTAAAACCCATCTGTATATTAGGCTATTGTAAATAACTGTAAAAACCTTTTTTTATAGTAATATCCACCTGTATTTTATATTTGGTACATTTCCAGCTGTAAAGTTAGTTAATAACACTACTGATCTATATATTATATTCATTATTTATAATAGTATTCACCTCTATACTCATTCAGTAGAAATACCCACTTCCTGTATTTATGGAACCATTATTTATCCTGCATTTGCTGCTATTGCACTTCTGGTTAGACCTAAACTGCATTTCGTTGCCTTGTACCGGTACCTGTGTAATGACAATAATCTAATCTAATTTGATTTTATTTTGCATTTTTTCTATTCCTTACTAACTTCCAGGCAACATATTTATGTTGTTGTTGTTTTTTATTTGAGATGGAAACAATAAAATGCCTAAGAATGTAATGATCAAATTAATAGATCAACTGAAATTGTTTTTTGTTTTATAGTCAGTTATTGTATGTTCCACTTTTGGACAATCATCAATACTTTTGACTAAGAGGGGTACTCATGGTATGACAAAATGTCCAAAGGGGTACACAAGTAAAAAAAAAAAGGTTGGGAAACACAGCTATAGCATTTGTAGAAGGTTTACTATAAAAGCGGATCACAGGTTGCAAGAGGAAGACTCCAAAAACCCTAAAATGCCATAATAGGACCTACAGCATGCATGTCTGTACAGTGAGAAAGAGAAATCAAAAGGGTTAACATTTAATGGGGGATATGCAAGGAGGAAGCTTTCATTTTCATGAAAGTTCCTCAGAGAAATTGTAGACAAAAAGTCCCATAAAGTAGCCATGTTTGGAATAAATACAGCGTTCAAAGCAAAGAAACCTCGTCCCAACAATAAAACAGTGAGGAGTCAGGATTTCAAAATGCTTTTCTGCAGCAACACCTGCAGTTATTTGCTGTTAAGTATCAAACCATCTATCATTTGGTACTTTTGAGTTGACAATTTGTCAAACAACCTTCCACTGTAAGCAAATATGTTTCTTTCTGATAAATGTTGCTGTGATTGCATGTTTAGGGTTGCTGACTCTCCATTCCGGTCTCAAATCAGGTTTTCTACCAGGATTTTTTTGCATTTAGCTCAATGTAAACTCTACGGAAGAGGATTAGGGCCAGTGGAAAAAAAAAAAGTTAACTGATTTTTAAATTTTATTTTATTTCAGTTTAGTATGGGAAAAAAGTCCGAATTTTTTTGACTTTTTTTTTTCAGAATTCTAACTTTAATCTCAGATTTCTGACTGAATTCTGACAATAAAAAAAGTCTGAATTCTGAGAAAAAAGTCAGAATTCTGAGATTGAAGTAAAAAATTCTGAGATTAAAGCCCTGCACCACGCAAGTTGCAAGAGAGATGAACTTCGAGATGGTACTGAACACACAGACTACCGAAATACTATCTGTACTATTATTCGCTTAAAACAAACCTCATCACTCTGGCGAAGGTAGGTAGTGGCATGACGTGGAAATATTAATATTTTTGTCCCCGTAACGCTTGCCGCATTGCTGGGGAGTAGCAGTGGGAGATGTTCATGTTAAGCCAGCGTCTCGCAGCTCCACGCCAGGATGTCGCTGGAAAATTCGCTAATAATTGTAGCTTCTTTAAATTTTATTTCGGTTTATATGGGAAAGTCCGAATTTAATTTGATTTTTCTCAGAATTTGACTCTTTTAAGACAGAATTTGAGAAAAGAAAAGTAGTGATAATAAAAGTTCTGAATTCTGACTTTTTAATGTCAGAATTCTGGACTTTTAATCTCATGATTTTTGATCTTTAATCTCAGAATTTTACTTTCTCAGAATTCTGACTTAACTTCAGAATTCTTCTTCCGATCTTCTGACTTTAATCTCAGATTTCGGACGTAATCCTGACAATAAAAAAGTCAGAATTTTGAGAGAAAAAGTCAGAATTCCTGATTTACAAAGACATTTAAAAGTCAGAATTCTGAGTAAAAGTCAGGTGAATTTGGAGATGTAAATGGTAGAACTCCCATTAAAAGTCAAAATTCCTTCAACTGAAATTTGCTTCTTTATTGCAGGCAAACCACATAATATATAGGTACTCTAAGTAAATTCACTTGAACATAATTTCTTGAAATAAAATTTTAAAATCAGTTAACTTTTTTTTTTTTTTCCACTGGCCCTAATCCTCTTCTTAAAATCTAATCCTGTTTGGATAGTTTAGGTTTCTGCAAAAGAAAAGCCTCATCAAGGCATAATTCCTGTATGCTGCCTCTGGTTCACAAAGAAAATGACCAATTGTAATAGGTAATTAAAAAAATAATTATGAATGCTGGATTCTGCTGCATGGTCAAATCAACAGCTACACTTAACATAGTGGCACTTTCAAATGGGATAGTAGTTTATTTTATTGCAATATGGCTTACTGCTTACTGCAGTCAACTTTTATTTGGTCAACTTCTGAAAAAATAGTTTGGGGAGGCATCAAGCAAAGTTTTGGAAGCACTGCTACAGTATAGGATGTTTGTTTGCTGTTCTAGGTATTATTTCTGCCTCATGGGTAATTTATCTGTTTTGGTTGAATCAGGCCAAACCAAACAGAGTGACTTTATATTTCTTTCCTTTAACAAATGAGTCATATTTAACCGTTTTCTACGTTGAGATGCTGCAAAAGCTTTTGATTCTGCTTTATATCCAAACCTCACTTTAAAGCTCTTTAATACTTTCCCCCTATCTTTGCAGTGTTTTCATTTTTTTTTTTTCTGTTTGTTTTCCTGTTTTTTTATGTATTTGCAGAATACTTGGATTTCTTGGAGGTATCACTACTGTGGTTATTTATTTGGACATCCTATAAAAGTCCTCCATTATTGGTTTAAAAATCTTCAGTGTGTTAATTAAAAAAAACGTAAAAGCTTAGTGTGATAATGTTCCGGCAAAAGCATATTTTTTTATTTCTATTGCTGCTATTTTCTAGCGTATTGACGTTGGTATGACCCTTACATTCTGCTATTGATCACACTAATTGATATTTCAAGGTTCAGCAAAGTTCATTTGCTAATTTTACAGCAGAGATGGCATTTTCTCACAGTTGGCAGGATTATTATGCTCGGCTGCCGTTATCGATTCAAAAAAATAAGACGGCAATAATGTTCCTGCTCATCTCCCTTTCCCTGCAACCGAAACAAGCTTCCTAAAAAATGACCAAAATAATCCGACTTTATGAAGCTTTTTTAATGAAAGGCCAAACTCTAAATGAAATCTACTCCTTGCTGTTAACAGCCTGCCAAAAGAGACGTACAGTAACCAGTGAGGTTTCTCCTGAGAGAGCTGGAGGTTTCTCAGCCTGAATAAGCAGCAATAGTTGCTGCCTCGGCCCATTTTAGTCACGACAATGAAGCATGTAATTGTTCTGTACACATGCTTCAAGGCCAACGGCAATATTTACCCTGCAAACACTTTTCACTCGGAAGTCTTTCATGCATGCAGGCATTTTTTTTTATGTCGCAAAGTGCTTTTAATGCAGACTGCATTGCTTGCTTGCATGCTTCATATGGTCCTATCAGGGAAGTGCTTCTGTTCAAGCAGGTTTGGGCCAAAGCTGCAAGTCAAAAGGTGGATATTTTTACAATAATGGAAGCTAAACTATTTTTTGTATAAAAACGTGCATTAAAATAAAATCTGAATTAGTCTAAAGCAACTTCAAGAACGTCTGAGATGAGCTTTATAACAAGCATGTGTGTTTTTTCTAAATATTAAACCAACTAAAGAGATTAAAGAAGGCTTTTGTATGCTGCATTTCTTTACGCCCTGATAGGGGGTACATTTCACAGGTTGTGTAACACTTTTAATCCTGCCTACATTTCCTTTTTGTCTGTAATTTCCATGATCTCAATCTGTCATTCAGCACCTCCTCTGTTACATGTAGTGGGAGGACCTGCTCTCTCTGAACACATCATTATTCAGCCGCGCCATGCAGAGCTGCCACTGACAGCAGCTCATCAGAGATGCTCCACATGAGCAGGGGAAAGGGAAACACATGCTCAACCTCTGACCTGATGCAGTGTTGATTTGAAACTCCCAGCTGGACTCGGATGGCAAGCTATGGAGACAGAAAAGGCACACTGCGGCGAAGACAAACAGAATGAATTAGTTCACAGAGTTGAATGTTATTGTGATGTGTGGTACTTACACACTGCCCCCTGGTGGTTGGACCTAAACAAGCAAAAGTGGTTGAATCTGCAGGCTGCAGTGGAAAAATGATCTACAAAGAGGAAAAGATTTCTTATATTAAGTGTATTTACCCTTTATTTGAGTAGGTGACTGAGATGGTTTGCCAATCGGATGAGGAAATTACACTTAAAATAAGATAATTAGATAATATGCACTTGGAATGAGACAATGCAATTGTTTTTTTTTCTCATCTTAAATGTAAATTGTCTCGTTCCCTCTGAAAAATGTCTCACTTTCCTTGTCAATTCAAGAAGGAATTATTTTAAGAAAAAATGACTCATCTAAATTTAAATTTTTTGCAGTGTAATGAATGAATTCAGTGAGATGTTTATCTTTTTAGGTTTAAAAAAATGGCTTGTGGTATCAGAACTGATATTCAGCACCAGACTTATTACATTTGACTTTCATGGTAATAATTGTGACATTTAAAGTCATAATTATGAGATTTAAAGTCATAATTCAGATTTAATGTCATAATTATAAGACTCAAAAGTAATAATTATGAGATAGAAAGTCATAATTCTGACTTTTAATGTCACAATTGAGATCTAAATGAAAAACGAGTTAAATTATGAAACTCAAGCTGATAAATATGAGATGGAAAGTAAAAAAATATGACCTTGGAACTCATAATTATGACTTTGAATCGCATATTAACACACCATGCACCAATTTTTTTTTTACCTGCAAGTAGCAGAATTGGGCATCCATAACTTCCATAAGACGTTAGCACCAAAATAAACAGTCACAATAGTTCATTTCACTAACTTGGGTCTTTCAACTAGGTTGAACTATTTGGCTTTAGCTGTCTTCCTTTTTCACTGGGACAACAAAGGGGACATCTTTGTTCCAGAGTCGATTTGCCCTTAGCAAGTATTATCAGACTTTTTTTTCCTCTCCTGCAAGGGCTCATTCTCCTCAAAAGCACTTTGTGTAATTTGGCTGGGGGAGAACATATCACACTTCAAATTGGCTCTTAACAGATTTAAAGCCCGAGGAGCTGAGACCCTTTTTCTTTTTTTTTTTTTTTTTCTTCCCAAGAGCTGGAGGCTTATAGATTGGGTTGTGGAAAGACAGTGAATTTATCAGATAGACCAACAAAACCGTGTGATGTGAAGGGGGAAAAAAATCAGTATTTGGATTTAGACCCTGTTTATTCCGACACCACTAAATAAAATCCAGTCTGCTGAGCGTAATTTAATATAAATGCACAATCAGTAAAATCCAGCTGTTTTGTGAAGGTCTAATAGGTTAGAAAATTAATGAACAATCAAGAAAAACAACAGGCTGGTGAGTGAAAAAAAAGGTTTCAGAGACATAAAAAAACCCTGTAAGGATCTTAGTGCATTTCATTCCTTAATTCACACTAATTAATAAGACTTTGGCACTACTGGAAACATCCAGTAGTGCCCTTTGTATGGGAGTGGTGGCTTTGAGTCCCACTCCAACAGACTGCCACTATGGGTCCCTGAGCAAGCACCATTAAAGCTGAAGTCTGTAAGTTTTTTAAAAAAATTGTCATATTGGCTATAACTGTCCCTATGCCCAGACAGCAGTACATGTGATATGTAACCTGTGAAAAAAACTAAGCTTCTCATTGGTTAGGCCTACTGCCTGTATTGCAATCTGGAGCAATTACATTCGACGGAGACAAAACAAATCCAATCACAGCCAGAGGGCGTCTAGATGGAGTGTCAATCACAGTTTCACACCGCGCTGAATCCGCCCCTCCCTCTCACGCTGAACCTGCGGCTTTGTAACCGGTATAACCAGCATCTTATATCTAGCTGCTTGGAGGTGAGTGTTATCGCTTCCTTACCGGTTCACACTCCATGCCGGCCAGTATCGCTGCTTGGGCGCTTCACAATTGGTCATCGCGATAAGTGCAGTCGCAAGTGATGCTGTGAGAGGGGTGGAGCTTGGAGGTGGGGCATGAGTGAAGCAGGTGAGAGGGTGGGGAGTGTGGCGTGAAACCTGTTTTTTCTTCAAATTTTCAGTCGAAGTCTGCTCTCTTCTCAATGTTACAGACTACAGCTTTAACCTCACACTGCTCCCCGAGCGCCACACTGTGGCAGCCCACTGCTCCCCAAAGGGGCGGGTTAAATGCAGAGAGTTCCTCTTATTGTTCTGTACTTGTGACATTGTGTAATGACAATAAAAGCTGGGGGGAAAAATACATGCAAACACATGGCCGTCTGAAGACAGCTGCTTCTATCAGGTGGGAGACTTAACTCAACAGAAATAGAAATTCCTCTCCTAGATGGAAACAAAAACTGTTCGGCCATTTCACAAATCTAGCCTTCATTGTTGAGAGACAAAAATATATTAGTATATATCAGTATAATTCTGTATTAGTATACTAGTGTACTAGTATAGGCTACTAGTATACATGTATAATAAGCGTATTTGTCTATACAATAATTTGAGCAGGAAAACAAAATGATTTGTCAATGGAGAGGCTGCTTCTTCTCCCTGTGCATGGATGGTTTCTCTCCAGGTACTCCAGCTTCCTCTCACAGGGCAAAAACATGACTGTTAGGTTAATTTGCTTCTCTAAATTTTCCTTAGGTTGTGTGTCTCTGTGTTGCCCTGCAACAGACTGGCGATCTGTCCCCGGTGTACCCTGCCTCTCGCCCGTAGACTGCTGGGGATAGGCACCAGCCCCACCACGACCTTAGCAAGGACTAAGCGGGAGAAAATGGATGGATGGATAGAAGAGCAGTAAGAGTTGTAACTCGTCTTTTTCCATTAGAAAGGTTTCCTACTTACCTGCTCAAAGCGAGGAAAAACACTATTTTCTTCCCAGATAAATTTACATAATTGGATTTTAATTTTTTTCTGTTAAAATCATTTTTGCAGTTTGTAACAAAACATCAAATCATGTTGAAGGATGTCTGGAGAGATGAGACCAAATGAAAAATGCTAAATGGCATAAAACTAATAGTGCACAATATCCTCAGCATTCCACCCCTACCACAGCACTGCAAAATATTTACATATAAGTAAGTCTGTTTATTTTGAAATAAGTCTATTCTCTCTTGATTTGAGCCAAAAAGATAATTTGCCATTAGAATAAGATGGTTTATATCTAAAATCAATAAAAATCCATTGTCTAATTTTAAGAGGATCACAACTAATTATCTTATTTTAAGAGCAAAAGCACTCATTTTATTTTGTAGCTTATTTTGTATCTGCTCAAATTAACAGCAAATAGACGTAATTCAAGGAAATCTGTACTAAAGGCATCCATTGCAACATCAGTTAATTGGGAAACTTCACTGAGAAACTAAGCAGGATGGATGGAGATACAGATTAAACTGCATCTAACAGTTTTTTGGGGTTTCTTTCTAAATGAAAGACGGTTAGGGCTTTAGATTTCTGCTGGGATCTAAACATACATAAAGGAACTAGATCAACACATAAACATGTGATAAAATAGTCTAGTCAAAGTTCAGATGGGTTTAATGCCTCAATTAATTCAAAAACACCAAAGTAAACAAAGACAAAATGTCAGTCTTGTAGCAAATATGTGGTTCTATAAAATGTGGACTACGGAGAAGTGGACCACAACCTAGTGTTTTTTTAGTAGAAAGTACTTTACATGGTGAGCATGATTAAAAAGTTTTATAGAAATGTATTCCATTCTACCCTTCGTTTCCATGATGCTGGCCTAAAAGCTAAGATCTCAAAAACAGCACAAGAGAACACGAAATATAAACACAGATTTTATTCCTTTCTTTGCTTAAAACCAAACATAAAAACTGCAATTAGTCTGAATGGTCCTGGCGGTGCTTTCAGGGTTCTGGAAGGTCTATGTGAAGCAACAGCTTCTTCTCCAATGATAATTCTGGTATTATGCAGATCAGAATCTGATTGCTTGACTACAGTCATATAATGGAGTGAAGTTATTCAGACAGAAAGGCTGAAAAGCTCTCTGCCCACAGAGATCTCTGTCTGGACTATTTCCTCAGGCAGAAAACTTTATATTCAGCTACTTCTACATACTGTTAACAAAAAGTAAGTGCAATTGTGCCTAAAATGTACTCGTTTTAAACTATAGATATATATACACTTTTGTTACCTTACTATTACTATATATGCCCCCTAACAAATCTAGGTTACTTCATATTTGCAAGAATACTAAAGTATCATGATCTACCCAGATAGCTGACCTTAATGTTTCACCTTATTCCCCTACCTAACAGCCTGGTTCCTAATCATCACTCATCTTATCCAGCTGCGTCTGTTGCTTTAAATTCGGCTCAGCCCAGCCATCGTGGCCAGATCATTGTTTGATCTCTATTTATTTTGTTAGTTCGAGTTATTCCAAGGTCCATGTCTCTGTCAGCCAGTGGCCTGAGAGGGTTTTGGTGTTTATTTTGTCTCTTGGTTGTGTCCTGGCTCTTTCCCGCTGAGAGCTCTCCGTTCCTGTTTAGGCTTGGCGGGGGGGAAGCTAGTTTAAAGTCCCATAATCCTGGTGTCATGGTGGGTTTAATGTGCATGCAGAAGCACTTCAAGAGACCGAAAAAGGTTTAACAGTTTATTGTAAGGAACTGTACACAGAATGGTTAAACTGCTCATTCAGCTTGGGAAGGTTCCAGCGGTCTGGTGAACCGGAACTGGAAGCTCTAGGAAAAGAATCAGAGTGGTGAGTTCAAGGACTGTGGGAAAACTGGCCAAAAGGTCTGAATACAAGGAATCTTGGACTCACTGTAGTAGTTGGGGAGGGTTTCTGAGATCCCGGTTGTGGAGGCTTGGTCCTTTGAAGGCTTGGTTCGTTGGAGGGCGGACAGGCAGACTGTGGGAATCCTGAGGAGCAACTTAGCAGACTGACTCTTGGTTCCTCTGAAGGGCTCTGCATTCAGGTGAGGAGATCAGTGTCCTTTTCTCAGAGTGATGAGCGTTTCCCTTCCAGACTTGAAGGACCAGCTTATCCAGAGGATCTGGAAAATCCTGCCAGAAAATCAAAGACAAAATAAGGTTAGGACCGAAATGCTCTGAAGACAAACTCAAAGTTACTCAGCAAACTCAGAGGGGCTAGAGTACCCAATACTGGCAAACACTCTGACGACATGACATGAAGTGAAGACAGTCTGCTCCTTAGATACTCCTAAGGGACTGATGACTCAATAGGCTTGCAGATGTGAGGTGAGAGGTGCTGTGAACAGGAACAACCTCCACACTAACAGAGGACAATGGCACCATCTAGTGGGTGCACAGTGAAACTGCAAAAGAGCATAAACAGCTTTCACACACAAACTGGAATCCTAACAGCTGGCTCCTAGGTGGCTCCTAGGTTTTAAAACCCGATGGAGACCCAGTCCTTTCAAAGCGGTGGCACCCTCGTCTCCTGGAACTGAACTCCCCCTGTCCCTGCGACTCTCTGGACTCGGTGGACATCTTTAAAAAGCAGCTAAAACACACACCTGTTTTCTACTCAGCCTTCAAAAAACTTTTATAGCCTTCGTTGTTTTTATTCCTTATATTATTATAGCTTCTTTATTGCATTTCCTTTATCTGTTTTTACTTGTGTTGTTTCTTAGTGTTGATCATGTGAGAGCCAACTTTGTGACTTTGTCTGTGAAATGTGCTATACAAATAAAGTTTACTTACTTTACTTTTAGGTGGAGTACAGTTTAAAGTTCTGCAGTTATCCTGGTACCATGTCTGGTCTCTGTCCCTCAACCACTGGGCCCACCTGTCTGTATCAGTGAGTTTCTATCTGAGCTCACTGCTGGACTCATGGAACTCTGAACCTGCCTTAACACTCTGTGTATTCCTGGAACCCTGGATCTGTCTATTTCTGTTCACTTCTGAACCCCTAACCGGGCTGCAGACTCCTGGATCCCTGAACTGTCCTGTTCTGATCTGTTTTCCCTGACCTGGATCGAATTCCTGCCTGCTCACTTAGGTTGCTGCATCAGGGACACTCTGGGCAGCTCTGCGCCGCAGCTCCTTTAGCAGTTTATTGGCTGGATCCTGCCTTCCTCTGAGAGAGAATGGACTGAACTGTTAATCCAGGTAAGTGAGTCACACAGATAATCATCTTCTGTCAGATGATCGTGGTCACTTACCTGTGTTTCTTAGATGGGTCCATCTGTCCCGTTACCATTCTAACGTTCCCGTTCACTACTAAGTATGCAATCCAAGTTTACCAAGTTCATTAATGCATGGACTTGGTAAACAGGCATTTACAAACATCTGATCAAATGAACAGAACCCCATCAGCTTGTTTTTTTAAATTCATCATTGTCGCTGTGAAATGATTCTGTTGTCTCTGACTATCTTTAAAGGTATAGTGGGAAGGATGTTCTTTTTCTGAGGGTGGATCATCAAAATAAGTGATACTCCTTATTGTCAATCATTCTGGGGAATGTTGTGTTTACGTAAGGCCGTCCTACATTGCTTGTCCCCATTGTAACTTCTTACCGGTGGTGAGTCTGACATAGTGAAAATATTCTTTTGGAAAAGTAAGCTTTATGAGTGATGCAAACAGCAACTTTGAAGGTCAGAAGCGTGCATTAGGAGAAATGTGCTTGTACTCTGACAGTGTTAGGAATCCAGTGTGTGTGGGCTGTGTTTGTTTTGTTTTTGTGTTTTCTCCCCCTCCACCACCAGGTGTCGCCCTGTTCTCGTTGGTCCTCCCACACACCTGCGGCTGGTTGTGCTCATTACTGAGGACTCTTAGCAAAGCGGCTGGACTGCCCCTACCTCGACACCCGAGTGTTTGCTAGTTTTGGGTACTCTAGCCAAGCTAAGTTTGAGCTGAGTCAAACTGAGTCTTTGTTTCCCTGAGCCTAACCTTGTTTTTGTCTTGCCTTTTTAGGCGAGTCATCAAGCATCACTGGATTTTGGCCTCTCTCCTGGAAGATTGTTTTGAGCTTCACACTGAGCAGGGGGATTAATTTCCACACGACCCGTTCAAGTTCTCCTGGAAATCTAAGTGGCAGTCCGCTCCATTGCTCCTCAAGGAACCAACCAAACCTAAGAAAAACCTGTCCACCCTCCAACGAGCCCCCCAATCTCTGAATAAAACCCACACAGCCTGGATTCTGAGAAGAAGAACCTTTTTCTGCTAACGTGAGTCCCGTTCATCTCGCTGATTTTTGCAAGACATTGTTCAAAAGTTCCCACGGACCCTGAACTAACCTCTGAACTTCCCTTCTCACTTCCAGTTCCGGTTCACCAGCTCTCCTGAGTTACCCTGGATCAAACCTTATTGATTATTTCAATAAACATGTTAAACTTGTGCTCTGGTTCTCTGAGTGGTTTCCTGCATGTGGGTCAGATCTCTTAAAAACACCATGACACGCACAGGTGTTTGACAGGAGTTCCCTCTTGGTAGCGGGTACAGGTTGTGTGTATGTGCATTTTCTTTTTTTTTTGAAAATGTCAAAAATCCTCCATTATACCTTTAAGCAATTGCTGTCAAAATGTTTTGTTCTACAAGACAAAACTAGTAATTTGGAAGTACTGAAGCACCATTATTTCTTTTCTCATTAAAAATCCAAATAAGGTGATAGTGAGTTTTTTTCCATTTTATTACTAAGCAATAAATAGATTCTGTGTTGTCATATTAAAACAAAGTATTTGCAAAGAAATTTCTGTAGTTTCGAAACAGTGTTATATACATTTAATTAATGTGTTTTTTAGGTGGTGAAAAATCACTATAATATTTAAAATGAAAGCAAAAATAATAGACTAAAAGAAGTACCTTCAAGTTTCTGTTTAAGAAATGTGTTATTGATAAACAAATTTATTTTACAAAAATAAAGATTAAATCATTAAATCACCGCAAACATATTAGTTTTAGTTATAAATAATAATTGATTATTCCTTTGTAACTGGAATTTTCCTTTAAATAACTGCATAACTTTTCAAGTAATCCTGCTTACAAATCAAGAAACATGCCTGAAAAACATAACCTCCTAATAACTGTCTGTTTTCTGTAAAAGGTAAAATATGTGCTATTCTTTAAATGGAGTCGGAGGCCACACAGTATTATTTTAACATTGCAATAGGCCCCCGGGCCCCAGCTTGGGCCCCCTTCAATGAATATGCAGGCCTGGATGGCTCATCTCCTGCTTTGCTTGCTTTAAAAAGTGCAACAGAAATAAAATCGACACTGACAGAAAACCACTTATCAGCGCGGTTAACTCAAACAAAAGGATTCAGTTTCCAAGGGAATAAATGACTAATATTGAAGTAATGGAAAAAGGGTTTTCTTGCTCCCTGAATACACTGGATGACCTGCTTTTTCCATCAGCAGCTTTTATTCCTTCCCTGATGGTGCAGGCCGTATTTCTAGATGGTATTGCCAAAATTCATCGACCTCAAATAGAGGAAGATTGGTTCAGAGAGCGTGATTTTTCTTTGTAACACACGGATTGGTCTCCACAGATTCAAGACCTTAGCTCCACAGGGAATCTGAAGGATGCACAGACTTTACATGGAGAAGATTTTTACAGGTATTACAAATAATTCGACATAAAAGCTGTCATTTAATATCCAGAATGCAGGAAACTCCAATGAAAACCTGAAGCTCAATTTTCCAGTTTGAAGTATATCAAGGTTTCAGTTGAAATGCACTAGAATTCAAAACATTCAAGGTTGAAAAACGGGCCAAAATAGATGCATTTCCCTCCCAAAAGAGTTTGTCATTGGGGGCACCTGCACTCACTCTCAGTAATACACAATGATTGCTTGAAAATCTAAAAATAAAAACCCTTTTCTCTCTATTTTAGTCTCTGAGGACTGCTCAGATGGTGACATCGTAATTCTGCTGTCCTTGTCAACCCCACTGGAAGAGCGATGTTAAAAGTTGTATTTGTTAATAAAAAGAGAAACACTGCAGCCACAAACACGTTTTTCTAAAACTCTGTTGGAACGTTCATATTATAGATTTGTTAAACACAAGCCTGCTGCTTTAGTTTCTGATCTCCATTAGAAATAACCTGCAGCGGTTCCTTTAACAGAAAATGCATTCCTTAGATAAAACCTTCACCCAGCAGCAGCAGGAGGAAAGAAGCTGGTTTTAGTTCATCAACAGCAGCGAGCTTCTGCCATAACAGCTCATTATGGTTCATTTGACTACAGGTGGAGCAGGGAAATTTGAATACTAGACTGTAAATCTTACACAATCATCAGAAAGTTATACAAAATGATACAGATATAAATGTAGCCTGGATGTGCTGGATTGGGGGGGAAATTTATGATTTCATTTAACATTTTGACTGTTAATGGTTTGACTAAAAAATATCAATACAGACACAATGCAAAATTGTTTGAAAAATCTAAATTATAAATAATACATATGTTGCTAACAAATACAAGGAAACCTTTCTTAAAATTAATGTATGAAAGACTCAACTTTATAACAAAATAAAGGTAAAAACACCTTAACACTAGAAGTCCCAGAGATTTTCAGTTTTCCTGCAAGCCCCCCTCCCCTCTGCAAGTTTGTGTATTCACTCTGCCTTGCTAACTGTCTGTCCCTATTGTAATGCAAATAACCTGTGATATGACCAGCCCTTCTACATTAAGACTGGATAAAGGCTGAAACAAACTGGCATCAAGACCATGTTCCAAGCACTTTTCAGTACCTGCCCCTGCAACATCATACCTTTTTGCAGGAATATATTTATATGTCATATCTAAATCTTTTATTTAGGCAAACCTATTGAACAACCAGATATCATATAGTGGTCCTAGTTCCTGAGCTGAGAACAAGTCATAACCATGCTTTTTCCAACAAGGCAAGGCAGAGCCTATGTAGCCCCATTTTTTACACTACCCTTGAAAAACCGATCCAGGCCGAGACCGGTCCGAGCTTGGATCAGTAACCAGGCCAAGCTCAGTTTTGACGACCGCTCACACGCCACACCCTATCTCGGTTATCTCGACTCATCGCCTCTAGTGATCGATAAAGCGGTATTACTGCTAGGATTGAAGGAGGGACTCAAGCAGCTGGTGGCGTGTAATGCACCAAACGCCGTTTGTCGCAACCGTGCCAGAAAACCCAAGAAGAAGAAGAAGAAGGAGAGAGGGAATCAAGAAATCGCAAATGGCGGCGCTCTCACACATTCGTTCAGAAAGTTATGCTTGATTATTATTGCTGTACTTCCGCGGTTTGCGTGTCGGTCAGCTTTAAGACGGGCAAAATGGCGCTGATAGAGCTTTGAAAGTCGGGTTTTGGGAAGTTTCAATTTTCTGGAATGGGAGTGTGAATCGGCATGTTCAGCCAGTCGGCGATGACGTTGCTGCTGCTCATTTTGTTATCAGAGAACCGAAATAGGAAAAAATCGAGCTCGAACCCACCTCGAACCTGGTCCTCGCAAGTTAGCGCGGTTCCGGTTATGTCTTATCTCGGTTCAGTTCAGGTTGTTTCCTCGCTCACACACCCATTAAGTTGATGCTCCAGTTACTGAGCCTCGACCGTCTCGCCCGCGTTTTTAGCGGGTAGTGTAAGACGGAGTATATTTCTATTGTCCATTCACCAACAGACTAATTCATATTGCAAAGCTCACTATATGAAAGAAAGAATAAAGTGTATCTTAAGTCTCTGTCTGTTCGCCTTTTTATGTCATTCAAAATTTAATCCTTAGAGAATGACAAACAGTATGCCTTTAGTATCGGAGTAAATTTATGTCACAAAAGGAACAGCCCTAGTCTCTTCATCTCACAATGCTGTCTCATGTGTTCTTCCTTTATTGCCTTTTCTTGCATACAAATGTTACGAAGTTCATTTGCAAGTAGCAGAATTAACTTTGGTGGACTCTCTTTGGTCCCTGTGCATGGCTTGTACAACACATGCTCGTCTGTTGCAGCCAAGCTTGTACGCCAAGCCAAGCCAAGCTTGAAATCTCAATAACTCTGAGTCGATCTGCTGGGCCTATTTATTCTGGGAGCTAGACTTCCCACCCACAACCTTTACATTTCCCCCTGCCGCCAGATTGGAATTTGAGCTGGAAACGGGTTTCCAGCACAAAACTGGCTTTCTGCTGGAAATCGTGAGCGGATGATGTTTGCTTGTTTTCCCCTCTAGTAAATAGGGCAGATGGTCATTGTTGTATAAATATTCTTGTCAGCTGATGGAGATGTTTTCATTGTACAGATCAGTTGGGGGGACTGGAGCCCAATTCCCACCCCAAACAGCTCAATTTTGAAAAACAACAGACAGAAGGTATAGCCTCAGAAAGTTTTTTTTTATTTCAGATAAAGAAAAACAGTCTACATATGGATAAAGCACTAAATATAATGTGGAAAAATGTAAAATGCAATTGTCCCATCTAGCAGTTTCCACATTCCCATGGTGAGCCTTTCCTACATTTGCCACAGGTAAATTTGCCGCAGTGGACACAACGTTCAGTACTTCTGTTGTTATTGCAGAGTATGCGCACCTGGCATTGAGTCTTTTTCTGCTGGGAAACTCTCATCTCACGACGTAGCTGTTTTTGCTCTTCCTCTTGTGTCTTTTCCTGCAGGAGCCTGTTTTTGAGTTCCTCTGAAAGCTCCAGCATGAACAGTCGACGACTTTCTTTGGATCCTGTACACGCTGTGTACAAAACATGTGCATTTGTGGCGGCCATGTCAAGCAGGTTATAAAACACAGCCATAGGCCACCTCCGTGTTCCTGCACGCACAGAGTAGTTGCGCAGTTTCTGGTCCATAATATCAACACCACATTTGAGATGGTTGTAATCAACCACAGTGTTTGGTTTTTGTTTTTGAATGTCCACAATTTCCACTCTGTGATGCATGGTACTCAGAAGACAGACAGATTTATTTTTTTTTGTCGCATACACCGTCAGCAAGGCACTTCCAGATTTGAAGACCTGCGTGGAGTGCAACTGGCGCCCCGAGGTTTCCTTTGCAGTTGCTGGTAGCTCCCGATGAATTTTGTTGATGGTGCCAAGCAGAGTTGTATTTCGCTGAAGGAGCCTGTTAGCCAAAGACAGAGAGGTGAAGAAATTGTCCATAGCTACAGTCCTTCCCTTGTCCAAAAATGGTTCCATCAATTTCAGAACAACGTTCTCTGACAACCTCTCCTTTTGGACGAGTGGGATCTTTTCCCACCAAGTAAGGGATGGCATTACACATGTATTTTGTGTCCAGATCTGCTGCAATCCAAAACTTGATTCCAAACTTGTCAGGCTTGGATGCAATGTACTGCAAAAAGGGGCATCGAACCTTGGACGGAAACAGCTGCTCATCCACAGTAACAGCGTACTGTCCTGGACTGTGGGACGACACACAGTTCTGAACAAACCGCATCCATATGTCAGAAATTGCTGCAAATTTGTAAAATTTGTGTATGCGTTCCTTGCGAGTGTCCTTGTTGTCAAAACGAAGGTACCGTCTTATTTCAAAAAAACGGTTACGAGGCATTATGGGTTTGATATCTGCGTTTCCGAATTTATTGGCCCACATGTGTCGCATGGGACCAATGTAACCCATGGCAGCCCTTCGAAAAAGCCGCGTGCAGCCAATACCGCCGCATGTATCACCAATATCTCTGCCAGCGCTCTGCCCTGGGCGGGCCTCGCGGGACTGTGCAGTCTCTGATGGTCAGCAAATATGTTGATATCCGCCAACAAACGCTATAGGAAGCTTAAGGCGTGCTTGTGATTTTGGCGCTTCGCAGAATCGAGCAATTCCTGATCCGGCCGGTGCAGCTCCTGTGGGGTTTCGCGGGTGCCCGCAGCGCCTTAACTTTCCCTAGTGTAATCGTACCTGAAGTGCCATCTTTCTCTGTGGATCCAGGCATTATGCCAACATCAGCAGTTTTTTGTTTTTTGCAAGGAGGGGAGTTGCCGCCGCACACTGTGTCTTCCTCTTCATCTGATGTAGCCTCAGTGTTTCGAACTCGTCCCGCTCAATCATATAATTCGACCACTCTGGCCCTTCTGGTGTGCGCTCTTTGGAGGGGAGTGATCGCCGCATGGAAAGCAGTCGCGATTCTCATATGAATCATCCTTCAATGTTGAAGAATCGGTTGCCGCTTTCATTTTGAAAATGCTGAGTCTCCAACAGATCCACCATCAGATTCGGGCCAGAAGGTCTGGCATGCTCTGTGCTACGGCAAAAGCCTCCTTAGCTGCTCATCCTTCGGTCGCCTTCTTTGAGCGCCATGCTAAGTCTCGGTGAATTCCTGAGTCTGTGTGCTGCGCCCGCTCCTTATTTATTCCCACAGAAATTCGTAAATTACCTAACTCCTTGAAAGCTCATTTACAACACAAAGGGAGGCAACTTTAACAAAGAAACCCCAGCACACCAGCTGAAGTCACCAAACCACATTCCTACATTTGCATTTGATTTGAAAATGGAGCACCAGAGGAGAGCCGTTAACACCTTTGGGGGGATACTTGATACAAACTAGGTGCAGACTAAAGTCTGCACTTTGGGACTTCTAGTGTTAATAGAGAATTATTTTGGTAAAAGTGAAAGTCACTAAGAAGTACTAAAGTTAATGTCCCATAATAATTGGGAAAGTCAAAGTATTTTGGTACTTTAAAGACAATTTATTTTGGTGCCTGCTTTCTTTAATTCATTATGGTAAAAACAGTGAATCTAGAATTTGTTGAAAAGATGCTTTAGCCCTGAGAGAACATAGTGTTCTTAAAGTAGATGATTGGCGCCTAGTGGTTAGGGCATAGAGCTTGGAATCCTGAGGTTCTAAGTTCGACCCCCACTCCCACAGACTGCTACTCTGGGTCCCTGAGCAAGACCCTTAACCCCACACTGCAGCCCACTGCTCCCAAAGGGGATGGGTTAAATACAGAGGTACATTTCTCCAATGTTAGATCAATAAAGTTCAATTATTATTATTAAGAACTCAGAAAAACATGGAAGTCGTTGACATGCAGGCTCTACTCTTCTGTCTGCCTGAGAAAACTAAAAGTGCTTCTGTAACGCTTAAAGTTAAAGACTCATTAAACTACAGATCCTCTGAAAATTAATAAAGAATCTAAATGAGGAAAATGTTATTTACTATACACCTCAAACAAAGAACAAACCGTGCAAACAGGAAGTCAAACTTTAAGGTAGGATTTTATTAAAAAGCTTGGAGGAAGAAAGAAGAGGTTTGTTATCGTTCATTTCATGTTTAACAACATAGCCTCACGGTATTATAGAATAACAACATATTTATGTATGGTAACATATTAGTGCTTAAACTACAAAATAATTAATTAAAAAATCAAACAAAAACAATGATTTTGGTTGTTGATGCTGTTAGTAATAATTTCAATCTGAAAAATTGAAACATAGACAATTTATGGATACAATTACTCATGTCGCTCAGACCCCCGGCAGGAAACATAGCGCTGAATTTTGATAGATATGCATGAAAAGGAGCAAATAATAGGGCTGTTACCACTCAAGTAGGCCTGGAAACTGGTGGTGGTGGAGTGGGTGGAGATTACTATGAAATGGGTCAGTCTGTAGACTGCTGTTTAGGGCAAGATGGTACTGCCTGAGCTTTATGGCTCGGAGTGAACTGATACTTTCAGAGCTTCACCAAGTCAGGGACCAATGGAAGATGGAAGTCCAGCTTGGATAACACAGTTTGAGGAAGCATTGAAGCGACAACTGGAGAGGAAAAATCTATTGTGTTGGGAAGAAACCTCTGGCAGAACCAGGCTCATGGTGGTCTTCTGCCGGAGGGGCCGGAGTAGCATGGACGCATGGAATGCCAGTAGGAGTCCAGGAGGAATGACCCTCTGATGAAGCTTATTGCTAGTTATGATGAAGTTTAAAATGGAGGTTAACGTAACGGGCTTTCAAATCTGAATGACGTCACACAGCTATCCACTGCAAAAGTGCACTAGGATCGGAGGCCTTTTAACATCCATTGTTAAATCGATTATGTAGAAATGTTTGTTTTTGTTCATTTACTTTTAATCCATGAGTATAAGTTATTATTGACAAGTAATCCGTACTTTTACTTCTATCTAAAGTGAGTACTTTGCAATCTCTAGAATATGCATGAAAAGGAGCTAATAATAAGGCTGTTTTCCCCACATTTGAGTAGGTAACTGAGATAGTTTGCCAAGTTTGAATGAGTAATGTTAGACTAAAATGGGATCAGTACATAATATGCACTTGAAATAAGACAATGTAAGATGTGTTTTCGCTGAGCTTTAAGGGGAAATTGTCTTGATACATAGGCAGAATGTCTCAGGGACCTACTCAATGGAAGAACAAATTGATAACACAGGTTTTAAGAAGCATGAATGCCACAGTCTAGATTTAAAACTTTTGCATTGGGAATCAACCTCTGGCAGAACCAGGCTCATGGTGGTCTTCTGCCGGAGGGGTTGAAATGAGACGTGGAACGCAGTAGGAGTCCAGGAGGAATGACACTCTGATGAAGCTTTAGCTACGATGGTGAAGGAGGCGCTGGAGGTGGGTTGAAACGGGGTCATCTGAATGACGTCACAGCGCATCCACTGCCTGCGCACTAAGATCGGAGGCCTTTTAACATCCATTGTTAAATCGATTATGTAGAAAAAATGTTTGTTTTTGTTCATTTACAGTTAATTGATGATTAGAAGTTATTATTGATAATTAATTGTTTTCCTTCTATCTATTCTAACACTGCAAAAACAATCTAGAAATAAGTAAAAATGTCCTAAATTAAGTGTGTTCACTCTTAATAAGTAGGCAAAATGAGATATAGTTTGCCAATGGAATGAGTAATTTTACTCTTAAAAATAAGATAATTAGGATAATATGCACTTGAAATAAGACAATGCAATTGTGTTTCTTATTTTAAGTGTAAATTGTCTTGTTCCATTGGCAGAAATGTCTCTTTTTACCTCCTCAATTCAAGAACAAAATGGACCTTATTTTAAGAAAAAAATGACTTATGTAGATTTAGATTTTTTGCACTGAATGAAAATAAACCACCTTGAATAGATATTATTATTTACACCACAGAATTGCTGTTAATGGGCATTTAATTGCATTTAATGATTATAAATAACAACTTGGATTATCATCATTAAACTGAATTTACCAGCAAATGCGATTCTTCAAACCGTTTGTTGATCTGTTCTTTGACCAGCAGATATTAGCAATTTTTATCTATTACATAAATTAAACCAAACTACAATAAATGTTTCTCTGATATAAACCGTTAGAAGGGATGTTTGGAGCACTAGCCTTTACACGGCAAAAAATCTAATTCTAGAGAAGCCTTCTTTTTCTTAAAATAAGTGCATTTGTTCTTGAATTGTACTTATCTCTAGATCGTTTTTGCAGTGTAGAGATACTTCTATAATATAATCACAGACACATACCTCTTTCCTAAGGTGAAATGTATCAAGCAATCATTGTTCAACACATCTGAGCCAGAGTTTATGGCTCTGGATGATGAATTCACATTAGGTCCATTTCAAACCCTCTTTCCTCTGCAAACTATATGCAGTATATGCGTATATCACAGCACAATAATGGAGCGTTGCAACCATTTTCTATTCCTTGACTAGAAATGATTTGGGCTTAATAATGATGCTGCCTAGAACATTAAGACCCTAATGTTTCCACACACTTCCTGCCTTCCCGTTTTCACCACATCATCAACTATTCCCTCCTCTTCCTCTACTTCATGTTGCAGAAGCTAAAGCTTCGTCCTTTTTGACGAATTCGGCAACAAATGACGGCAAAATGTTCCTTTTTGCGCCGCTGTTCTGCACAAGACTTTATAGTTTAGAGCAGTTCCACCCCGCCCCACACAGAGCAGGATGATGCACCCCCTGGATGTAGGAACACTTTTAACTTTTTTTCCTACTGATCTATCAATATACCTCTATTTACCTCTTTTTTCTACATCTAACCATGGATGTGTTTCAAGGTGCAACCTCTCTGCTCCTCGTGTTTAGAGGTGGCTGAGTGTTTGGAAAACAGCAGTTTGCAGAAGCAGCCGAAGTTATTGGCAGCATCCTCCCCAGGCAGTCAGTGTGGGTGTGCTTCTGGCTGGAGCTGCCAAGGACAGAAAACGGCGAGCGTTGGTATTATGGGCATGAGGCGGTTATTGGCCGGCCGGTTAGCTCATCCGGTCAAAAGTGGAGAAGTTGCAAAATTGAGCCAACATGTCTGCAGATGATGAGTACGAATCATTACTAGATCATCCATGCAGCTATGGAGGGAACTTTAGTCCCATTGTTGTTGAAAGCAAAGAACACATTTGGAAATTAGAAAAAAAGAAATGCCAAACATAAATTAGAAACTTCTTCAACAAAAGATTCTGGGAATAACTCGGAAGAGTAAGTGTTTTCAAACTTTAAGTTTTTTTGGTTAATTATTTTACTGTGCTGTCTGGCAAAGTGTCGATAGGAATTGTTTTTTTTAATGCCAGATAGAGCCCAACAGAAATGACTTTCACAAGTGGAGAATTAGCGCTTTTGCCATAGTGCTCTGCTTGATTTCTATACGTAAATATTTTTATGATTTATGTGGGGAATAATTAATGTTATGAGGACACTACAGTATCGAAAAAGTGGAAAGAAAAAAGGAGAAAAGGTCAAAGAAAGAGGAGAAAGAAGAGAGATACTGACAAAAATCCATCTATCTGCTTCATCACCTGCAGAGATGTATAAAGAATGGTGCAACCTTTAATTTTTTATTTAATAATTTTTACAAAAATAGAAACATTTTCACATATTATTTAAATTATTCTTTCAGGATTGAGTTTTATGAATTATGAATCACACGGTTGTTGCTCCTTAGAGAGAATGTGATCTTTGAAATAAAACTGGAAAAGAAAGCAATCATAAAACTTAGCCAGTTTGAAAAATTAACATTTGAAAAAAAAAAATACAAAAAAAATGGAATATGAAAAAAGCAACTGACAAAATACAATTTGAAAAAATAGATATTTTCTTATTTTATTTTGACAGCATAAAATATTTAAAACATAAGAAATAAAATATAAAACTATTTTTGAAAAAATAAAATCTGAGCTAAGCTATTCAAAATCTTTTTTTTTTTTATCAAGACAATTATGAAACATTTTGCTCAGTTTCCATCGAGCTCCAAACCAATATAGACTTCAAGAATAAAAACGGAGCCCTAAACTTGTGAAAATAAGAGTATTTATCCCAGGATGCAATAGAAATGTAATAGTTTCCGCTATAAAAGTTTATTCAGAGCCATTTTACAGCTTTATTTATTTTAACAGCTTCATTTATACTCCTTAAACACCCCGACTTCTGTTAAGTAGATAGTAGTAGATGACATGATTAAACAAAGTCTAAAACCACAGTAGACATTAATAAGAACCTCATAGTGGTGTTTGTTTGCTTTGCCCAGATGTCCTCACAATGTAGCATTTAACAAAAAACTGTACAAAATAAAGAGACGAGGACAAAAGGTAGATCCCACACAAAGCATGTCCAAATTACAAATTCTGCAGGTAGCAGCAATTCTTCAGCACCTCTTCACCTTTTGCTCCCCCCAGGGAAAGACTACAGTGCTGAAAGAGACATTTTGCATTATTCCAGTTCCTTAGAAAGCTTTTCCAGTGGCTATCACACTGGTTACAGTGAGCAGGTGGTTCAAACAGGCTGCAAATACATGAATGTGCAGCAAATACGAAAAAGTACTGCAAAGACAAAAATTAAGGATAGGAAACAGAGATACACAAAATACAGTGAACCCCTCGCTTATTTCTCCGTTAGCTGCTCCAAAAAAGAACCCGCTGAGTAGGGTGGAACTGCGGAAGCAGAAACTCTTGCTTTTTAAAGTTGTTATACAATGAAATACTCCATACATAACATTGAAATCAAGGAA
>JAGKQL010000069.1:2209970-2263890 GCA_018398635.1 Cyprinodon brontotheroides | reverse complement strand
TTTCTTTGGAATAGCTGGATTGGTCTTCTTAGAGCCACAGAAAACCTTAAGGGTGCACAGAGGACACAGTTGTTTGGAGTTTTCACAAGGATAATATTTTTGCAGATTATTGCAGGAATTGCAAATGATTTGACCCAGAATCTGTAATATAATATCCAGGATGCAAGAAAGTCCAATGCACACCGGGAACTCTTTTTTCTTAGGTACAACAAATAGGATTACTTAGAGCCATCACTGTTTCAAATTTCCCCCAGTCTAGATGTATCTTAACCTTATATTCTTCCTTTAAAAGTCCTTGCTGTCTGTAATCTTTCAGTTGCCGTTGTTTGTTACTGAGTGACTCTCTTTCTCCCTCCCTAAAGTGTTTCTCTTTTTTGATCCAGGGTTTGTCAGTGGGGACTGATCCTACTGCTCTGGGCTTGGTGTTGTAAAAGTACCTCTAAAAATCCTTGCAGCAACACAGCATCTAAAAGCAGAAGGGGAAAAAAAATCTTTAAAAAAAAAAAAAAACGAGAAAACAATGTTTCTCCCAGAAAAATGAAGAAGGCTAGACTTTTTGTCTGACACTGCAGGGAAGGAAATTTGTCTTCTGCAGGGCTCGACAACATTTTCAAAAGAGACTGAAACTATGCAAAAATACACTGAAATAAACCTAGTATACACACAGTGATAGGAAATAAAAACAAAGGAGCCAAGAAGGTTCAGCAAGCAAAGTAACAGAGCTTCTTTAACAGACTGCAACCTGAGAGGCAGAAAGCCAATAGACCT
This sequence comes from Cyprinodon brontotheroides, assembly GCA_018398635.1. Lineage (NCBI taxonomy): Eukaryota > Metazoa > Chordata > Actinopteri > Cyprinodontiformes > Cyprinodontidae > Cyprinodon > Cyprinodon brontotheroides. Next base: position 2,263,122 of record JAGKQL010000069.1, on the reverse strand, counting down.
AATAACTAAAATGTGAAAAGATCAGTTAGTATAATTTTGCATTAAATTAGCAAATAAAATATTAGCTTGGATTAAAAACAAAAAACTAAACAGAGACAGATCTGATTCCTTAATTGAATGCATCACATGTTAAAAATACTTATTAAGAATATATCACAATAATATGAAACAATTTGTTAATATTGTCTAAGACGTTTATTTACATCAGTAGGCCTACTTTAAATACAGAGATTGTTCATAGAGCTTAGAGACAGATCTGATTCCTTAATTGAATGCATCACATGTTAAAAATACTTATTAAGAATATATCACAATAATATGAAACAATTTGTTAATATTGTCTAAGACGTTTATTTACATCAGTAGGCCTACTTTAAATACAGAGATTGTTCATAGAGGGCATTTTCTATCTCTGCTTCTTTTTCTATCTCTGCTTCTGTCTCCTTGAATCCCAGTGGGCCTCAGCAGATGGCAGCTCACACTGAGCCTGGATTTCTGCTGGAGGTTTCTTACTGTTAAAAGGGAGTTTTCCTCTCTCCACTGTCGCAACAAGCATGCTTAGTGTGAGGGATTGCATTTGAGTCAATGAGTCGATGCAATCAACTGGTTTTCATCAGAGAGAAAACTTTGAATCAATTTGATTGTATGGATTGTAAAGTGCCTTGATATGACATGTGTTTTGAATTGGCGCTTATATAAATAACCTGAATTTAATTTAATTATGACATTGTTTTAAAGCTATACACGATTACTTGGAACTATCGGAAATATTTATTTTCAATGTAAAAAGAATACATTAGAAATATTTTCATGGCCGTGAGAAGAGGGGGTTACTTTTATGTGTGGATTTGGATCTTTATTGAACTATTGTGAGGCCTAATCAACACAAGTTCATGAAAGTTACATTGTCATGGCAACATCAAGCAAGCTAGATTGTGGTATCACGCTAGCGACAGCAGACTAGTATGCTTACATAGTCTAATTAGAGAAACGAGGAGGAAATATGACAAAGAAATTTCGGATATGAAAAGCTTTATCTTCATTACCTCAGCGCACACCTCAACATTTGGACACTTGCAAGCAGGCAGGGCACCATGCCTGTAGCAAAGTAAGAGATTAAGCTACTATGATGAGGAAAAGCAGAAAGAGCCTAGTGTTAGAGAGTAAACAAAAAAATTCTGCTGAATGGGACAATAGAGATAGAATGAGGCAGAATGATGAAAAAAGGGTCCCTATGTCCTCCAGCAGTCTAAGCCTATAGCAGCATAACTATAGATAGCTCAGGATAACCAGAGCCACTCTGACAACATCATTTTGTTTACGCTTTAATACACTCTGGGTAAAAGACTTATGCTAGGTCCTGTAGTGCTAGCTACATCCATCAAAAACATTAATAAGCAACATTAAAGGTTTTTCTGTTTGATCCAAACCGCGTTGAAATTAACGAGAATGTAGAAATCAGAAGAGGTGATGAAGATGAGGAGGACCAGAGGAAGAGCGGGGAGTTGGAGTTGCTGCTAAGAGATGCTAAAACACATGGATTAGCTTCTATCATCAATCCATTTTTTAATGCAACTGAACATTTTTTAATAGGAGGGTCTTAAGATGTTCTTAATAAAGCATTAAGCAACTGCAATAAATCTATTTATCTGTCTAAACAGCAGATGAAACTCAATACATTTTCTTTTTATTTATAAAACCATTTTTTTGAGTTGGAACAAATACGCTCCATAGTCGGCATCTTTATTTGCTGTGCAAATACAAACATTAAGACTGTTTAGTTAATAATGTGTTTCTTTGTTTCAAGTGTGAGTCACAGGTTTCCTTGCTCAACTGGGACGTTACAAACTGACATGGCTCCTTGTGGAGGTTAACACATCAGCGAGGTGTGATTCACATCAAATCATTTCTCTTGTTTGTTTTCTATCAAAGAAGTGCCCTGCAGAAACAGCTGAAGCACAAGAGTTATTTTTTATGTGTTGTTTTTTCTTGTTTTTTTTTTCCCATCAGTTTGTCAGCTTAAGCCAAGAAGTAAACAGGTCAAGTTTTCAAACCTTGGTCAGCTGCCTAAAGAACCATAGCTGTTCTACACTGAGCTATGTGTTCTCCCATTCCAATGAACTAAAGGATGAGAGCTGCTCCCCGGTTCTGTCTACCCAAACACCATGTGTAAAAAGTATATGTAAGAAGAATGGTGGTCCTGGTGTGTTTTAACCATTATCATTTTAAAGCTGGCACCCAGCTCTGGGGTGATTCAGAAGTTACGTTCAGTTAATATTGGCTCTAACTAATGGTAACTCTGGTATTAGGACAATCCATAAGCAGAACAAAGTAATGATGCTGTGTTTTGCAAATATCAATTGTTTTTTCTTATTTTTTTTTTTTTAACTCACAGTCGGGGTAATTCAGTTCAATTTTATTTGTAAAGCACTAATTAAGAACAAACGCAACAATCTGTTTTACAGAGACAGTTTTATCAAATCATAAAATCAATTTTTCTATCTAAGGAAAACAAGCTAATTGAGATGAGAAAAACAAAGAGAAGACAAAATTATAGACTGAACAAACACATTCTGCAGAATTGGAGAATACAGATAGAATTAATTAGAATGATGAAAAAAGGTTCCCATGTCCTCCCTGCAGTGTAAGGCTATAGTAGCGTAATCTAGATAGATAGGTCAGGATAACCTGAGCCTCTTAACTATAAAGCTTACCCCTGAAAAGGGAAGTTTTTAAGCTTTACTCCTGAAAAAGTAGATCCAGGGTGTTCTGTCTTCATAACCTGACTCGGGCCAGATGGATTTGCTCTCGCGATATCTATCTGGAAACCTTCCACAGCTAAGTAATTAATTTTGGGAAGGGGCAAAAATACTGGTTAGCTGATTGGCCTATGTTGGTGATAGACGGGCCAAATAAACCTGGATCAGATCAACGAAGCTATATATGCGTTACTAACAGCCAGGCTACTGTTGCCGAAACCAGTCGGTGAGGAGAAGAAGAGCAAAACATCTTTTCCTCTGAGAGAAAAGCCCTCCAGAGCAGTGTTTTGCCTCTTCTTCACAGTGAAGAAATACTCTGTAATTCCTATAAAACTTGCTCGATAGCCACGCTAACGCTAGTTTCATCGGCTGAAGCCATGTTCTTTAGACTGAACTGTCGGCGCTTCTCGTTGCGTCCACACCTCAACCGCCTCAAAAAAGCCAACGCTGATTGGGTTCGTTCGTTTGGTGAACGCTCCAAATTTCTTCAACGGAGAGTCCTTTCATACTGATTAGCTTAGTGAAATCGCGGAAAGCTCTCGCAAGATCACGGTATTTTGGTTCCTCACGCAGGCTATCTGCTCAGCATGGACTAAAATTTTAGTATTAGGGGTTCTGATTTCCCTGATTGTTTTGCACGGCCGTTCACATTTTCAAATATAGCTTACTTATGTGTGATCTCGCGGTGACACGCAGCGCATAAACAACACAACTTGAGTGCCCTGCAATCCCAGTAGAGAACACAATGATGTCATAAGTAGTGAGTGTGTTCTGTGTAAACATAGCTGGTCCAATCGAAGCCAGTACATTAACAATGCAATCTTCTCAAGAAGATCAAAAAGAAAAACCGCTCTCCACATTATTGTTCGCCATAGTTATTTTGTCTTTCCGCTTCTGCATAGCAAGACAAACATTATCTCTATCAAACATTATCAAACAACAATTATCTTTGTTGAGTATTAAAGACATACAGGTTGGATGAATGCAACTCGGCCATTCAGACATTGCATTTGAAAAGGTCAGGTATGCAGTAGATTTAGGACCACATGGCAAAGTGGCCTAGCCTCGTCGTGAGACCATCCTGATCTCGCAAGCTTTCAAGATTTCACCGCTAATCAGTCTGGAGACTCTCCGTTAGAGAAACTTTGGAGCCATTCACCACACTAATGTCCAATCAGCGTTGGTTTTAAGGTGGTTTGAGGTGTGACGCAAATCCAGAAGCCGGTAACAGTTCAGTCTAAAGAACATGGCGGGCTTCAACCCGATGAAACTAAGAATGCGAAGCGTTGGCTATCGAGCAAGGATTTTCACCTGAATGACAGAAAGTATTTCTTTCACTGAAAGCAGAGCAAAACACTGCTCTGGGAGGCTTTCTCAGAGGAAAAGATGTTTTGCTCTTCTCTCCGTACTGGGTTTCGCAATAGTTTGATCTATCAATTGGCTCCTCTTCAGTTAGTCCGCCTGTTAGGACGCAGTATGCTTCTGCTGACCTGATTGGTTTTATTTGGCCCGCTCTATCACCAACATAGGCCAATCAGCTAACCAGTATTTTCGCCCCTTCCCAAAATTACTTCAACGGAAGGTTTCCAGATGGATATGCGGAGCAAATCCATCTGGCGGAGTCAGGTTAAAGTGGCCTGGATTGCATTTCTAATTTCGGATCTGTGTTGTTCAGAAAAGGTGTCATAAAAAAATTGGATACAAGTCGCATTGGCAAAATATCTGCCTCCTTCTACTTCTACTTTTTTTTTTTAAATCTAGGAACTAATGCTGTCAACAAGAGAAATTGGCTATGCAAGTTCACATGCAACTGGGTCATTGTAACCACAAAACAACTATTAATCGGTTATTTTTGCTGTAGACATTTAGGCCCCCGTCCACACGAAGTCAAAGCGAACACGAAAACGCTAATATTTTCCAGAAACGCTTTTGTTGTAAAGACGGAGACGTAAAATAAATGTGATCGATCCCACCTACGAGAATGCATAAAAAAAGCGCTGCAAACTTGTATGCCAGGCCTGTAAGTGGCACTGTGGTGCCAAAGCAAAAATAGGCTGACAAAATGTTGGGCATGCGCACTAATATTTATACATGGTTGCCCCTAAGCGGGTCCATTTTCGCGGGTTCAGTCAAATTCAGGTGCTGAACTATGTCGCCGATATTGCTCTGTTCTTCATGGAGATATTCCAGAAGAAGAAGATTCTGTTGTAAGCCCGACAGCAGGGTGAGTAGCATGAGCAGCAACCATTCAACACAGTGCGGCGCCATTGTTGTTGTGATACTGTGTCGCCGTTATGCGTGTTTTAGAAGCGACGCTATGACGCATCGCGTAAAAAATGCGGGTTAGGAGCTTAAAGATCGGAACGCCAAAGCGGTGTTTCCAAAATCTTCCCACTCTCAAGGCTGAATAAAAAAGATCGTTTACAGACCCGAAATGCGAAGCTTTTATGGATGAGAGGCTGGTTTGGTGAAAAATTTGTGCTTTAGCCAGGGTTTGGCTTCGCGGGCCTTAGACACCTAATCAGGAATCTTTGGCAGCTCTGTTTTTCGCACTAGTGCTTGAGAGAGCAAACCGAAACTCTGGATCAGTTTGTCGGTGGGTCATAACCCTCCTACTGTAAGCCCACCGGCAATTTACATCCTTGATTGTAGTGCTGTTGCCATACGTCAAAATAACTGAATAAACTGATTATTTACCCTCATCCACCTCCGGCACAAACTAATAATCTTCAAACCACACCTTCAGGAAAGCCCAATCATTATCAAGACTTAATCTTAAAAGGTCTTTAAATCCTTAACTCCGTCTGCTACTGAAAGCGCAGGCAGTGGTTGTGCTATGTTAGACTTCGATTCAGATGACCCCGATTCAACCCACCCCCATCCCCTTCTCCACCATCGTAGCTAAAGCTTCATCAGAGTGTCATTCCTATCCGACTCTTACTGCGTTCCCTGTCTCATCTAAACCGCTCCAGTAGAAGACCGCCATATTGAGCCTGGTTCTGCCAGAGGTTTCTTCCCAATTGGGAGTTCCATCTTCCAGGTCCCTGAGAGAAACACTAGTATGAGCTCAGGCAGTCCTCTGATCTCTCAATAAAGCTCAGCATACCGTCTCGCCAACCAGCAGTCTATGGACTGAACCAACTTGATCATCTCCACTCCACCACCAGTTTTAAAGGGAGACATCCCTTAAATTTACTCCTGTTAATGCATATATAAAAAAGAAATTAAACGTTAATGTTTCCTGCCGAGGTCTGAGTGCCAAAAGCTAAAGTAACTGTATCAATAAAATTCTTCTAGCTGTCTTTTCTTACCCTGTGAGTTTTTCAGATTGAAATATAATTTAAAACTTAACTTTTAGCAATTATATTCAAATGGAAATCTTGTCATATAGATTTAGTTTAACATTATAAAGCATTTTATTTGTTTGCTAGGGTCAACTATTGTATCTCTCAGCTACAAAAAAAAACATTTCAATACATTTCCCAGTGTTTTACGCAGCTGCTGTTGTTTCTGTTTTTCATCAAGCTGTCGATCTAAAACATTTTGCAGGACTTTTCTGTTAAATACAATTGGTTTAAGTAGAGAAGGCAAACTGTATCACCAATTTAAGCAGAAAATAAATCACTCAAGCTTAACATTAAACATCAAATGTGGAAATTGACTGAATCAAAGCAGCTGCAGGTGTGATAGAGTTGCAGGTTTGCATAAAAAGTGGATCCAATGCAATGGCTGACATTGGTCTTCTTCGGTCATGCTGTCTCTTGCACAGAGATTATCACACATAAATACATTTACTGGGGTTATTTATTTATTTTTTTAACCCTAACCCTTTCCACCAAAAAAAAAAATCCTCTTGATAAAGCTCAGAGGCTTCTTTGAAACACATTGATTCCATGACGACGAAAAAAACCTGATTTAAAGCAGGATGCTCATTTTTCTGACTCAGCTCAAGCCACAGTTCTAACTTTCTCTTTTGTTTGACTTTTGCCTGTAATCAATTTCAAGTAGAAAATTAATAGGGGTGGAAAGAAATTTCCAGCAGAGAGAGATAAAATTACCCCAAACATTTATCATCTCAGCAGCTTTGTAAAGAACTGAACATCCCCTCCTCGTCGTCAGGAGCAGAAATCCGAGATTTACGTTATTTTCTACTATTTGAAGGATTTATTTAGCTTTCTGCTGGATCGGTCTGTCTCACATCAAAGACATTCATTCACAGACGTTCATCTTCTGTCTCATTGTCAACATCCTCTTTTTGGGGGGAAATTATCAGATTAGATTCCTGAATTGCTCTGAAAATTAAAGCATCTGATGATGGTCTAGGAACAAATGCCTCCAGTTTTTGAATAATTGAGTTGTAAGCAAAGCAAATTGAAACAAAAAGGCATTTAATGGAACAGAGTTGCTGCACAAATGATATATTAATAATGTATTTTTTGTGAGATAAAATGTTATCAATGTATAGTAATGGATAATAGTTCAATCTATGTATGAACTGTAATATAATGCAGCTGTTTTTTGTTTTGTTTTAGCCTTTTTGAGCAGAAATGAGATAATTAAAGGCTTTAAAAGAAGATAATTAGTTTATTTTATCCTTAAAGCAGCAAAGCACGTAGCGTCAACTGGAAATGTCTCACTTCTCTTTGCTCTGTAAGACGATTTCATCCATAATTTGAATTATTTTCAATCTGATTTAGTTTTTTCAGAATGTTTCCAGCTTAATTTCATGCATATTTTGCCTAAAATTATACCGTCTAGACAACATGGTGTCAGTTTACTGGAACATCTGTTTAAGATTGCTAAAATGAATTTTATGACAAAAATATGTTTGTTCTTGTAGCAGACACCATTTAGTTTCATAAAACAAACTGCAATGTTTTTGCAATCTGTATTGTTTTAAAGAAAATATTTTTTATTCCAGAAGCAAAGTTTTAAATAAACTGACAAAACAAACTACTAAGATTAAATTACTAGTAGAGTCAATCAGTTAAACAATGTTAAATGCTAGTAATAATATAAATAATAGTTATATATATACCTTGAGATTAAGTAAAATTCATCAGTTTTTTCCATAAACACATATTATTATTACATCAAGATATCAGTAAATGTTTCTACTTTTTCACTAGTTTAAAACTTTGTGTAAACAACAAACCTTATAAAGATACTGGAGTTTTTAACCAGTCTAACTCTTTTTCAATAAGTGGGAATAAATGCTGCTCATATAAATATCTCGCTTAGAGGTTTTGTTTGTTTGTTTCATGAATACAAACTTCAATTCATTTTAATTCAATTTCAAAATGTTTTGATTCAACTCAGCTAATTTATGTAGCACCAATTCACAGCATGTCATCTCAAGGCACTTTACAGAAACAATTCAATTATATCCTACAGCCAGATTGGTAAAAAAAATCTATCTAGGGAAAACCAGTCTTTGATTTACAAGATCATTCCTCCAGGACGAGCTTGTGAAGATAATTTTCATTCGCAGCGTGTCATTGACTGCGTGTCTATCTCTATTCTCTCACTCTGCAGAAGTTGTTAGTTCAATCTCTGCTTTTTCTCATAGTAGCTTCATCTGGTCTGTTCCTGTTTGGCTGTGACTCCATCCTGGAGAGAAATATCAGCCGTGCTGCTGCCATCAACACCTTTGTTTATAGATGTTGAAACTTGGCCTGTTTTTTCCAGTGTAGTCCTGTTTCTCTGACTGTGACTGGCTGGATGTGCTCTCTTTATTCCTCTGAAATGGGAGCTCCGTCTGCCTGGCTGAGTGTTTCCTGGACGGGGCCGCCTCTGGAGTTGGTTGACTGTTGCCTTTTGCATCTATGTTTCTTTTTCTATGTCTGCTTCTGTCTCCCTTGAACCCCAGAGTCGGCCTCAGCAGATGGCAGCTCACCCTACTGAGCCTGGTTCTACTGGAGGTTTCTTCCTATTAAAAGGGAGGTTTTCCTCTCCACTGTCGCTACAAACATGCTTAGTGTGAGGATTGCTGAAGAGTCAATGAGTCGATGCAATTACTGGTTTTCCTTAGATAGAAAACTTGAATCAGTTTGACTGGATCATTGGTTGAATTGTGAAGTCACTTCAGATGAAGTATGTTTTGAATTGGCTGAACTGAATTGAACTGACTCTAAAACAATCCCTCAAACCGAGCATGCATGCGGTAGCAGTGGACAGGAAAGACTCCCTCCAACAGGACCAGGCTCGGTGTGAACAGCCTTCTGCTGTGGCTAAAGGGGATCCAAGAAGACAGAAACAGGCATAAAAAAGGAGCATCATTCATAAATAGCTACTGATCTATGGTTTGATTTATTGGTATGTGGGGTGCATGTCATTAATGCTTCTAGATATATATTAATTAACTGAGAAAAATAGTAGCATGTTCAAATTTATTTTACCTGCTGTAAATATATAGCTATACTACCGGGTATATATATTGTCCATATATTGTATATATTTTTTTATAAGCAATATAGCAATATATATATATATATATATATATATATATATATATATATATATATATATATATATATATATATATATATATATATATATATATATATATATATATATATATATATGACATTTCACAGAGATAGAGATTTTGTCTCACCTGCAATGGCATAAAATCCTTCTTTTACATCTTGTTTATCAGCTGCATTAAGGCTCTTGATAGGCAGCCCCACGCACTATTTTGACCCAAGCTGCTCTGCCGCCCCGACGATGAACAAAAGGCTGCCGGTTGCAAAACTTCACATAGCCATGAATACAGTCTCTGATACAGTAAGGGCCGCACACCTGCTAGCATATATATTAAACCCTTAACGCTCCTATCGTCCAAAGGATCTTTGCACTCATGATTTTTATTTTCATATATATATTTTTTTTATTCAGCTTCATATAACAATTATACAAGAAACAAGTAACTGCCAGTGGTGTATGAGGACATTATACAAGGGGAAAAAAATAAAGAATATTAAAAGTTTGGTGTGTCAAAAAGGAGGAAAAATAAAAAATAAATGAATATATTGAAGACTATAAAATTTTTCAAGGACATGTTTTGTTTTAACTTTTTTGTTGTTTTCTTTTATTGTGATGTTATATTCATTTTTTTGTGTGCTCTGAATTAAATTGGCTCATTATTTCATCATGCAATCATTATTTCTCAAATGGCTGTTAATAAAGTCATTGTTTGTGGTAGGATAAAAGGGTTTTAAAGGTTATTATAGAGACATTGTAATTACTGATTATTACAGAAGAGGATTTGTGCCATTGAAAAAAAAAAAGTCAACTGATTTTTTAAATTTTATTTCAGTTTAACATGGGAAAAAGTCAGAATTCTGACTTTTTTTCTCAGAAATCGAACTTTTCTCAGAATTCTGACTTTAATCTCAGAATTCTGACTTTTTGTGTCAGAATTCAGTCAGAATTCTGAGATTAAAGTCAGGAATTCTGAGAAAAGATCAAAATTCTGAAAAAAAAGTCAGAAAAACCTGAATTAAAATCAGGGTTTTGACATTAAAGTCTGACATTAAAGTCAGAATTCTGAGAAAAAGTCAGAAAATTCTGAGAAAAAGTCAGAATTCTGAGATTAAAATCTGACATTAAAAAGAGTCAGAATTCTGAGAAAAAGTCAGAATTCTGAGAAAAGAGTCAAAAATTCTGACTTTTAATCTCAGAATTCGGAGACTTTTTTAAAGTCAGAGAATTCAGTCAGAATTCTGAGATTAAAGAATCAGAATTCTGAGAAAAAGTCAAAATTCTGAGAAAAATGTCAAAATTCTGAGATTAAAGTCAGAATTTTGACATTAAAGTCAGAATTCTGAGAAAAAGTCAGAAATTCTGAGAAAAAAGTCAAGAATTCTGACTTTAATCTCAGGAATTCTGACTTTTTTTTGTTGTCAGAAATTCAGTCAAAATTCTGAGATTAAAGTCAGAATTCTGAGAAAAGTCAAAATTCTGAGAAAAAAGTCAGAATTCTGAGATTAAAGTCAGAATTTTGACATTAAAATCTGACATTAAAGTCAGAATTCTGAGAAAAAAGTCAGAATTCTGAAAGGAAAAAAGTCAGAGGTATTCTGAGATTAAAGTCTGACATTAAAATCAGAATTCTGAGAAAAAGATCAGAATTCTGAGAAAAAAGTCAGAATTCTGACTTTTAATCTCAGAATTCAGACTTTTTATTGTCAAGAATTCAGTCAGAATTCTGAGATTAAAGAATCAGAATTCTGAGAAAAAAGTCAAAAATTCTGAGAAAAAAGTCAGAATTCTGACTTTTTTCCCATACTAAACTTAATAAAGTTTAATAAAAATTTGAAAGATTTTTTTCCACTGGCCCTAATCCACTCTTCCGTAGATTGTGGTAGAGGTCCCTCTACCTAATACTAGAGTTGAAGAATAGAAGGAGAATGTGGGAGAGGAAAAGTGGTCCCTTTGTCCTCCAGCAACATAAGCCTATAAGAATGTTTCTGTTTTCTTTTTTTATCCATTTCTTGAAATTTGCCTCTCTTATATTGCATGTTTCTTTATCTCTTCTGTTTTGATGAGTAAGAGCATGAAATACAAGCAGGGAGAGGAAGCTTAGGATTTTTGATTGGGTTCAATAAGTAAAATGTAAATTGCAAAACAACTGCAAGAAATGAGCCTAAAATCAGAATCAGTTTTATTTGGCCATGACCATGCACACAATTCCAGTATCTACAAGAGATTCTCTTGAAAATCTTTTGTTCCACATATGGGATATTTTCACTGCTCACTGGGTGAGAGGCTTTATGAAACATTTATAGGGTAAGATATATTTATACAGTAAGGCTGAGCTTCACTGCTTCTGTACTTACACTGCACGTGTCAAATCCAACAGATCTGCACAGTCTGAGCTATCTGTTTAAGATGCTGCCTTCCTGCTTCGCTTTGCATATCTTTGCCACCTGTCCAAACGCTGCCTTTTTCTTTTCAACCCCCTCTGTCGCCTCAGCATCAGCCTGAAGGCTTTAATGGTAGGGATGCAAGCATCACTCCTTCAAATACACATGTGATGGAGAGCAAAGTTAGATGGCAAATGCATCCTGCAACCCCTGTGTAAAATGTTACATTCTTTGCAGATACTGCTTTGTATTTAAACAATTTTACCCAAATGATTGGTTTAAAGTCTGGTCATATTCAGAATTAAAAATTCTGAAAGTATTTTAAATATGAAATTGCTACATACTGTTCAATAAATGAGAAGTGTTTTTAATTAAGAGTAATATCATTTGAATTTGCTTTACTGGAGGCATCCATGTTTGTCAAAGAACACTACTGCCACCTACTGGTTTGTGGCGTCACGGTGCGGAATCGGCTGTTGATCAAGTCCCAGTGCTGTATCTGGTGTGTCTATCACAGCAGCGTTATTATGTTCTTCCAAATGTTGCCTACATATTACGTGTGTTTTTTCTCTGGCCAGATGTTCGCTGGCAAATCCTCCCTCTTCAAGTTGGCGATCCAACGACGATCCGTGGAGGATCAGGAATGGAAAGGTGAAATAACTAATTTATTTTCACTTTTACCCGATGTATTCAACATCCAGCTGCCATGCTGCGTGGGCATTGTCAGTTTCACTATAGCTCTAGTGAATTTCAATAATTGTTGATTGCAGATGTGCGGAGAGGAAGAAGAAAAAAAAAAAGTTTACTGATTTTAAAATTTTATTTCAATTCAGTATTGGAAAAAAGTCAGAATCCGACCTTTTCTCTCAGAATTCCTGATTTTTATCTCCAGAATTCTGACTTCAATCTCAAATTCTGACTTTCATTTCAGAATTTTGACTTTTTCTAAAATTATAACTTTTAATCTCAGAATTCTGACTTTTTTTTTTTTAAGAATTCAGCTTTTACATCTCAAATTCTGACTTTTCTAAATTCTGACTTCAATCTCAAATTTTGGATCTTTTTGTAGATGGGCACCATGAAGGAAGAGTGATGTGCGGGCACTCAACTTCACTTTGACAAAAGATGTGAGTTGTTTGAGAGAAGCCAGTGACACATTGCAGCTTTTGGAGGACATAGGGGACCCCCCCATTTCATCATTCTGCTTCATTCTCTCTCTGTTGTCCTATTCTGCAGAATCTCTTGAGTTCAATACTCCTAACCTTCTGCTCTCTCTGCTTTTCCTCAGAGTAGCTTTTTACCTCGTCTGTTCCTGTTTGGCTGTGACATCATCCTGAAAAGAAACATCAGCTGTGCTGCTTCTATCAACACCCTTGTTTATAGATGTTGGAAGTCGAGCCTGTTTTCTCAGTGTGGTCACTGTTTTCTCACGGCCGTGACTGAGTGGATTCTGACTCTCTTAGCCGTCCTCCTGACATGGGAGCTCTGACTTCGGTCTTTCGTCTGCCTGGCTGTGTGTGTTTCCTGGGCCGGGGCCGCCTTTTTCAAAGCTGCTTTTCTCAAATGCTGCTTCAATGTCTCCTTGAACAGACAGTCAGAAGCCTGGCAGGAATTTCGCTCACACACTGAAACCTGGTTCTGCTTCTGAGGTTTTCTTCTGACTGTTAAAGGGAGTTTTTCCTCAAATCCACTGTAAGCTCACAAGCATGCTTAGTGTGGGGATTGTATTTGAGTCAATGAGTCCAATGCAATCAACTGGTTTCTCCTATAGATAGAAAACTTTGTATCAATTTGACTGTATGATCTGAACTTCTGGATCTTTATGTAAAGTGCCTTGAGATGACATGTGTTGTGAAATTTGGTTCGCTATAAAGATAAACTGAATTGAATTGAGATTGACACATGTTGCAAAATGAAGAAATAAGGCAACTTTTTACGTGCCCGAGGGTCCCCTCATTAATGGGAGGAGCAGAAAGGTCATTAAAACAAGAGCTAAGTCTCTAAAACAGACATGGCTATGGCTTGATGCTAGCACATGTTTTGTTAGCTGTCTCCAAATTCTGAGAAAAAGTCAGAATTCTGAGATTAAAGAATCAGAATTCTGAGAAAAAAAGAATCAGAATTCTGAGATTAAGAGATCAGAATTCTGAGAAAAAGAATCAATTCTCAGAGATTAAAGTCAGAATTCTGAAAGTTAGAATCAGAATTCTGAAAAAAAAGTCCAAAATTCTTAAATTAAAGTCAGAATTCTGAGGATTAAAGTCAGTGGCTCTAATCCTCTTCATTACAGATATGTGTCTAGTAGTTCCCACATTGATTTGAAAAGCTTATAAAGCAGGAGAATAGGAGCAAGCTAGGCTGCACCCGTGGCGTCACTGCGGGAGAAGATGGCAGGATATTTGGGCAAAAATGAAAGCTGTTCCGGACTCAGTGATGCATAACGAAAATTATTGTTTTTATTTTTTTACTGATTTGATAGGCTGAGGTTTTGATTACCCAAATGCACCACAAATCTATTAGTTTTTAGGTTGTAGATAATGATCCACTAATAATTTCTTCCTGACCCGCACTTTTCCTTTAAGCTTCTCTGTTAGATGAGGCTATTAAAGCAGTGACTGCTGCTGTTATCCCCCTTTATTTTGTCTTCTTTGAATATAGCCTTTCTGCTCAAATCCTTTGGCAGATGGTCACCTAGACTGAACCATGTTTTGCTGGCGTTTAACGTTTGATGCTGCTGGAAGCATGCTGAGTGTAAGGGATTGCTGCAAAGTCAACAGCAGAATGCAAGCAACCATCCATTGTCATTACCATACATGCTCATCCAATAGGAAGGGATTTCTGATGAAACTTCTTCACAAACTTGAGTAATAAACTGGACGGACTGCACTGTTTAAAAACTAGAATCAAATTGAAATGTAAGTAAGTTAGATTTGTTTGCATGACTGGGTTAAATTGACTTCCTTTTTTGTCTCAAGTGCTCTAAGACAATATTTCTTGTGTGTTAGAAAAAATGAAAAAAAAAATCTAATTTAGTTTAACTGAAAAAGAAAACTTTAAGTGTTCACTGCAGGGTCCCACCGCTGTGCTTCTCATCTCCTGTGTCCATGGAAACAGAAACCTTTGAAAAAGGAGTGTCAGGCTCTGCAGACGTTTCCTTCTTCACATCTTCACTGATACATCCTTTTCCTCTTTCTCGGAGTTCTCCAGCTGTGATATGGTTCTAATGAGGAAGGGGCAGGCCGTAGTGAAGTCCCCCCGTCTGGGTGTCCATCAAACAGGCTCGTATCTGAGGTGTTGACCTCTAACCAGCGTGATGTGATATTTGAAGTTGGCAGTTTGTGAGCTTTTACGACTTTATTTGGACTGAAGCAGTTTCCTCAGAAGATGCACAACCTCTGCACTCATATAAAGCACCTAAAGCTGAGATATAAGGTTACTTTTTAGAGCCTAGTATATGTAAACAAAATTAAATATAATTCTTAGGATCTTAGAGACATATAATTTTGTAATTACTAACTCTAAACCCCTCCAGCTTGGTAAACATCTATAAAGTCAAACAGTCTATATTAATGTTGAGCAAATCAGAGAGGCCCTTGTTATCATCTAAAATGCAGTACAGATTTAATTATTTAAGGCGGAGGTCTTCAACAGGGGGTCCGCCACCCCTAGAGGGTCCACAGAGGTACTGCATGGGGGTCACGAAAGTTTTGGTTGATTACTTTTTTTTTATATTACCTGCAATTTTTTTTTCTAATTAAAATGTCTTTAAATCCACATAAACATGAATTCAACACACTGTAGTAAACAGATTAATGGAGGATAAAGATGTCTTTCAGTCATCAATGCACACATTCAGCGACACACAGGAGCTCTTTTAAGCTGGACACCATTTCATTCACAACACCTGTCCCATCAACCAGGAATCAGAAATACTTTAATAATCCCAGGGAGGGATTACTTTAGTTACATTACTCCATCTGTAATAGAGTAACTAAAGGACCAGTTTTATATAACACAATATCATACAATATACATAATTAGGGGGTCCCCGCTCCATCTCGCCATCAGTTTAGGGGACCCGAGTGAAGTTGGCCCCTCCACCTTCCTAAAATTAGACAAAATTGGTGTCAAACCTTTGTGCTGTTTTGTGCAGCAAAGATTTTCATTTGTGTCGCTACAATTTTAAAGATATAAAGAAATATTTTTAGAGGTCATCAAAGGTCAACCAGCCCCCACATCTTCTTCAAATTAGACAAAATTGGTGTTAAACGTTTGTGCAGCAAAAACAGATGTTAACTGACCTTTGATGACCTCTACAAAATTTTATTAATATCATTAAAATGATGGCAGTACAAATGAAAATTTTTGCCATACAAAAATATAAAATTTTAAAATTAATTTTAAATAAAAAATATTAAAAATAAATATATAAAAAATGTTAAAATGCATATTTTAATATTTACATTTACTGCTATCATTTTAATGATATTAATAATTGTTTGTAGAAGCCATCAAAGGTAAATGAACATTTGTACATTCTGAAACTCTTAATTTCATATAAATTATAACTTGCTAACCTAGGATTATATAATTTTAAACTGTAAAAAAATTGATAGCGGCACAAACGAAAATTTTTGCTGCACAAATGGAGCAGAGTAAATTGACAGCCATTTTGCCTCATTCGAAGAAGGTGGGGGGGGGCTTGTTGACCTTTAATGACCTCTATAAACATTTCTTTATATCTTTTAAAATGAAAGCGGCACACAAACGAAAATCTTTGCTGCACAAAACAGCAGCACAAGCGTTTGACACCAATTTTGTCTAATTTGAGGTGGGGGGTTTTAGAGCAGCCATGCATGTTAAAGCCCGTCATCACCTACAGCAACAAGTCTCCAATGATGTAGATGTGATAATGCTGCCCGTGTAGAATTACTGGACCAAGAATGAATAGTTTTCAGCTCCTTTAATAAGATTAAATTGTATAATTTAATAACGTATTACTAATTATAATACATTAATAACGTTAAAGTCTTATCGTCACCACATGTTAAACTTTAAAATAGTCAAGCTGATATCTGTGTCGAATCTAATTAACTGAGTGATTACTACACCATACTGTCAACCCAACCATTCTCTCACTCATCCAGTTAATTGAAATGTTTTGAGATGTTCCAATCACCCCTATTCCGTAAAAATAAAAATAAAAATATCCACTGGACTTCCTGGAGAGGTGGTGTAACGTCTTCAAATCTTGGAAACCAAGTCCAGTGGATATTTTTTGAATTTTTACGGAATGACTATGACCTGGATGACTGAGAATCTTCATCAGCAATCACTCCCATGTATAAAAAAATCCAATAACAATAATATTCATAATTCTACAAACTTTCTCTGCAATCATGGGTAGTTAAGTAAATTTGTTCCTACCTTAGGGTAGCCAACTCTCTGAAAAAGAAAAAAAGGGACGACTCATGTGCGTGCCAGCTGATCCTCTACCCCTCCTGGTGTGTTGAATTTTCTTTAGCCCCCCTTTGTGATAATATAAGCAACTTAGATAAATTTGCAGAAAAGCAACAACCAGAACCTCCTGAAACAAGTTTGGTAAAGTATTGTTGCATTTAGTTCCAGAAAAGGAAAACGGGAATGCTTTATCAAACAAATAAATGTGGGAGTTCTTTATGTGCACTGGCTTACACAGAGTCCTGACCTCAACCAAACAGATTGATTGATTGATTGATTGGTTGACTTTATTGATCTCACAGTGGAGAAATGTACTCTTTACATCAGCTCAAATAGTCAAAGAGAAGAATGCGTCACAGGAAGAAAAAGGGTGCATTGATATATACAATATATACAGTGCGTCCACATATGACAAGGATTTTGTTTTGTTTTTTATAGTAGGATCATTATACAGGCTTATTGCACAGGGTGTTTACATGGCTCTTTATATAGATGGATATTTATATATAGTTATTGCTCTGGGTGTCAAATATATAGAAACAGGTTATTGGTCTGGTTGCAGCAGGGATGAATGACCTGCGGTAGCGCTCCTTTTTAAAAACAGGGTGTAAAAGTCTTTCACTAAAGGAGCTGCTCCACAGACTGGTGCAGAAGGTGGAAGGTGTTGTCCGCGATGGATGGAAGCAGCCTAGGACTGAAGCAGCCTTCTCGACTAGTTTGTTGTCTCTGTCTGTCCCGCTCTGCGCTGCCAGAGGCCCAGCAGACGACAGCGTAGAGGAGGGCTGAGGCCACCACAGAGTCACAGAAGGTTTTAAGTAGTGTTGCACTGACACCATTACCAGTATTGGGCAGGGCCCCGGTTCAGCACTAAAATTGTGGTATCGTTATCGGTGAGTACCAACAAATAGGGCATTTTGAAAGCCAAAAGTTTCTTCAACTTTTGTCACCAATTCCAGGTAGGCAATAAAAAGTTCTCTGGATTCACATCGTATTAGTCTTTTTCCTGCTTCACAAAGGTAGGCAGCAGCCATGATGGTAATTATTTTACATTCCAGTAGTATGCAGTTCTTCATATATACACACACACATCAATTCGGTATGCTATCAGTATCGGCCATTTCTGCACAGCCAGGTATCAGTATCTGGGCCAAAAAATGGCATCCCCATGATGAACGTGCTCTTAAGCCTTCTCAGAAGAGTTGATGCTGTAACAGTTGCAAAAGGTAAACCAACATCACACTAAACCCTATGGATTAAGATTGGGTTTTTAATTCAAGTTCATATCCGAGTAGGGTAGGGGCATACAACTTTGGAATATAGTGTATAACTCTATCAGAAGGACGTCATAGTGAGGGTTTTAGCTGCCATATCAAGAAGCATGCAGTCAAGTAGGGGGCCGAGCATTAAACCTTGAGGGTACCCAGAACTGTGGCTGAGGTGCTTTTCCAGTGTGAACTGATTTTGATCGCTCAGTCTGGGACTTTTTTTTTTTTTAAAGAGAGCCACATGTGTTCAGGCCAAACAGGAGCAGTTTCTCCATTAATCATATGTATTTTTATTGTTTATGTAAACTTTGATATGTTAACTACGAATGATCATTAAAGTCACCCAGTCACGTACTATGACTATATCAAAATCCATATGGTTTTGTTTTTATAAAATAAAGCAATCTATGGCAAGCCTTAAACCTAAGATTTAACATCGTAGTCCTTTTCTGATTCTGAGAACAATTTTTGCACCAGGCTTAATTATTAGACATTACTGTGCACTGTCGCCATCTGCTGGCAGGACTCACTCACACATCCGTCCAGACTTTGCTGCTTATTTTTTTTCCCCCAAGTACTGCTTGTATGTAATGCCTCTTGGCATAATTTTTTTTTTTTTTAGCTTTTTCATACTTGGTCTTGGACATTTTGTTGTTTTTTTTTAAACCTCCAATGGAATTTGCTTTGATGCCTTATTTACCCGTTATGCACAATATTCTACCTCCTATGGAAGCAAATCCTTACCATATTTCAAATGAAAAAGCATTTCAGAAATGCTTTTTCATTTTAAGAATGTGGCTGCATTGTTTGAATCATAAATAAAATCTTCCTGTTCAAAGGGAGTTTTTCCTCTCCACCATCGCTACAAGCATGCTTAGTGTGAGGGATTGTATTTGAGTCGATGCAATCAACTGGTTTTCCTTAGATAGAAAACTTTGTATCAATTTGACTGTATGATCTGGTTGAACTGTAAAGTGCCTTGAGATGACACGTGTTGTGAATTTGGCGCTATATAAATAAACTGAATTGAATTTTAAGAATGTGGCTGCATTGTTTGACTCAAAAATAAAATTAGTAATCAATAATCCTGTTTGCATTTTCATTTTCTTCTGCAAGACTACTCATCCTTTTACTTAATTAAAATGAAAAAGACATTTGAGATTTATTTTTCAAAATGTACCCCAGCAAATACATACCAAAATTCTATTTGAAATGTAAAATTTGAAAATGAAGAAGCATTTTCAGAAATGCTTCTTCATTTTAAGAATGTGGCTGTATTACTTGACTCTTAAATGAAATTGGTAATCCAATCATCTATTTGCATTTTTGCACATTTTATGCCATAATCAAGGAGAAACACAGCGGATATTGCTTTTTCGTTTTGCGTGGTCTGCCTGCAAGTACTGTCCATAACTCAAAAGCGAAAAAGCGCATTCTGGCCGGCGTCTTGCCAGCAGGCCGCTCTTCCTCAAATCTACCATCTTGTTCAGTAGGGGGCGCTGTGCACATCTGCATTGCATTACATTGTAGCGTGCGGCAGGGGAAACTTTCGAGGAGCAGTCGGCGGCGTTGCCAATGGTCCATTAGAAGCAGGCACTTGCTCTAAAGCAGCAGCAGCCTCCCTCCAGGCAGTTCTGCCACTGTTTGGTCATTGTTGTTGTTGTTTCGTATCTCCCGATAGTCAGACCGGCAATTCAACCAGTGTCCGCTGAAAATGCCAAACAGTATTATTGATTACTGATTTCATTTGCGGGAATGGCTGTGCAAACACATTTGCTTGGTAGAAAGAAACACATTTCACGAAACTCTTTTTTCATTTGAAACATGGTAAAGATTTGCTTCCATAATCTCCAGTCTTGCTATAATAAATGAATAAACCACCCAAGTTTAAGCATAAAATACAAAAGAATAAACCAACGGGGCACAATAATTGTATTCATCCTTTGGTGAGTTAGCATAAATCGTAGCATGAAAATTTATTCTTGTGACACATTTACACTTGCTAAAATGTTGGTCCTTCAATCCACTAAAACAAACACAAAAATATTTATCTCATAAACAAAATACATTCAAAATTTTGGAAAATATTGATTTTCAGTTATGTGACCCTGAATGAAAGCCTCTATTGAGGCGAATTTAAGTTTAAATGAGAAGAAAACAACCAATCACAGGTCTAAGGAATGAGTTTCAGAATGTGAATAAAACTTAATATTTTCTGATTTTTTTATTTGTTTTTTTTTTGTATCTGGAGACTGAAGGAGAAATTTTATTTTACCTCTGCAAGGTGTCGACATTAGCTATATCTGATCCACAGAAAAACAAACCTGGTGAAAGATGGAGACATTCAGCTGATTTATTTTGTTCTACTGCTTTTGTTTTTCTTTCTGTCAGCATTTAGGATGCATCAATCAAAATTACCCATTTTCTCAAACCTTTAATAGTTCTTCAAACTCACACTTCAAACTCATGGAGAGATTTTTCCTGTTAAAAAACTTATTTTTTTTTGTTTGTTTTTAGCATGATGTCAGATTTTATATTTCAAAACAAAATAATTGCTATGATAGATAATTGTTATGGAGATATCATCAGATGAATAACACATTCGTTCCAGCGGGCGGCTTCGCACTCTGTAATTGGTGTCCTACATGGTGGTTAAGTGCTGGAAAATTGTCGCAGCCCATACTGACAATAGTTCAATCAAACAGCGGCAACTCTGCAGTGTTTGTATGTTTGAAAAACGGACAAATCATGAAAAGCCTTCCAGCGGTGTCCTCAAAATTCTCTCATTTCATATTTTTTTTTTATTGTTCTCAAAAACAAAAGTCACAGACGAGTCAGGAGTGTTACATTTTATTTGGTCGTTTCTTTTTCAGATTTTTTTGTCCTCTCCACAGGTTAAAACCCATTATAATAGTCATGAGAAATAAAAACATTTGTCACATACTGCATACAGAAATAATACTCTGGACGTACAGTAAAAACAGTTGATTCAGGCCCAGCCCAGTGCGAGATTTTACCAAAATAAAAATGCATTAAGGAGGAGTTCTCAAAAGCCTGAAGGTCTCCGAAACCTTCAACTCGCATTGAGCAGAGGCGGTCTGTGGGCGATGTGACGATGGGCGTATCACATCGCACAGGTGGAAACGATTCCGTTACAACAGAAGGCAAAGAAGAGACGATGATGATGCATCTCTGCAGTTTAAAATAAAAATAAAAAACAGCCCAGACTTCCGCTGAGTGGTTTAACACTTTTCTCTTTATGATTTTTCACCAAGTTGTTCAAAAAGCACAGAACTTAAAATCCCCAAAAGGCAAGGAGACATTTAGAGCGCCTCCTTTAGAGGAAATATTTTACATTAAAGGTGAAGAAGTGGGGCGCGCCGCCCGTCTGTCCGACCTGAAGCACCAGAACACGCCTTGAAAAAGACTCCAGTGAAAAACTAAAACCAAAAACCATTCATCTTAATGTAGACTGCGTCAATGGCCACCCTAAAAGAGTCTTTATCCAGTGTTTAGGAAGGTGGCCACTTATAAATATCTGTTCTGTATATAAACCTTTAGGCTAATAAACTGCATCCGAGGATCATTGGGAATTCAGCTCTAATGGACACCATGGCAACTGCTGCCAAACATTTCTTTAATTTTAAACACCTTATGGAGTATTGATCAAGTTAAGTGTCTCAAACTGTTTGCGACTACGTAGATGTTTTTCTGTTTGCCTTTTTTCACACTTAAATGCTCAGATCAAATGTATAGAGATATCACACAGAGATTGCCCAGAAAATGCTTTAAGAAATGGGGTAAAAACTAATGTGAGAAATGAAACCCAAAAGGTTGGTTTTAAAGTGTACAAGTATTCGCAGGATTGTTGTAAATCAGCTTCATTGGAGGATTTTTGATTTTGAGTTTCAGAACCAGGAGGATTCGTGGGCCATAATCAGAACAATATTCTAAGCTGGTGGTTTTCTGTTGAGCGTAGGCGAAATGACTCGATACGAACAGTGTTAGATGCAAAGAATGACTTATTGCTTATTGGTATTTCCTACTTCATTCTGTCAAACAGGTCCGGTGTTCTGTTAGATCCAGCATACCAATGGCTTAATACGCATGCGCAGTGACATCAATTTTGTGTTTATCAAAGAAGTTTTGTATGGAAAAATAAACTTACAACTACCTCAACGGGCATTTATCCCTTTAGTCATGTACAAAAAACACAATTTAAGGCAAGATCGCCGCCATAGGCTTCAAAAAACACCAAAGTAAGTCTTAAATTTTTTTTTTTTTTTGTGAATGACAGAATGTTGTAACCTGACTCCGCCAGATGGATTTGCTCACATATCCATCTGGAAACCTTCCGTTGAGTAATTTTGGGAAGGGGCAAAAATACTGGTTAGCTGATTGGCTATGTTGGTGATAGGCGAAGGGCAAACCAATCAGATCAGCGAAGCATATAACGCGATACTAACAGGCGGCGGCGAAGAGGCCAATTGATGGAATCAAACTCTTGCCAAAACCAGTCGGGAGAGAAGAGCAAAACATCTTTTCCTCTGGAGAAAAGCCTCCCAGAGCAGTAAGTTTTGCTCTTCTTTCAGTGAAAGAAAATACTCTGTAATTCCGACATAAAACTTAGCCGCATTGCCACGCTTAACACTAGTTTCATCGGCTGAAGGCATAATGTTCTTTAGACTGAACTGTCACGCTTCTCGTTGCGTCACACCTCAACCGCCGGCCAAAGCCAACGCTGATTGGACGTTCCCTTTGGTGAACAGCTCCAAATTTTCTTTTTAACGAGAGTGAGTCTCCAGACTGATTAGCGAAAGTGAAAGAATGTGAGAAAGCTTCGCGAGATCGGGATGGTCTCACGAGGCTATGCCTGTTCGAAAGTTTAAAAAGTTATTTTTTCTACAAAAATATCAAAGGGATAGATGGGTATTGACTATGGGTGCATGCTGAATCCGATTGACAGAACACCGGCGGTCATCAGGTATTGTTGTGAAACTGAGCTATTTGGTTAATCCTGACTACCTAATGATTTAACAAAGGGGCAAGTAAAACAAAACAAAGGACCACTTGGCTTGCATTGCTCTTCAAATAATATGTGATAACTTAAATACTGAATCTCGCATTTACTCTAGTTATTCTGTCGAATAGGAAAGTAAGTTTACCTTAAAATGCAGATTTGATAAAAACCTAAGATTGGGAAATGGAGCTAATACTTTTTTTTATAGCCTGTTTAAAGCTTAAAAGATGTTAGATCTGATCTGTTTATCAGAGGAACAAAAGAAACACCGAAAAGATCATCTATCTGTGGGAGCAAACAGTAATAAATCATTTAGAGCCTCCATATTTAGGAGGCGATCAGAGCTTATTCAACCAAATTGATTTGCAGCAAGGCTGTTCCATACTCCAAAAGACAGAAATTTACCAACTGAATCGATTCTGCAAGAGAAAGATGACAAGGTAATAGAGTGTCAGTAACTAGACAGAGCAATAATCACCAGCAAGCGGCTGCCGCATGCTGCTGAGTTCAGTGAGGGAAGCGTATTTGAGCCTTGGACTTGATAACCTCGCTGAAATCTGTTTATTTTCTCCAGACGCTCTGCCAGTTCTCTGCAGGAGCCAACGCTGTGCTCCTGGAAACCAATCGGCCTTTCTTTCACAGCTCCTATTCATTTCGTCTTCATTGTTATTGGAAGAGAAGGGACAGCAGATTGTGACCTTGGGTGCCCACGCTGATAGAATTAGAAATAATATTCACAGTTTCAGAGAGTGAGCATTAGCTCCTGCACCTGGCGGCATCTCTCACAGACGTGGCTTTTGTCCACATCCCCCACCGGGATCCGCCATCACTGTACGGTCAGCGAAAGGTCAGATTTAATCATTTGGTCCCGGCCTAATGGGGCCAAACAAAGGTTCAGGCAGGTGTTTCACTTTCAGAAATGCTAAAACCAACAATAATGTTTCTGGCTTTGACAGCAAGCTGGGAAGCATTTGTAGCAAAAGCCAGAAAGCCCGACATATTGGTAACATCCATGTAATTGAGCACAATCAAAGAAAAAAAAAAATGAACCAAATAACGGCCAATGAAAAATGGAAAAACATTGCAATGATTGGAGCAATTAAATATATATACAATATATATATATATATATATATATATATATATATATATATATATATATATATATATATATATATATATATATATATACTATAGTCAGTCAAATTTGCACAGTTTTTTTCTTGACATTTAAGTGGAATATTGTATTTTTTTTACAAAGATAAACAAGTGTTTCTTCCAGACTTTGGTTAGTTTCACCAAAAGGTTATATATAATCTGTGCTCAACAACTATTACTACCCACCATGTTGCTCCAGATGCATCATATTAAATTATTTATATTTTTTTACTAATTTATTTTATTTTACCCATGATTATTTTTGACAGGGAGTTGAATTTAATCTTGTCTGCAGTTCAGAAACTGGAATAAGGGAACACACGGCTAGAGCTAGCTTAAAGTGCAAAATGAGTCACAAATTCCAGTTTAGCAAAACAAAGAAAATTTCAAAAGCTTTTTATGCTATAATATTATAACAAAAATAAAAAAATATATACTATAATATTCATTAAATTGATTAAAAAAAGAACTACTAAGGTTTATATATTGCTCGGTGATTTGGTCTGAACTGCAAAAACTAGCTTTAGCAGTTAGCTGAGAATGCTAATGCTAAATGAATCACACTAGCTAACTGGAAAAAAATAAGTTAAATTACTTGATGACTGTTACCAGTTCATCACCGTTTTCTTAATCTAAAAATTAGTGGAATCCTGAATCTAATTAGCAAAACACGTCGCAGACGTGAGCTAATTAAAATAAAACAATCGTCTTTTTGAGCTAACACACATCAGTAGTGTATGCAGGTCAAAAAACCACTTAAGAAAAGGACTGTTATTTTATAAATTGGGGAATATATTGGGTGCATATTATGTTCATGCAGATTTAATCCTGCTCATTATTTTCTGAAGGGAAAAATTAGATTAAAATCATTAATTAGCTGCACCTAGCAAACTTTTTTGATTAGAAAGCATTACAACAGGGTTAAAACCCAATTATCTGTTCAGTTTTGGTGTAGTTTGACAAAAAGTCTCCACTATGTGTCAATGGGATATTTTTAATTGATGATATACTTTAAATATACAATTTAAAGTAAGTATTTTCTAATCTATGTTACTGAAATTAGTGGATTTTCACTTGATTTGAAAAAGTAAAATCATCTGCCTGGAGAATATTTTTACACTTAAAATAGGGGGGGAAAAATCCCATTTATTTTTCAAGTCAAGTTTAGTTAAATTATATTATTTTAGCAGCCAATATACTCATTTATTAGGCAAATAATTTTACTAATGTGCTCAAAAGAAGGGCAAATACACTCATTTCAAGACGTTTTTTCCCAATTAATAGATCATATTTAACAGCAGGAGCTAAATTTGTGTCTTAACTAGAATTCAGGGCGGTTTATTGAAGCGATTTTGAAAGCAGTCTAAAGTCAAAATGGGGTCAGGGCCTTTTTCCATCAGGCGATACATTTTGCATGTCGTTATTACTGTAAATGTCTTTAGAATACGCTTGTCAAATCAGGCCGGAGGGACCCGACTACCTGTCAGCTGTGCTCAGGACAGTAACGGTGGTGATGGACCTGGACATGCAGAGACTCATCAGGACTTTCTTCCTGAAGCATTAGTTGTCAGCTTGGGGTTGGGGGAGTAGAGGGGACAGAACCATGCTTCTTAAATCTGACAGCCGAAACCAAGAATCAGACATCCCTGTCAAAGACGGCCTGAATAAAATGTGTCGAGCCTTCCTCCTTCCAGCTTGCAAATTAGAAAACCCAAGTTCAGGGAAATCTGAACACGGGGAGTGTTTCTGTGTGTAAAAGCAAACGCTTATTCATTCTGGGTCAATCCGTAGCAGAAGTGATTACCAGAAAAAAGAAAAACACATTCCCCCTCCGAACGCAGGTAGGAAAAGTAATCATCTGTGAGAAGCACAAGAGACTCCTTTTATTTCAACTCATATTTTAGGTCCTCAATTATTAAATGGAAACCCGGCAAGAAATGTTTTCTAACAGAGTTTCTGGAGGAAAATTCTAATCACAGCCCAGACGACGTGCTGAATGGCAGCTTGAAGAGGATACTTCACACAGAAAACGGGTGACAGAAGCAATTTCCCAAACATTTCAATCATCTCTGTTACTTTGAGCACTTTCTTTTTTTATATCACCTCTTCTGTTGAACACAGCAGCTGCCCAAAGGTAACGACTATCATAACGCAGCTCTGACATAATAACTGTTCACTCACATCCCCGGTCATCTGCATGTCTGCCTTGCAGGGGTGGATGATTGTAAATTATAAAATACTGGTCCTCTTTACTAGTTTTTAAAGCAGACCTTTCTGTTCTATTTTGATTTTAATATTTTGCTCAATTAATTAAAGACATCTTAAGCTATGAAGTGGAGCTGGCTGCCAGTACACTGCTGCTAGGAGCTACTCTATGTTTATAATTATATTAGCAGCTAATTTAGACAGAATGTTTACTCCGCTTAAAATTTAATTCAACTTATTTAATAAAAAATAAGAAAAATTTGTGACGTCAATACTGAGATTAATCTAATTTTTCCTTGAGATTGATGTTCATAATGTTGATGAGCTTCTGGGACGCGTTCTCTTTTTTATTTATTTTTAATCAGGGACCACCAGGGGGCGCCAATGAGCCTCAAAAACTTGTAGGGAAAATTAAAAATAATTTTTGAATGAGACATTTAGAACCACTCAGGGAACTTTAATGCTTCTTCACTATGTAAGGAAGGTCCATCTGGAAAAGTCTGGGCTTTTAAACTTGAACTAAAAGCAAAATAATGATGACATCTACTAGTACTCCCTTTTATCGCTGACATTTTGTTCAAAGGTTTGTTTTCCAGTGTGGAAAAGTGTTAAAAAACTAATACTGCATGGAAAAACATGGCAGCCCCTGATCTGGATCAGCTGTCTCCAATGGAGGACAGTGAAAAGTGTCCATGCAGGGCAACGAAAACTTTATGAAATAATGCATCCAAACAGTCCTTTGGGAAACTTATTAAGACTCATTGCACTTATTTAAATTGATGATTGTGACTTTAAGCTTTGCAGCCCTGAAAGATACCAACACTGAATTGAAAGTGACTAAGGAAGGAACAAGACGATGATGAATTCTCTGTATCCATTAAAACCTCTGAAACTGAAAGGTTTCCAATGAAGAAGTAAAGGGTAAATGATTTGGAGTAGAGCAGAAAGTGGTGAAGAGAAAAACTATTTCAATCTTCGCCTGCATCGTTACGGAGCTCAGTCCCCCTAAATGTCAGGACTTAGTAGGAAAAAGAAAACAGGAAGTGGGTAGCAGAAGGCAGGTGACGACGGCATGAGGAGGGAAGGAGTAAGGTAAGGGAAATTAAAATTAACCAAATACCTGATGACTGTTAGAGCTACCATCTCTTATCAACAACAAACTTTCATAGTTACACCAAAAAGCTTTTCCATCTACATATATGGAGTGACTTTTTCTTCCATTATTGTTGCAAAAATCAAATCAACATAATGAAACTTTGAAAACGAATAAAAAAAAAAAAAAAAGGTTTGAGAGAGTAATTTTACAGTTTTCTCAGATTTTTATTTTCTCATTTTTTTCTTACTTTAAAAAACAAAGAATATATATATTTTTAACATATTTTATAATTTTAGATTTTATTTTGTAAACATAAGCCATTGTTTTTTTTTTTACAGATTTAATTTGTATTTATTTTAGTCAAAAGTTAACGAGCGTTGGTATTGGCCTCAGAATGGAGAGAATGAGGTCTGTGAAATGCAATTAGAATGGAATTCGTAGAACTTAATCTGAAAAAAAGAAATACAAAAAAAATTGAAAACATTATATAAATAGAGAAAAATCAAAGATTTTAAAAAGAATTTCTGAAAAAAAATACAAAATCTCAGAAAAGTTTTTTTTTTTTTTTTTTTTTTTTTATCAGAAAGTTTTCCAAATGTTTAATGCTGAATTGCATTCTTTTTTATTGTAATTTGCAAAAAAGTATTTTTTGGGGGGGGAAATAATTTTTTTCAAAATGTGTTTTTTGCTTGCAACAATAATGGATCAAAATTCACTCCATACATTATATATATAAATAGAAAAAAAAAATAAAGATTTTAAAAAGAATTTCTGAAAAAAAAAATCTGAGAAAAGTTACTATCAAAATCTTTTTACATCCAGAAGGAGTTTTCCAAATGTTTAATGCTCAATTGCATTCTTTTTTTATTGTAATTTACAAAAAAAAAATATTAGTTTTGGTGGGGGATTGTTTTCACAAAACATGATTTTGCTTGCAACAATAATGGATCAAAATTATATTATATTATTATATTATATTATAATTATTATATATAAATAGAAAAAAAAAGATTTTAAAACAATTTCTGGGGAAAAAATTAAAAATCTGAGAGAAAAGTTACTATCAAAACTTTTTTTTTTTATCAGAAAGTTTTCCAAATGTTTAATGCTGAATTGCATTCTCATTTTATTGTAATTTGCAAAAAAGTATTTTATTTGGAAATTGATTTTTTCAAAACAAAAAAAATGCTTGCAACAATAATGGATCAAAATTCACTCCATACATTATATATAAATAGAAAAAAAAGATAAAAGATTTGTGAAAAGAAAAATTTCTGAAAAAAATCTGAATGGTTTCCAAATGTTTAATGCTATCAATTTTTATTGTAATCTTTATTTTTGGGGGGAATTTTTTTTATCAGAAAATAATGGATCAAAATTCCATGTTTAATGCTGAATTGCATTCTTTTTTTATATTATAGCATTGAGTTTGCAAAAAGTATTTTGGGGGACTCAGGAATAATAGTTTTTTCAAAATTGATTTTGCTTGCAAATAATAATAATGGATCAAAATTCACTCCATACATTATAGATAAAATAGAAAAAAAATAAAGATTTTAAAAGAGAATTTGAAAAAAAAAAAAAATCTGAGAAAAGTTACGGTACTATAAAATCTTTTTTTTTACATCGAAAGTTATTTTAATGTTTAATGCTGAATTGCATTCTTTTTATTGATAATTTACAAAAATATTATTTTTTGGAAAATTGTTTTTTTCAAAATAGCAATTTGCTTGCAACAACAATGGATCAAAATTCACTCCATACAACACCCTACCGGATGAACCCTGTCAGAATCTAGACTGTATTATTTGACACCTATTCTCCTCTAACAGGACGTCTCTTAATGAGCGAGTCTCTTCCAGCTGCATCCATAACAGATTGCTAATAAGGTGCTTATTAATAAGGAGGCCTGGTTTGAATCAACTGTGTGATATTAAACACAATCCTGAGGATAAGAAGTCAGCAGCAAGTTTAGCTAAAGGTGAACATTTCACGTGGCCCCATCAACCGGAATTACAATGGATAACATCCGTCACCGGATTCCTTCGTCCTCCAGAGAGTTTGATCAAATACTAATTAAAACGAGGGAAACCGAAGCAAAGCATGAAGCCAAACATCCAGCCAGCCTCTGAGCAAACGTTACCAACAAATAAAAAAACATAAAATCAACCACTTTGACTGCAGAAGTTGGCCTAAATGTCTCAGCTAGTTGCTTGGCAACCTGGCGGCAGCACGTGTGACAGAGGGACCTGCGGATAGCGGGGGATGTTAAAACCTCAGAGCGGGCCAAACGGGGACACGCAGCGGGATTTTAACTAATTGAATCATTAACATCCTGATGTGGAAGGCTTTTATTAAGGAAAGAAAATTAAAATTCAGACCTATTTGTTGGATTTAAGTACTTCAGAATACGGACAAATCTTTCTGAAAAAGAGCAGCTTGGAGTTTTTGAATAAAAGCTGAAAATGGAAAGATGTAATAATGCTTTAAAACTGTTTTATTATAAACTCCAGATTCTAATTATGTAACGACTGCAGATTTTAAATGAGTGATTTCCTTCTATTAAAGCTTTCAAAGCTTTTTACAAACACCAAACAAAGATTTTACGAGCGTAATAAAGTCTATTTGTGTCCCCGCCATCTGTAGATGCACCGACCGCACGTGAATTCCCGCCTGGCACCTCACACGGCCGCAAAACGGCTTTTTGTAAGCACCTTTTGTCCGGCGGCATGGCGATGCTCGGCAGCGTTCTCTGGCGTGAGGAGGAGGGGTGCAGAGGGCTCCCCGTCCCGCTTCCTGTGCCTCGCCGCGTCGCCTGCCAGCCCAGTGGCTCTGGCCCAATTCCTGGCATTTCCCGAGGAATGTGACTGGAATGCTTTCCGCTTCGCCCTCGGGTCGCGGTTTTGTCTTGAGTTTCACGAGCGGCCGAGAATATCTACTGAGTGGATTCTCCCATAAAGAAAAAAAGTAGAGAAAAAAAGCTTTCTTCAAACAATGATGCACACTCAAACGCAGATGATTTGGTGTTTTTTTCTTTTTTTTTGTACATGATCTGGAAATTTAGGTCAAATTTTTTCATAGCATTTTATCTGAGAACCAGATAAACGGTTCTTTAAGAGATATATTAACAAAAAGAAAAAAAAGACTTCACAAAATAAAGGCACACCAATTTTCTTTCATTGTCCTGAATGCTTTCAGTCTGCGGAGCCGTTAGAGGCGAATAAAGCTGTAAAAAGGAGAAAAATGGCCTGATCCACCTCTGCATTGTCACAACGCTTCAAAGCCTCCTGGAGATGAAAGCGGGTGATAGGAGCAGCGCTGACAGAAGCTCAAGATGAGGCTGCTGATCTGTATTCTGCTCCTTCAAAGGGACACACAGGAAAGATGAAATTGGCACCAGCGATTGGTTCACAGGCTGATATCCCACAATGCATTGTACCACCTTTCCACTGGTGTTCTGCTTCTCAAAGCACCAGGCTGGTATATAAATAAGCCCCTCCATGCCCGCCGCTCCCTCCTTTTCCAGACTTTTTATTCTGGAGAAATAAACAGTAGTGAAAATGTTCCTGGACTGATCGGCTGCGTTTCAGAAAATCCACGTCTGCGTTCAGAACCGATCGTCTCTGAGCTGCGTCGGAGACTTGAAGGGCTTCAGCCCCAGAGTTCTGCTGGGGAGCGCCCTCTCTTTGGTCATATCCAGAGGCCTGCCGCAGGCCGCCCAGCGCAGGTCCATGAAGGCCGGGTCCGCCGGGCTGATGGGCGCGATGCGGAACGACGGCAGCGTCGGGGAGCCGTTGGCGGAGCAGGGCGCCGAGCGGGAGGTCGGAAAGGGAGCGGAGAAAGGGTCGAAGGGGGAGGAGCCGTCGGAGCTGCAGGAAGGGTCCGCCTTGAGGGTGAAGGGGTCGCAGTCCGGGGAGGGGAAAGGGTCGCAGCTGGTGAAGGGGTTGGTGGGGGACGGCTGGTAGCCCAGGGGGTGGCCGTCCGACCGGAGCGGGCTACGGCCGCCGCCTGAGATGCCGCCGCCAGCAGAGATGAAGCTCCAGGGGTCGATGCGAGGCCGGATAGGGGATGGGCGTGGCCTCGGAATGACGCTGACCTCCAGGCGGCGAGTTTTGGGGCTCCAGAGCGCCGGGTTGGGATGGAGGGCGTACGGCACAGAAGTCTTGTCCTCATAATCCAGAGTGTCCTGGCACAGCGGCAGATCTAAAACTGAGAGACAAAAACAAACCAGTGTTACTTCAACCTTACATTACGGAGCAGAAACACATGATCTGATGCTCTAAAGCTGCAAAAACACCATGGAGACCACCGGACTGTGATATAGCTAAGGCAGGGCTCAATGTTAACCATCGCCCGATCTCCTGGGGCAAGTAGTTTTTATTGTTGGGAGAGAACAAATTTCATTACATTTGCCGCCAGGCAAGTGTGCAATGAAAAAAAATTATCTATCACTCAAAATTACTTTAAAATCTACTCTCAGAAGCGCGCCAAGCGCCATTTTTGTTGTTTTGTACACAACATTTCTCGCGTGATTTGAAAAAGCCGGGTGATTTTTTCCGCCAGATAGGCGTGATTTTTGTCCACCTAGCGGTAATTTTGATGTAGTTACCAAAAGCGACAAACAAGCTAGAAAGCGCTATCATACATTAAAAACAGTTCATTACATTTTTTCATTACCTCTTAGACATTGGAGAGGTGCATTTAAATGTTATAGAGCTAAATATGTTAGATTGGTGACCTGTTATGTTATTATTTATGGAGCCCCTAAAGGGACATGGAGGGGAAAAAGAACTTTTGTGAGATCCCGTAATACTTTTTCTTGCGAGATCTGCGCAAAAGTATTGCGGATCTTGCAAAGAGTTTATTTCTTGAATCTATCGTAATACTTTTGCGACATCCCATAATAGTTTTGCAAGAAATCCCGTAATACTTTTGCGACATCCCCAGCAATACTTTTGCGACATCCCGCAGTACTTTTGCGACATCCCGCAGTACTTTTGCGAGATCCCGCAAGTAAAAGTAACAAAGTACAGCGACATCCACTTAATACTTTTGCGTAAATCAGAAACCACTTTTCGCAATCTGTTGCCAAAGTTTTGCGGGATCTCTGCAAAAGTTTATTTGTGAGATCTCCGTTGTACTACTTTTGCAATCATCCCGCAATAGTTTTTCGCAAGAAATCCCAAGTAATACTTTTTAGCGACATCCTCACGGCAATACTTTGCGACATCCGCGCTTATCACTGCAAGCGTTTGCGATCATCCGCGACGAGTACTTTAGGCGATTGATCCCGCAATACTTTTGCGCGACATCCCGTGAAATATTCAAAACTTTTAACGAGATCTGCGCCAAAAGTAGAAACAGATATTTGCGAGTAAGGATCACGCATGTAAAAGATTCTCTTTCCCCTCTATGTCCCGTTAGCGGCTCCGTAATTATTGTCTTGTTGCTGCATCCTATTTTTGTCGGGAGAAAACTAAACCTGAGTCAGTTAAAAAGTCAGGGAATTCTGAAATGATGTAAAACTGTGGAAACCCTGTATAAAATAACTATGTATAATGATGACTTCTCTAGAAAAGTCACATTATATTAATAGTATTATCTTGTATAAACATACCGTGACTCTAGAATAAAAGTTATTCATTTGTGACATGGATTTCTGTCTTGTGATTTATCTTAAGTTTTTAACCTATCAACATACCTGCACACAACAGTTTAAAGCAAAGTTTAGTTTGAAAAGAATGTGCAGGAAGGGATTGAAAAGCATGTTAACACGGTAATGTAGGCTTGAGTTCATTATCTGACGCATGCATATACACACCAGGAACCTGGAAACTTAAAAATACTGAATTACAAAAACATTTAAAAAACAAACATGTTTCATTGATATATATACAAAATGAATATTAGGAACTATATTTATCAAACATTATACTGGGCAAGTAAAAATTGTTTCTGGGCAAATGAAATGTGAAAGTCACTTGCCCTTTGGGCAAGTGGTAAAAATCCTTAACGTCAACCCCTGTAAGGACTGCTGGTATTTAACTGGAGCAGAGAAGTGATTCGGTTGAAAAATATATGATGTAGGATATCAGCAAATTTCAGTTATTGGCCCAGATATAAACATCAGTGCATCTCTACCTTCTTTAACTCCATAAATATGGAGTAAAAAAGGATGGATGGCTAAAAAACTGCAGTTCTACTGTAAGGTGCCTCGGTCAAGGTCAATGACCGGCGTACCTGACACATAACAACCAGACCATGCCTATTGCTTTAAGTTAATAGACTATGTTAATTAGGCTATGCATGCTTCCAAAAAATTAAATTAAAAATTCCACCATCCCCCTTCTTTATACTGCTGCTAAGCATGGCTGTGGCAGTATCATGCTGTGGAGGAGGCTTTTCCTCCATAGGGGGTTGGAAAGCAGTCCAGACGTGAAGCTTCAGACCGGACTGAGCTGTTTTGCCCAATTTAGAGACACAAGCCTTTTATTACTAGAAATGGATCAATATAGATTTTTTTTAAGGTCAACTGATTATTTATATTTATATAGTGCTCGAGTTCAGTCTTTTCTCGGACAGCCTGCGCCATGGTCTCAGCCTCCTGATACTTCTTCCTGCTCTTGGTCAGCTCCTTCACCGAGTCCTGCAGCTCCGCCTGGATCGCAGTCAGCTGCTCAATGCACTGGAACTGCTGATCCACACAAACAACAGAGGGGAAAAAAAAGCACAGACATCGCCTAAAAATATTATTCCAGCGGATATTTTGTGTCCACCTGGAAAAATATGCAAAATTTTTATTTTGCAAAAAGCTCCAATTGTTATCTAAAGGCACTGACTAAAAACTGATAGTTTCCTTTGTCGGGTTTAAGGCATACAGGAAGCATAAACCGCATCTCCTATCTGGCCTACAGGAGCAAAACAAGAGCAGCATTGTCAGGGTGTAGAGGCAGTGACTACGTGGCCAAAGTGCCTAAACAGGAGAGCAGCTGAGCGGCGTTAAAGCTATAATAGGACACTCTCTGAAACAAGAAATGAAAAAAAAAAAACTGGAACTTGTACAGCTGCAGCCGTTAATTTGACATTACTCAGGTGAGAGACCAATAAGTAGGACACACTTTTGATCTCAATTCAGACTTTGCCTGAAATACTGCAGAAAGCAACAATCTGAGAAAGCATGTGGCCTTTGCTTTCAGACCCTCTGGGTGGATCGTTACTGTAGAACCACCCTGAAGTTGCTTTACGGAGCTTTTACATCTGGAAACAAGCCCTGTTGGCTGTAGCTTAGTCTCAATTAAGTGTAACATAGTGCTGTTTAACTAGTTGACAGAGCTGCAAGAGCAGCAGACAAGGCATAAATTGGCGCTGACAAGAACATTAAACTCAGAATAAATCACCCTGAGTGAACATTTGCCGTTTCCAAATGTGACGCGTCTGCCAAATGGTATTATTTACATCAACAGTTACCCTCAAAGGCTGCTGAGCTTTTCAGATGACGAGAGTGAGCAATCAGATGCCAAACAAGAGCAGCAGAACTTTCAGTGGAAGGAAAAAAAGTTAAAAAATCAGAAAGTGAGAAAAATCCTCTAAATAAATAAAATTAATTCAGGTCTTAAATTCAAGCTGCCAGGAAACCTGATGGCGGTCTGTCGCCAGCGTCACTCCAGTCTACAAACAAATCAGGGTGTTTAAACACAATGATAAAGAAACACTTTCTTAATCATTGTCTTGTCTCATATTAAGTTTGGGAAACATTTCAAGCAGATGCGGGGTTAAAGGAAAAGTTCGGTCACATTCAGAATACAAACTTCTGAAAGTATTTCAAATATGAAATTATTCCATACTGTTCAATAAATGTTAAGTGTTCTTAATTAAGAGTAATTTAATTTGAATGTGCTTTACTGGAGGCATCCATGTTTGTCAAAGAACCCTACTGCCACCTACCAGGGTTCCTACAGCATTAGGCAAGTTAGATTTAAGACTTTTTAAAGACTTTTTAATGCAACTTGAAATAAAATTTAAGACCAAATTCACAAGAAACACAAGAAAAACCTGCTTTGCGACAACTTAACCCAAAAGTTTATTATAACATAAACCACCGCACTAATGTTTCAAACTTTGAAAAGCTTCTCATGCAGGAAGAAAGCTAAAAACACACAAATGGCAGATATATTTTAACAATTATTTAAACTGAATTCACAAACTTTGTTTTAGCAGGGGAACAAAACAAATCAGTTTTAAAGCCCCCAACATAACCAGTGCTAGTAAGTCTTTTTTTGCAGCTATTTTTCTTTTTTTTGTATGGTTTTCTTAGTATGTTTTATTTGGTGATAAGTGGAAGGCGTTACAGAGACAAGGGTGGAACTAAACTGAGAAATAGCGGCTGTTTCTCTGTA
The DNA here is from genome assembly GCA_018398635.1 of Cyprinodon brontotheroides. NCBI lineage: Eukaryota > Metazoa > Chordata > Actinopteri > Cyprinodontiformes > Cyprinodontidae > Cyprinodon > Cyprinodon brontotheroides. Next base: position 2,226,896 of record JAGKQL010000069.1, on the reverse strand, counting down.
ACTCCATTTTGACGCTTTGTGTTTCACGTGCTTGGCACAATGTGACTCCACTGCCTTAATTCCCATCGTTTTATGCTACTGGGCCGAGCTTGAAATAAGAAGCTGAGCCTCATGTATGTTCCCTGGTTTTAGCCATGGAGAAAACTCTTGGCTGGAGACTATTTTGGTTACATTTACACTTGCTCATATTTTCCAAGACAAAAAGTTACATTAGCTGCACATCTCCCCAAATGTCCCAGCCGCAACAAGCGCTTTTTTATTGTGGTTCATGTAGTCGGGACGGAACCAATAATGCAGTAGCCGTTATTTATTTTTTTTAATTAAAAAAATTTGTCCAATTTTACCGTATTATTTAGATAACAAAAATAAATTGAAATAAAAATAATCCTATTTATGATGTTTTAAAAATGAAGACCCTACCGAAGGCTGATTTAAGACATTTTAATACCAATTAAGGCCTTAGTTTTATTTTGAAGGAATTCAATGCCTTTTAAGACTTTTTAAGGCCAGAAGTTCGATGGCAAATCCTCCCTCTTCAAGTTGGCAATCCAACGACAATCCGTGGAGGATCATGAATCGGAAAGGTGAAATAACTTTTACCTGATGTATTCCAGCATCCAGCTGCCATACGCGTGGGCATTGTCAGTTTCACTATAAGCTCTGGTGAATTTCAATGGTGAAGTCCTCTGGGAAATCTTCAATAATTGTTGTTGATTGCAGATGTGTCCTGAGAGTAGTTCCCAGTGATTTTTGCTTTGTAAAGAGGAGAGAATGGCTGGCTAGGCTTACACGCACCCGTGGCGTCACTGCTGGAAGATGGCAGGAGGGATGGGTTACTATTATTGGGGCAAAAACTGCCTCTCCAAGACTCCAGTGATCGCTAATGAAAATTCTGAGTTTTATTAGTTTTAATTATTTCGTTTTTTATCCTTGCTGACCAGACTTTTCCTTTAATTGCATTGCCTGCTCATTTACTTTATAATTGGCAATAAGCGTGGACAGAGTGATGTTGAATTTACAAATCATGAAACTTTAACAGCCTTTACTCCTTTGCTCCTTTAAAGTTAAACAAATAGTTTCAGAAATGTTGAAATCTGGACCAATATAGCTAACCTGACTCCGCCAGATGGATTTGCTCCGCACTTATCCATCTGTGGAAACCTTCCGTTGAAGTAATTTTTTGGGAAGAGGTGAAAATACTGGTTAGCTGATTGGCCTATGTTGTGTGATAGGCGGGCCAAATAAACCAATCAGATCAGCGAAGCATATAACGTACTAACGGAAGCGGCGGCGAAGAGGCCAATTGATAGATCAAGCTCTTGGCGAAACCCAGTCGGGAGAAAAGAGCAAAAAACATCTTTTCCTCTGAGAAAAAGCCTCTCCAGAGCAGTGTTTTGCTCTTCTTTCAGTGAACAAATACTCTGTAATTCGATAAAATTTGCTCGATAGCCACGCTAAACGCTAGTTTTATCGGCTGAAGCCGCTCATGTTCTTTAGACTGAACTGTCGCTTCTCGTTCGCACGTTACCTCAACCCGCCTCAAAGCCAGCACGCTGATTGGGCGTTCGTTTTGGTGAACGGCTCCAAATTTTTTTAATCTAAGGAAAAAAAAAAAAGTAGTAGCCAGACTGATCTGCAATTTGAACCCTTGAAAGCTCGCTGAGATCAGGATGGTCTCACTGAGGCAACAATATACCAGGACTCTTTGATTGATTTCTGTCTATGAAATGTCTTAAGCTGACATTGATGATATTGGTGCTATAGAAATAAATATAGAAATAAATGGCAGAAGGGAGGCGTTACTATATATGGGCAAAAATGGCCGACTCCGAACTCAGTGATCGCGAATTACTTATTAACGCTAAATTCATTAAGTCCTCACAAAGTTCTATTTTTAAATAATGATCCATTGATTATTCCTTGGTGACCGGACTTCTCCTTTAATCTTTACCGTCTCCTAAAACTGACTCTACCGCAGCTTTAAAGCAGAAATTAAAAAATATGGTGGAAAAAATGCCTTAGAAGCTCATTTTACGTTGTTTTCATTAAAAATAAAATTCTGCAATCATCTTCTTTAGCCTCATTTACTCTATGGAGCCAAAATAATACAATTTCAATTTAGTCCAGTTTTTTTTAAATAGCGGCAAGTCAAAACACATGTCGTCCCAATGCACATCATAGAGACAATTCAACTAGATCATACAGTCAGATTTGTTCAACGTTTTCTATCTGAGGAAAACCAGCTGATTGCATCGACTCATGGAAAATAAATCCACTGAAAAAAAACAAACTAATTGAGTCTTATTACACATTCAGCCTCAGAGGTTTGTTACAGAACATTAGGAGAACAAAGCGAGCGGTGAAAGCCAGATGTGTCAGGGAGAAAACAGCCGAGAGGTTTAAAGCAGGGTTTGGTTATGAAACAATATTCCCAACCTCTGACAAGAGCTCTGATCCATCCTGGCACAACTGCTAACCTACAAAGACATGACCGCCATGCTAAACTGATAGGACAGGCAGGGATGGCGTAAATCAGTGAGGAAACAAGGACATGTACTTGTGTTAGTCCACAAATATGATGATGATAAGAAACCACAGAGTGGAAAACTACTGATTTATGGAGGATTTCAGTCTTTTCCGTCCAAATTCTCACAAAAAAACTAATTATTCTAAATAATTCTACTCAGCAAAGCTGAATACAGCTGTAGCTTTTGAGATATTAAAAGTCACTTATTTTCCATCATATTTAAAAGTTATGAACACAATTCACGCAATTTCAGAGGTATGGCTCTGTATAATGTTCTTATTCTCCTTGATGAAGAAAAATATGCTGCTATTGTTTTAATGAGGGGACAGCAGTGGCCTGTTCTTCCAGATTAAGGAATCAAGACTTAATCTCTTTAGTTATGCTGCTATAGGCTTAAGCTGCAGGAGGACATAGGGACAGCATTTTCTCTGCTTTTGCTCATCAAAAGTTGAGCTTCTATGACCGATGTGTGTAAAACTTTTGCTATTCTGCCAGTTTAAAAAAAATACAACTTTTTGCAATTCCATAAAATAATAATTGCAATTAAACTGCACATAAATACAGTTGTTAACAAGATAACTCTTGAAAACAACATGGCAGCAGAAAAAGTAAACACACAAGATATATACACATTTCATCCGACTCATCATCGCAAAAATACACGCGCCGTTTCTCAATATGCGTACTTGTGCGTTCTAATATGCTCGTGTACTCGTGAAACGTCATCAGCCTCAGCCCTAGTACAGTTCCAATTTACAAGAAAAGGCCGAGAACGAGAAGTCCCCAGATGTTGTTCTTGCCCCTCCCTATTTACCCAGCATGCATCAGAGCAGACTTGTCCATTCTCCAGATTGACAGCTATCCCAGCATGCATCGCAGCAGCAGCTAACAATGGAGCGTTGACAGAGGTCAAAGTATAGTTAAAAGTTTTTATTTCTGTTGCCATTGTTCTATAAAAATATTTTTTACATCATTTGAGGCGAGAACATTATACTTATAAGCGTCACTATATGGCCCATTTACTGATTTAGCGCATAATTTAAAGAAAAAGTTCCGTGGCGCCTAGTGGACCTCCGAGGCTAACCGCAATGTTAGCCCGTCGGCAGCAGCCCCCTCTCTGCATAGCCATGTGTGAACTACCGCTGGCCCTCATGGTAATTTTTTGGTTTTATTAGGGAAAATATTAATTTTATTTATGTTTATCTGACTGTGTTAACTATTATCCCCGCACTAAATGAAAAAAGTAAGAATTTATTATTATCTAGAGACTATTAATAATAGGAGGTAAAATGTAGCTCCAGACGACCAAACATGGGTGACGTCACAAGTACGCCTCTGTTCCAATTGACCCATATTTATGCTGCTTACTCCCGTTCTCCCCGAGTCCACACTTTCCTGTGTTCTTCTCAAGAAGATAATTGGCGAAGATGCGAGTCCGTACTCCGCGTTCCCGTGAATTAAGAAACGGCCTCAGTCTCTGTATGAATCCAAACACGCCATTATCCTCCAACTACTTGTGGTATTCTCCATTTTTTTACAAGGCAGAAAACTCCTGTTGCAGATTAGGTGACTTGTACAATGCAGAAAAAAAAAAAGAAGTTTCCATAGGAGCTTTTCGAAATTTAACCGTTAACATTTAGAAAATTGGAGTTTCCATTTAAAAAAATAGTTTTCCTAAATGACAATTTGTGAAATTTAAAGTAGTTAATGGAAACGCAGCTTCAGTAGATTCCTCTGGACTCTGGGTGGCTGTGCCACCACTAGAAAGGAATGTAAATAATAATGGTTTTTGTATCGATGCATCGATCCAACAGCCGGCGATCCGATGCATCGATATGTCCACAATAGTATCGATTTATGTTTTTTTTCCCCTCTGGTCTATTTTTATCCATGTGTTCCTGGGCGTATCCTCCCTCCCGTGCTGCGGTGGCGCTAAACCTATTTTGCTCTCCTACCTAAACTTCCTGGTTATACTCTTACAGCAGTGTGTTGCAGTTGCTTGAGGGTTGTCAAAAGTATCGATACTCAAAAAAGTATCAATACTGAAACGTTGTATCCTGATACAATACTCATTTTTCAAAAGTATCGATACAGCCATCGAAAAGTGCAGAATAGTGGAAAATGCACTTTCTGAACACTGTGTGTGATTGAATAATTCTGTGCATTTTTCAGTTTCAGACTTTTTTTTGTAACTGGTGCAGCTGCTGAGAATTATTTTTCTTTAACTGGTTTGGCCAGTCATTGTTATGTCTGCAAAACATAGCCAAGGAAGGAACACTTAATTTTAATTTTGTAAGTTTTTTTATCAAGCTTGCTTAATATTGTGCACAGCATACAACCCTTCAAAATAATATTCTTATTGTTTTTTATTTATTTCTTGTATTTTTTAGTAATGAAAATATTTCTGCTGAATTTTAGAGTCTTTGTTTTATTCTTGTGGTATCGAAAAGGGTATCGAGTATCGAATATTTTACTTAGTATCAATATCGAGTTGAAAAGTTTGAGTATCGGGATAACCCTAGTTGCAGTGGAAGCTTGACACAGACATTTTTTTATTTATCCTCAATATTGAAGCGTGGTCTGTGCTACACACTGTGGGTCTAGATACGACGAGTAGGCGAGGAAGTGGGGAGGCGGTAGTTTAGTCCGACGACGGAGGGACATGAGGGCCAAAAAGAGCTGAGATCCAGGAGGAAAAAAGGGTCCCAGCGTTCTCAAAGCACCTCCTCAAAACTTCCTAGCGGGTCAAACTTCCACGAGTTGTTTTCCACGCATTTCGGTCATAAAACAAAAAATAAGCCGGCCTCCCTGTCTGCAGCACTGTCTGCGGTCAGCTACAATTTGGGAGAGGGCGTCTGGAGCCGAGGTATTGCATTGAACTCATTGCTTTGATTATGTGCAGTATTTTTGCAGTATTTTTGGATGCAACTTTTCTACTTCTGTTATTTGCTGTTGTTTCCTAAAAAAAAATGCATAACAATATTACATAGCTTTTATTGATTTATTTCAAATTTGAAACTTTGTCTAGCCTTTAAAGTGGAAAAAAAAAAAAAAGAACAAATTAATCAAATTCGAATCGAAGTGTATTCTTGAGTATCGAAAATAATCGGAATCGTTGGGTCAGGAAATCGATACTGAATCGAGGGTCGCCATGATGGCTGTGATTTACACCCCTAGCCGCCACCCTGGATCGAAACATCAGCTGGGTTGCTGCCATTAACAACTTTACCTACAGAGGGTGGAGTTGGGCCTGTTTTTACCGTTTAGTCCCGTTTCTCTCATGGACTTCTATTTATGGGTCCGTACTTCTATATTCATTTTTTCTGTCTCTTCTGTCTCCTTGAAACCCCAGTGTGCTTCTATAAAGTGCATTGAGACGACGTGTTGTGAATTGGAGCCATATAAATAAACTGAATTTTATTATAAACAACTGTGTTGCCAAAAAAAAAAAATCATACAGTGAGGTGAGCGGCAAAAGTGGGTTTAAAAAATAATGAAATGTGTGATGTGAAGATTTCACTTCAGTGCGATTCGGGCCGCCCATCCTGCAGACAGACCGAACAAATCAGCAGCACTGAATTTGCAACAATTCTGTCCAATGTGCTGCACTCGTCCTCAACTATATTCAACGAAAGGAAAGTCAATCTTGGAAGAGTGAAAACAGCACGAAAAATAAAAAAGGTCGATTGCTCTGCTTAGCAAGTATTAGCAGTGAAGTACGGCGAGGGCCAGCTGCTACCTGAGATATGCAAATGGCTGCGGAGAAGCTTTGATGCAAATGAAAAAGCTCCTGCAGTTAAATGAAAAAGGAAAAAAAAAGTCTATCTGAAGAGGAAGACAATGAGAGTGGTGTTCTGGAACATTGTTATGCTGGGAAGGTGCATAATTCAAGGTTAAAGCCGGATTCAGATTTCAGAGTTCAGTCAGGGACTGCAGATGAATTGTGAAGCTCAATTACAAAAAAAAAACACAAATTTAAAACCCAATCTGGGGAAGAGATGAAACTTTAAGGAAAAACATCCTGCAATCTGATGCAATCTCTTGTTCAGGCATAGAGCCTCCAACTGAAAAGGGAAGGAAACACACTGACCTAACTGAGAAGCATGCAGGCCGTAGCTGGACCTCCTCCTCCTGTCGGGTCTGTGCTCCCATCCCTCGCTGCTCAGCTCTCCGTTGCTGGAACCAGAACTAGCGGTCCAGTCTGCTGGAACGGCTCCGTCCTGCTGCATCGGGGTCCCGGGACTCGTCGGGCTGTGGTGCGTCTGCGGCGTTCGAGGTCCGGACCTCTCTCTGGGATTTGGAGGAGGCGGTGTGAGGGGCAGCGGCTTCAGCTCTTGGTACTGCAGGGCTAAATCCAACAGGGGTCTAGGGAGCGGCTCAGAGGTGGAGAAGGTAATCAGGTCGTCCACCACAGGGGGGTCTGTTATTAGAGGTCTAGGGTGGGAGATCTCAAGTTCAAAGGAGGCGCGCTCCTCGGAGGATGGGGGGTTAGTTCGAGGCGGCACCCGAGGGGGGACATCCAAGCCTCGGCCGAGTGCCACGGAGGCCAAGAGGGAGCCGCAACCTAGCAACGCCCGGTGTGTGTTCTTGATCATGCTGCCAAGAGAACCCCTCTCAGGCATGGGGGAGCCGGCCGGAGAGTAGCCCCCCTCCTCGCTGCCGGAGTCTCCCTGAGAGGGAGGAAGCCGCAGGCTGTCCTTGGATGAGGAGCCTGCAGAAAGAGAAAGTTTTAAGAAAAAAGAGTTCAACATATTTATTATTCATCCAGCTTCGGTTTCTAATTCACACTTCCAGACTCCTGTGAATGTTAATGGCAGCTAAGAGTGGCAGAGGGAGGGGTACCGTTCTGAGAGGAGGCTGGGGTTGGTGTGGGGGGGCGGTACTCCTCAAAGTCATCCATGGAGTCTCCGTTCTCGTTGCTGTCTGACCCCAGCAGCTTGGCCCTCATCGACAAACTGGAAGCAGAAATTTTCACTATTTTTTTGCTGTTTTGTCTGTTATATATATTATTTTTATGTAAAATAAACTAGCTAATCCTTTGCTAATGGTTTAAAGTTCTCTTGTACCTGCTTTCCTGAGGACTCAGCCGCAGAACTTTCGGGCTCTTTGGACTCTTTGGGCTCTGGGGCCTCCAGTGTGGGTTCAACCTCAGGTCTCCATTAGACTGCTTGATAGAGGGGGTCTCTAAAGGTCGGACCGGGGTGAGTCCAAACGTCCTGCTGCTGTCGCTGGGACTGACTGGAGACAGAATGAAGCAGGAGGAAATCAGTGACGGTTTTCTGATGGTTCCCCTTAACCTTAAACTGGTTAGTGGATAAAGATTACAAAATAACAGAAACACAGACCGGGTTAAAGCGTGCAATGTTTGAGGAGAGGGAACCAATAGGACTCCGGAAAAAGTTCAGAGTTTCCCTATAGGTGGCGATAAAGAGCTCTCAGTTGACACTAACTTGCTAAAAATTTTATTTAATTTCTGTATTTTTTTCTTTCTTTTTGTTTGCAGTAATAATGGAACTAAATTAACTCCATACTAACCGTGCTAAAGCAATCGATTTTCAATTAGAGAAAGAAAACATCCCCCAAAATATGAGCTGATGCTTCATTCAACTATGAGGGGATAAGGCCAGTTATGCTTCCACACTGAATACAGCGAGCAGCTGCCACAGTTTGATCCAAACTCAGCTGTAATGCGTAACATGATTAGCTCCGCGCCATTAGCAGCCAACAACTCAACCTCAGGTTGTCTGCTGCAGCGTCGGAGCTGATTAAAAATAAGCTCGACGTCAGCGTGCTGTTTAATGCCACCTTTACTCAGGTAGCGACCGTGCATGCTTTTAAAAAACAAGCAGACTGCTATGGATTTCAAATATTGGGCAAAAAAAAAATAATAGTAATTGTGGGGAATCTTATTATTTTTCATCTAAAGTTAATTTAGTTTCAGTACCGGTAATGAAACGGTTCAATAGTGCTACTTATATCGCCACATGCGGCAACACATCATTTAGGAAATGATGTCTGTGTGTTGCAATTTCATAAAGATCAGACTGCTGGTTTCCAAACGTCTCCCATTCTTTTATTTCCTCCTGTTATATTTTAACGTATTTCTCATCATCATCATCATCATCATCATCCAGCTTGGAAATAGTATTATTCAGACCATATTTACTTGATTAGAGGTTTGTTTTCTGTCTTATTTTTGCGCTTTCATTAATAAAAATCAGAATATCTTAGCTGATTGTTTTGTTTGCAATCACTTACCATAAGCTAGAGGGAGGTGATGGAGCAAAATTGAAATGAAAATAGCAATATAACGACTAAAAAAAATAAAACAACAGACTTCATCTTGTTCTGCAAACGTGCAAATATTAAATGACATAGGAAATATCTGCTAGCTTCCAAAACAATCACCTAACCTGGAAGCTGCAAATAGAACTGTCCATTAGGACACATAAAAGAATAAGGTACTGTTTGAATTTCTTGTTATTGTATTTGTCCAATAATGTAACACTGGTGCTCGTTGTGTTTTTCCACATAAATAACCAGAGAGGGCTTCTAACAGGACAAACATACGGGAGGAGGATTAGGGCCACTGAAAAAAAAAGTTAACTGATTTTTAAATTTCATTTCAGTTTAACATGGGAGAACTTTTTCTCAGAATTCTGACTTTAATCTAAAAATTCTGACTTTTTCTCAAATTCTGACTTTAATCTAAAAATTCTGACTTTTTCTCAGAATTTCTGACTTTAATCTCAGAAATTCTGACTTTAAATCTCAGAATTCTGACTTTTTATCTCAGAATTCTGACTTTATTCTCAGAATTCTGACTTTTCTCAGAATTCTGACTTTAATCTCAGAATTCTGACTTTTAATCTCAAGAATTCTGACTTTAATCTCAGAATTCTGACTTTAATCTCGAAATTCTGACTTTGTCTCAGAATTCTGACTTTAATCTCAGAATTCTGACTTTATCTCAGAATTCTGACTTTAATCTCAGAATTCTGACTTTAATCTCAAATTCTGACTTTAATCTCAGAATTCTGACTTTGACTTCTCAGAATTCTGACTTTATTCTCAGAATTCTGACTTTTATCTCAGAATTCTGACTTTATTCTCAGAATTCTGACTTTAATCTCAGAATTCTGACTTTTTTTCTCAGAATTCTGACTTTGTCTCAGAATTCTGACTTTAATCTCAGAATTCTGACTTTATTCTCAAATTCTGACTTTAATCTCAGGAATTCTGACTTTGTCTCAGAATTCTGACTTTTAATCTCGAAAATTCTGACTTTAATCTCAGACGATTCTGACTTTTCTCTTTTAGAATTCTGACTTTTATCTCAGAATTCTGACTTTTATCTCAAAATTCTGACTTTTATTCTCAATTCTGACTTTTTCTGTCAGAATTCTGACTTTTATCTCAAATTCTTGACTTTTCTCAGAATTCTGACTTTAATCTCAGAATTCTGACTTTAATCTCAGAATTCTGACTTCAGACATCTAGGATTCTGACTTTTTTCTCAGAAATTCTGACTTTATGGTCTCAAATTCTGACTTTAATTCCAGAATTTCTGACTTTAATCTCAGAATTCTGACTTTAATCAGTAGAATTTCTGACTTTAATCTCAGAATTCTGACTTTATTCTCCAGAATTCTGACTTTAATCCTCAGAATTTACTGATTTTTATTCTCAGGGAATTCTGACTTTTTCTCAGAATTCTGACTTTAATCTCAGAATTCTGACTTTAATCTCAGAATTCTGACTTTAATCTCAGAATTCTGACTTTAATCTCAGAATTCTGACTTTTTTATCTCAAATTCGACTTTCAATCTCAGAATTCTGACTTTATTCTCCAGAGTTCTGACTTTCTCTCTCAGAATTCTGACTTTAATCTCAGAGTTCTGACTTTTTCTCAGAATTCTGACTTTAATCTCAGAATTCTGACTTTAATCTCAGAGTTCTGACTTTTAATCTCAAATTTTTGACTTTAATCAGAATTCTTGACTTTTATCTTGAATTCTGACTTTAATCTTGAATTCTGACTTTTAATCTCAAGAGTTCTGACTTTAATCTCAGAGTTCTGACTTTAATCTCAAATTCTGACTTTAATCTAAAAATTCTGACTTTTTCTCAGAATTCTGACTTTAATCTCAGAGTTCTGACTTTTTCTCACAGAATTCTGACTTTTAATCTCAGAATTCTGACTTTAATCTCTAGAAATTCTGACTTTTTTTTCTCAGAATTCTGACTTTGAGCCTCTCATATTCTGACTTTTAATCTCAAAATTCTGACTTTTTCTCAATTCTGACTTTAATCTCCAGAATTCTGACTTTTCTCAATTCTGACTTTAATCTAAGAATTCTGATTTTATTCTCAGAGAATTTCTGATCTTGATTTCAGAATTCTGATTTTATTCTCAGAATTCTGACTTTAATCTCAGAATTCTGACTTTAATCTCAAGAGTTCTGACTTTTTCTCAGAATTCTTCTGACTTTAATCTCAGAATTTTTGGATCTTAATGTAGATGGTCACCATGAAGGAAGAGATGTGGGAGCACTCAGCTTCACTGACAAAGAAGTGAGTTTTTGAGGGGCCAGTGACACATTGGTGGAAAATGACCTTAGAATTAGGCAACTTACGTGACCAAGGGGTCCCCGGATACATAATGGAGGAGCAGAAGGTGATTAAAAAGAGAGCTAGTCTCTGAAAACAAACAGACATGCTATGGCTTGATGCTAACATGTTTGTTAGCTGTCAGAATTTCTGAGAAAAGTCAGAATTCTGACTTTTTTCTCATATTAAACTGAATTAAAATTTAAAAATCAGTAAACTTTTTTTTTTTTTTTTCAGTGGCCCCTTCCGTGGCTCTTCCATACATACACGTTTAGCTACTAAATTTTTTTTTTTTTTAATGGCAGCTCCATTCATGGCTTAGTAACTACTATTAAAGAGAGTCATTAGGAAATTTTAAAAAAGTCAAACCACTTATTAAGGATTAAATGGAGCTGGCAGATCAGTTAGATCCCAAAAAACAACACTTTGGCTGATTATTTCTTACAACAACTGGTGCTTTTTAATTGTTTTTTTTTTCAGCAGCTGTTTAGTGAAATCCCTTTTATTACCTGTTATTAATATTTTCCCTTCAGTATGAAGAGATTATCAGACATGCTGGAAAATCCCTTCAGTAAAATTGAAGGACGTGTGTCCCGGAGCCCCAGTAGAACCACTGCTGTAAATCTCTAAGGTGCCTGCAACCCTTCTTAACCCCTTCCAATAGAGGAATGAATCACCCCCCCTCCAGCTTATTTCTAATTCAGTAAACTGCACAGTGGCTGCAGCATGCATATAAAACTGAATCTGCTTAGGAAGCATGGCTGAATGGCTCCCCCTCCTGCTGCATTGTAGTCACTGCAGACGGAGGGAGCAGAGGTCTGCAGTTGGTGGTTGCAAAAAAAGAAAAAAAGAGCAGCTCAGAGGAAGTCAGATAATATTTGGACTGGAGCGGACTATAGAGAAGGGAAAAGGGTGTGTGTGAGAGACAGAGCAGGGAGGGAGGAAAGAGAGGAAAAGAGGACAGGGGGCCCACAGGGAAACGGGGGAAGACAAAAGAAGTGTGTTTAAGATAACATGAAAGGAGATGGAGTTCAGAAACAGAGATGTTGCAACAGCAGCAGTATGTGCCGACACCTTCATAACTCAGCAAAGGCCTCCACTCCTTCCTGTGTGTGTATATTGTCTATGTGTCTGTTAGAGGGGGGGGTTAAAAATATCTCCACTCACGTTGAATTGCACGAAACCGTGGGCCGAATGAAGGCGAGGAGCCTGAACCCAAATCTGGAGAGTTACGCCTCTTTTCCAGGCCTGGGGACGCCTGCACTGTAATTTTATGGATGAAATCTGAAAAAAAGTAAAAAAGAAAACAGTTTGTTAAACAACTGAAGCCACAGTCTGAACGCTGACAGAGATCTTCATCCTGCTGGGAATTCCCTGTAATAATCCAGCACCGCTTCTAAACGTGTCAAACGGCTTAAAACGTAGAAAAACAGGTGGCTGTAGTTGCTAAATTCTAGATATACGACTGGTCTCAACTTAATATTCAATATAAGGAAAATTCCTGCAGTATCAGTTTGTCAAATTTCATCTTATCCTCTAAATGGTTCCACTAAGAAACAGCATAGAGCCACTAATGCAACCTCACCAACAGTCATCTGTCCTGCATTTAACCGATGATGATGATCTTTCATGCAAACATTTCTTATCAATGTCTTGTGGCTAATGTAGCTCCCTTTATTTATAACAACGGGCCTAGCTTACAGATGGTGCAGTTCTGCCTTTAAAACCAATGTTTGGTTAAAAATCACACAATAATGCATGAAAAATTAAAAAAGAAAAAACAAATGGGGTAGAAATTATTTTGCCAAGCAGAAAAGAATAGAATCCAACTTTATAGTCATTATACTGTCACAGCAAGTTGACAAAACCTCCCGATTTCCGGGTACAGTCCCCGTTTGGGCCACCTCTCCCTGGCTGAAACTGTCCTCAGAAATGTCCCCGAGTTTACACCGTTCCTAGACTGTTATTACGGTAGAAAGGGCAGGCAGAAACAGCTGTTACGTGTAGCATTTTGCGGCCAAGTTGTTACATAATGATTAAAAAGAGTCCACCGCTTGTTAGACTGTTCTAGATCCTTATGGATCCCAGCGGCCATTAAAACACAAGGACCTAAAATTATAGCACCACTTTTTTTTAAACAGTTAAAGAAGTAAAAGCAGATGGTTTTTATAACATCCTGTAGTGGGAAAAACTACTACCGTCATTTTCTGACTATAAACCGCGACTTTTTCCCCATTTTTCGACCTTTTGCGGCTTATATAACAATGCGGCTTATCTATGGACTTTTACAGCTAACGGCCCACTAGGGTAATACCTAAATCTATGGATTTTACCATCCACCATGTTGGCGTCACATTTGCTTCAACACACTAGCACGTAGCGTGGCTGTCGAGGAATGCGCGTGGAGGTCCTGGGCCGAGCAGACTTCTACCACGCAGTGGTAAGAAGTCGGACAGAGTTAAAGACGGACATTAAACATAAAACACCTGCGGCTTATAGTCCGGTCCGGCTTGTATGTGTACAAATCATGCAATTTAGCTTCTGTGGCTTATATTCGGAGTGCGGCTAATAGTCCGAAAATTACGGTAGTTAAAGGAAGCAGAAGATACAGATGGATTTCACTCAGTGGCACATTTATTCATATCTTTGTAAAGAGAGAACAGTTCATCATACGGCCCATATGGCACAGTATTCAGCCCTGTTCTGCCTTGGCAGCGTTCGATTCCCCTTACTTAAAAACAATGGAAAGTAGTCGAGAGACAAGAAAGCAGGAATTACAGACACTTTGGTTAACAGTAACCTGTTATGAATAAACCTTGAGAAAAGAATCTGGCTCTTTGTTTTGGGGAAGAAGCTATGTCTGGTCTACAAACACCCAAGTCACACAGAGAATTGTATGGCCTTGCAGGCAAAACAGAACGAGTGAAAACCTTTATAGTAAGTAAATAGGATAACTTAATATATGAAATAAGAGGAATTTATTTATTCCCACCGCAATCACGACACAACTGATGGGGGGCTGCCCTCTGTTAATCAATTCATTTTATTAAAATTGAGCTGATCCTGTGATAAATGTTTGCTTAAGAAATAATCAAAAGAAGCAAGACAAGCAATAAAGGGCCTAACTTACAGATGGTGAAGTTCTTCTAATTTCATCTTGAAGAAATATACATTTTTTTATCTATAAGCTGGAAATGTCCCCAGATTTGATTTCAGAAATCTGGTCACATTATGTCACAGGCACAAAGTAATAAAATTAACTCTCTGCATTTAACCCATCTCCTTGAGGAGCAGTGGGCTGCCATTGTGTGGCGCCTATGGAGCAGTGTGGGATTAAGGGTCTTCGCTCAGGGACCCAGAGTTCTCCCCAGGCTAAACAGTTCGCTAACAGCTAAAGGCCAAGAAGTTCTTCATGTATAGAAAGAAGTAAAGCTTCGTTCTACGGAATACTCAACATTAAAATTAGACAAACATTAGCCTTCCAGAATCTTCTTTACAATATCATTGTAGGGATGCTACGCTAGCAGCAGTGCACTCGCCAACATGGATCTAACTAGCTGGCTATCTAGCTAGCTAGCAAGTATCAAATGTATCCTGAAACATTAATAATTGGGCATGATAAGATACCAAAAACAACTATTTTTTGCATATTTCTGCAATTGTTGTTGTTCCACATTGAGATAGAAAAAGAAAAGTCTTTCCATGTATATTAAAATATTTTTTGCACCTTTAAATATGAATTATTATTATTTTCCCTCTTTCTCTTTGCCAAACATAAGAACTTGTGTTTCTCATATATTTCCTCTCTCGTTAATTAATAAGTGCCCTGCTGTTTTGTTGTCATGATAAAAAAACTACAGTACCCAGTGTGGTGCTTCCCAATAAATGTAGATATTTATTCATCTGTGTCTATTAAACTTCTAATCTGCAAACCTTTTTGTTTAAATACTACATTTCTTTGAATCCTAACCTTATCTGATGTGCTCCACTGATGTTTCCAGAGCCAAACTACCTCCCTCTTGATCATGCTTTTCAATATCTGTTAGGCCAGATACTGAATTCCACCTCATCCCTCTGTGCTGCCTCATTTATGGCTTTATTTGGGAAAGAGATGCTTCTAAAAGTAGCAGAACAGCAGGTTTTAAAGACCGGGCCTCAGGCTGGGTTTAAGGCAGCCTGGTGCTTCAAAGCATGGTTTCTATTGTATAATGTGTTGATAACTAACAAGATAGTATGCTTTTTGTTTATTCTTTAAAAGTTTTGTATTAAGTTCTACATTTATTTTTAAAGATCGACCAATCCCGATGCTGATTATTTTGACATGAGTCTAACCGATCTGATATGTGCTGCTGGTCCCTTTCTTTATGCTGGTAATGCTTTCTCTTTCTCCATTTACATGATAAAAGGGTAAAAGGATAATAAATGTTACAACAGTCTTAAAGTCGTAGGGAAGCGGCTGTTCCTACGGTTGCAGTTCTGAATTTTCCCGAGTGGAGCCCGGCTTTACACGAAGAAAGTGAATATGATTGGTCCATTATCAAGGGGGCGGGATTGTTGCGTCGGAAGGTTTGCAACGAAGTTTGATTTTGTCCGGTTTGTAGGAAGCATCTTGCTAACCAGTTAGCAACTTAGTGCTAGCACGTTCCCAATGGGAAATTCCATTGGGACCAAGTAGCACTAAATTGGTGACTTAGAAACGACGCTGTCAAGGAACGCTATAGACAGCGGAAACATGCAAGAGGAGGAGAGTTTAGTGTTGGAGGTCGTGGATGAGTCTCCTCCGTCATCCATTTTTTTATTTAGAGGAGGAAAGCGGGGACGAAGATGTTGTGGAAGAGGACGCCAGGGCGGCAGAAGCTTGGTTTGGTGTAGAAGGCTTCCAGCCGTACATGTTTGAGCCCTTGCCTCGCAACGCTGCCAGTTCTCTTAGCTCTACGCCTGCTGAAGACACAGACGTCCATCCCCGTGAACACTGGGACGGAACTCAATGGGAAAGGAAATTATTCTGATTTAAATCGTTGCGTATTTTAGCTGCAACATATGAATCAAGATGCTATGACCGAAAAAATGTGAATGACAGATGGCCATGAATGAATAAGGTCAATCTAATTTTTCCGGTCATAGCATCTTGATTCATTGGTCGAATTTAGGTGTTCAGGCTGACGTATAACTAACTGGACTGCATAAAATAACGAGAAAAAACCCCCACACAGATTTTAAGACAGGAGTTTTGTTTTTTTGTGGAAATTTTCTAACTTTTGGGACAATATCATCTAATTTGTATACTTGTTTAAGCCAGAATGATTTGAAATTTAAATATGACTTCCCTACTACTTTAACATAAATGGAACAAAAGAAAAAAATGTAATCAAAGAAAAAAATTGTATCAAATGGAAGGAGCAGCATCACTGCAAAAAGTTGAATTATAAGTTTATTTCCTTTATTTGAGCAGGTAAGTAGGAAACTTCAAGGAGAAAAAGCTCTATTCTCTTTTTTAAAGTGCATGATATCTACTTATTTTATTTTATTTTAGGAGCAACAATTATAAATACTGACATCCAGTTAGTCAGTAAAAGCGAGCCCATGCATGCATTTAGAGAGAAACAGGACTAAAGATTTTTATTTTTGACCAGTTTTGCAGCAACAATTGTGTTTTTCATGACCCTAAGGCTGCTGAATGCACAAATCAATCAGTAAACAAGATAAAAATATTGGTCTATATATCTCAAATTTATTCTCACTTCAAACTTTATAACTTTTTTGTCTCTAAGAACATAGAAAATTGGTGT
>JAGKQL010000069.1:2176979-2196439 GCA_018398635.1 Cyprinodon brontotheroides | reverse complement strand
AAGTTTGTTCCAGATAAGTGGAGCATAGGAACTAAATGCTGCTTCTCCATGTTTAGTTCTGGTTCTAGGTATGCAGAGCAGGCTGGAGCCAGAAGACCTGAGTGGTCTGGAGGGTTGATACACTGATAGCAAGTCTGTGATGTATTTAGGTGCTAAGCCATTCAGAGATTTATAGACTAACACAAGTATTTTAAAGTCTATTCTCGGAGATACAGGGAGCCAGTGGAAGGACTTTAGAACTGGGGTGATGTGCTCTACTTTCTTAGTCTTAGTGAGGACACGGGCAGCAGCGTTCTGGAGCAGCTGCAGCTGTCTGATCTAACATTAGTTATAAGATTTTGTCCATCACTGTTATTTTTCAACCTGAATTATTGAAAAACTGTACTCAAATTAAAAGCTGTTTTTTTAAGTGTGACAGTAAATGTGACTTCTGTATAAACTTGTTTGCTGAATTTTATGAGCAAGTTTCCCCTTTTGTTTAACCCTCTTATTAAGAAATGAAGGAATCTGGAGCTAATTACAGAGAAGCTCACGGGCAACCATCATTTAAGCCAATAAAATGACTTATTTGCACTTTTTATATCTTTCCACCTTTTTCATGGACCATTTTTCAATTTTATGTTTCTCCCTGAGATTTCCCACCCATAAAACCCAATTAGCTTTCTGCTGTGTCATCCCCATCTCCATCAGCTCTCCAGCTAATCCCCTCTAATGCAGGTCATTGTCATTGGAGGAGGCGGCATCACTGTGTCAGACAGAACAACAAAGCACTAATGATGTGCCGCTGCATTAAATACCTGTAATTGTAAAGCCACCAGATGGGAGGTTTAATGTAGCATTGCTCCAAGACACACCAAGCAGGACCACTTGTCTGCCGGAACCAGCCTTGAATTGGCGTGCTGTTCTAGTAAGTAATTGGCAAGTAAATGACACTACAGAAAAGGGAACCAGGCAGCTCTCTGGTGTTTAAGGGAGCACTAAAGAAGGGTTTTCTGACATGTTTATGACAAAAACCTTCATTTGAGATTATAAAGAAGCTGTGAGGAGGGGTTTTATTTGCAAAAACAAGATATTAGTCTGAGGTTATTGTTACAGGATTACTAAAATGAAGAAGATATTTAGGCTTATTAATAAAGATATTTAAAACAAAGCTGAAACAACTTCCTTCCGTGCCTTCAGCCCCTGCAAAAGCATAAAGTATATTTAAAAAAAAGGCAATCAGTAATTTGGAGCCATTCAAGGGTAAGCGGATCGCAGTGGGTGAAGCCTAAGGCTTACTGCAGATTGCAAGGCAGTGTGTTTAATGCAAGAGAGATATGATGGCCATTTAAAGCCTAGGTGTTAGCAGCAGGTCTAACTGCCTGCAGCAACAAACCTCTGTGCACATATTGTTTCTACATAATGTACGCTCAAGCTGCTTTGTAAGACTCCTCCTACCATACCTTCTCTGTTCTGCTATTTATCGCATTTCCTTTGAATGCTTTTTCTACACACTTGAATCAGCTGAAATGTGCGTTTAAAAGGCAAAATAAATAATCATTTACTGAATTTACTGCTTCATTTTTTAACCTGCAGTTAAGCAGATAATAGATAGTTTGAATTATGACAAGCAAAAAATTTTAATCAATGCAGTCTCTGTAATATTCCTACAATATCCAATGGGTGTAAGGTTGTAAAGTGAAGTACATTTTCAGAGAACGGGTTAAAAGGTGCAGAGGAATAGAGGCACTGATTAGTTGTTTTTTTTTTTTGGCATAAAAAAATTTATATGTTTCTTTGAGTGTTTTTATTGTCATTACATTGTCACAATTAAGGAGCGAAGAAATTAAATTCTCTACACTTAACCCATCCTCTTGGTGAAGAGTTGACTGCCACTGTGCGGCACCCGGGGAGCAGTGTGGGTGTTAATGGTGTTGCTCAGGGGGTGGGGCTTGAACCAGAACTTCAGAACCATTAGCTGGATGCCTAAGGACCCACACTGGTAAATGGCATGTACTTATATAGCACCTTTTTTCAAGTCAGGAGACTTGACCAAAGCGCTTTACACTACATTAATTCACCCATTCATGCACACACTCACACACTGATGGTGGCAAGCTACATTGTAGCCACAGCTGCCCTGGGGCTCACTGACGGAAGCGGGGCTGCCGTACACTCGCGCCACCGGGCCCTCTGACCACCATCAGTAGACAATGCAGGTGAAGTGTCTTGCCCAAGGACACAACAACAACAACAATGTAAGTCGGAGCCAGGGCTTGAACCGTCAATCCTTCGATTTCAGGGCAAACTCCTACATCCAACGCCACTGTGGCCCCACACTGGCAGTGTTCATTCCCCCAAGGCGAGATATGAACCCAGGCTTCCTGTTTTTGCTGTGACTGGCTAGACAGCTACTGACTGGCTTGCTCAAGCGGTAAGTCACCCGTCCTGCAAACAGGAAATAAACTAAAGGGGACATTTTGAGTTTCCAAGAGTGAAAATACCTTTTTTCCAGCAGCATAGCTGACTACAGCAAAAAATATGTTGGGTACATTGATGTGTAAGTAAATCTGTAAAGTATCTGTTTATGTCCGACCAAGGCACATCAAATGATTCTCATTAAGCAACACTAAACTGAGTCGAATATTTCAGAAACTCTACTAACTGGAGTCGATCTGCTGGGCTTACCAGACCAGAACCACATGTAGCTTAACCCACTGGACGATGCAGAAATGAAGGTTGACTTTTAGCAAAACTGGATTACTCCTTTTTCCAAGAAACCATCGCTTCAAAGCACCTGACACGCTGATTGAAGTAGGGCACAGCAGACCCTGTACTTCCTGGCGCCGCTCAAGCAGTACAAATTGGAGTAACTGGAGCTGCTGGTCACTTTCTACACATTCTACACAGCCATCATTTGGTGCGTCTTTTATTTATTCATCCTCGTGGCGGTTTGGCTCATTTTCAACAAGACAGGTCCAAAATGAAAGAATGATAGAGACCACAGAGAACGAAAGCCCCCATTCTCCATGCAAAAGTAAGACTTTTACCTTCAGGTCTGTGCCTCAGAGCACTCTTAGCAAAAACCAGCCACCGTGGAGACAGTTTCTTCCCCTAGGCTGTCTCTCTGAAGGAAACAATGATCGTCCTACAGTCCAAGCAGTCAGCTATGCTGCTGGAAAAAAAAGGTATTTTGCACTCTTGGAAGCTTTCAGTTTCCAAGAGTGCATATAAAAAAAAAAAAACAACTATGCTATGTTTGATACGTATAACATGCTATCTGTATTAACATCCCTAAATTCGGTTTGCTGAGACTGCAGCCTGATTCTTTAACTGTGCATTAACAGCTAAATTAAGCTGAATCTCATATTTAACTGCTGAACCCCATACATATTCCACATACGTTCATTAAAGCCAATATTTTATTGAAGCTTCTGTTGCCTTTCATCATCTTTAACCACTCTGGCCATTCCTCCTCCTAACCTCTGGCATCCGGAAGGCATTTTTTTCCACACAACAGCTGCTCCCTTGGTTATTTCCCCCTTTCCAGATTATTCTCTGTAAACTCAAAGTTCGCTGCGTGGAAATCACAACCTCAACTGTTTCGGAAATACAACTCTACATGTTAACTCACTAATTTGCTGTTTTTGAAACACAGAATTGAACAAATGTAGGTATAGAATACCCATCTAGACCCCTAACTGAAATATATTTGAGGCTTTATTTTTAAACTCTCACTGGAATGGATACTAAAGTTTGGGAAAGGCTTAACTGGACTACTGATGTGAAAGTAATGAAGGATTTGTAGACTGCAGTGATGGCATGGAGCCCTCCCGACCCTGAAGAGTTTAAGATTGTCTCCAAAATATCACTGGGAACAATAAAAAAGGCTGCCAGCTGTTATAAGCTGTTATACTTGTAGATGCTTATTTGATTATTATGGTCAGAAAAATCTATTTCCAATACAATCCCTTCAAAATGTTTGATTTGCTTTATAAAGGTATTCACTCAGGCTTCACACCTGCAAGGCTACATAATGGCTGGGTGAGCGGAGTTGTTTTCCTACTATGAGGGATTGTTTGCAACAGAAAATAATGGTTCCCATACCAGGCACGACCCCTTACTAAGGTTTATTCAACATCGTCTGTAATTTGTTTAAACTGTATGTGGAGATCTTCACAGCTGTTTTGCAGACTTTAAGTTAATAAGAGAAACCTAGTCTATCAGAAAAAGGCAGAACATAGAGCTGCATGTTACAATTGTCTTGTTCTCATCTTTGCAGAGATAAATAAAATGTAGACTGTGAATTATCATTGATCTCCTTTGTTAACGGGATTGCACAGTTGAATACTTTTTTTCCAATGACAATTATTATCATCATTCTTCTTTTGTTATTTTTAGATGGTCCAAATATGTTTAAATGTGCACAGGCTTTCATTGTACCAAGGCCTCCTTTGTGGCAGCAATGACCACAGATATTTTCCTGTGTCATTCTGCACCAGACTTTAAGAGGTACTCAAAAGGACGCAAAATCTAGAGTTTGAAAATCGCTTTGAATGTGGTAAATGTTTACATTTCCATATCCTTCACCCATAAATTTGCAAAAGAAGGTTTTCCACTGTCTGCAGATCATTTTCCATCTTCTTTAAAGATCTGCTCTCTGCAGACAAACACATTTTCACCTGTTTTGAGACACATAAACCTCCCGAAGAGCAAGAACTAAATGTCCTACAGCTGTAATTAATAACTAGATTCACTATTTATGACAAAGGTGTCATGTTTGTGTATCTAAAATGCATTAATAAGGCTCTGTAGTGATGACCCCTTAAAGCCAAGGAAAATAAATACTGGGATTAAGGGTCTTATAACGCTGGATGCCAAAGCTGCAAAAAATTATGTATTGTGTCATATGCTACTTTTGATGTTTACAATGGCATATTAAAGTGGTTCTCAATCCTTTTCCTCAAGTACCGCAGCCCGGCTTGTTTAGGTGTCTCCTTTCTGCCACAAACTGGATTTAAATGAATCAGCCATCTGCAGCACTTGATTGCTTCTAAGGAGTCTAATTTATCATTTGAATCAGGTCTGCTGCAACAGAGAAACGCCTAAAACATGCAGGACAGTGGTAGCTGAGGAGCAGGATTTAGAACCATCATATGAAAGCTGTAATTGATTGCACATTTGTATGCACATTTAAACCAAAAAAAAAAACAATTCCTGCTTTATTGACCTCTCAGTAACAAAAATTGGTGTCAAAAATTTAGAACCTGTTTTGCTCTTTTGAGTATTCACACCTAAACTGAGTGAATATCTGTTGGAGTTAATAATAAATAAAAAAAATGAAAGTCATGTAGTGTAACTTTTACTCTGTATGGTATCGATTAACCGCCAGTCTCTAAGAGAACTTCTGGATTTTGAGATTAAAATGATATTAACACTGAAAAGTTGACACTCATTTGGGGTGGGACCAAATGTTATCTGAAAACAGTTATATTTAACTCTGTAGGTGTTAAAATAACACTTGTTTTTTTCACTGTGTATAAAGTTGGTGGATCTAAACAAAGAGCTGCCACAGAAAGGACGACCTTGTGTAACTTCTAATAGGACTCAGACTACATGAATAAACTTTAATCTCCATCATAAATTGTGCTTAAGGATTAGAAGTAAATACTTCTTTGGGGAGGAATTCTTTAGGCAGTAGAGTCATTCTATTTTTGATAGTAGGAAGACAGGAAAATGGGATAAGGGAGGGGGAAGACAAGCAGCAAAAGTCGTCAAGTCAGGAATCAAACCTGTAACAGCCACATGTAATTAATCAATTTATGAAATAATCATCAACTAATCAGGTGATGGAATCGTTACCTGGAGTAATGGTACACAGACACTAAAACGTTCCATTTGATTAAAGAATAACCAGCATACATTAGGTTAACAATCTATAAATATAAACTAGGATTGTTGCTTCAACCTAAAATGCATTTGAAATACATATACACAAGTACAAATAGTTTGTTTTTAATATCAATAATTATTATTGCTGTCAGTTAAACGCGTTATTAACGGCGTTAACGTAAACCCATTTTAACGGCGTCAATTTTTGTATCGTGTGATTAACGTTATTTTTGGCCTAGCACACTTTGTAGTTTCTTCACATGCTGTTGCAACAACCAGTAACATTAGAAAAACTACAACACCACTTCGGATCTAGTTAGATCGGAAACAAAACATCAGGCACGCTGCAACCACACTTGGGCCATTAAAAGATTTGACATTACATTTTGAGTGGATTGCTAGCGTGAGACGCCGAAATGGAAGCCGATAGTATTCTGAATGGAAAGTTTTCTTTTAAAAAGTTGCCAAATGGTTCCATTGACTAGACCAAAGTGATCTTTGTGTTTGGTCGTTGTGAACTGAGCTATCATCGCAGCACAACCAGTCTGAAATACCACTTAATGGCCAAGCACTCAGCTGATTCGAATTCTCCGCCCCCTCGTCAAAGCCAGGTAACAATCGATGATTTCAGACAGAAGCGCATGGATACTTTAACTAAGAATAAACTTACTGCGGCCATAGCTAAAATGTTAGAGTGAAATTGAACACTACAGTATGGCAATGTTGTTTTCAATAAAAAAACATTTGCATAAAGCAACCCAATCTACTTTTCCATATTCATAAGAGCATTAAAATTAGAAAAAATAATGTGACAAAGAAATCAAGGGACATTTAGAATAGATAAAATTGTGCGATTAATTGCAAGTTAACTATGACATTAATGTGATTAATCATGATTAAATATTTTAATCGTCTGACAGCACTAATAATTATATATATGTGTATATATTTTAAAATTTTTCCATTTGCATTTTGATCTGAAATGCAGTTAAATTTCTTTTAGATTCCAAATTTAGAAATGTTAATTTTCTAAAAGTAAAGGACTTCTTTTTTTTAACCTAAATGTCACTGCAAATTATAGTACCAAGGTTATCTTTTAATTTTTTTCCATTTTACTGTGTATCATAAAAAAAACAGCTCCCAAGCAAGGTAAACCAGACAAATAAGTTTCCTAGGTGTAAAATATATATATAAAAGAGAAAATAAACAAAATCTAAGCCCATAAAAATCTGGACAGAAAAAAATGTTTAACAATTATTAAAAGAAATAATTGATAAATTAAAACAATGACTAAAAAATAAATAGCTGCAGCCCTAGAAATGTTCCTCATGGTATTGTGGAGAGAATTTTTGTGTGAGTGATGCATATAAGGGGTTAAATGAGGGTCTGACAATGATTCAGTCATTTTCCGAAATGTTTTGCTGCTGCACATTGGTGCAAACAAAGCAGGGGGGGTTGTTTTAAAAATAAAAATAAAAAAAAACTAAAGATTCTTTGTCATATGTGTGTTGCAAAGGATTAATTCATCTTTTCCACTCTGCTCTGCCAGAACATTAAGGATTAACTAGTGGAAGTAAAAAAAAAAACCCTAACCATGCTACTCTAGTTTCAAAAAGTAGATTTGTTTTTTGGTTTCAGCCTTTTATTTTTAAATCTGTTTATTTACATATAGGCTTGTTGCTCGTTGAGAATATGCCACACAGTCCCATCTTATTCTCACTTTTGCTTCTTGTGGGGAAAGGACATTTTTTGTGTGCATCCAAGTCAATGCAACACTGCACTTATCTACCAGGATCTTTCAACTTTAATAACGTGTCACAGTTAGCTGTCTTAGGGCGTCATCTGCCTTTATAAAACATAAGCGAGACTGAAAGTTTGTGGCTTGTTGGTCATTTTAAATTAGTTTTAAAACTATGCTTCTCGCCCTGAAGCCAAACAGAGAAGAAATGAGAAAACCAGCCATGAAAATGTCGGAAGGAAACTGTGGCGGCCGCAGAATGCATTAATTCAGGCTCATATGTTCCGTTTTAAGATTGAAAAATGGTGAATTTTACATGTTAATAAAGATGTTTTCTTATGAATTTAATTGTCATTTCTTTCTCCCATAGTATCAAAAATTATATTGAATATCAAATATTTTCTTAGGCATTGACATCGAGTTTGAAATGCTTTAACACGCCTCACTCCAATATTAGCTTATGAGCATATTTCTGTAAAGCTAATTAGCTTAGCTCTTTGATTGAGGTATGTGGGGCAAAAGGTGTCATGATCTGCCCTGATAGCTCACCTTAATTGTTCACTTCATTCACCTGCCATACTCTACCTGGTTCCTAATCATCGCTCATCTTATCCACCTGTGTCTGTTGCTGTTCAGCCCAGCTATCAGGGCCAGATCATTGTTTTATTATGTTCGTATGTAAGTTTGAGTTTGGTTATTTCAGAGTTCATGTTCCTGTATTTGGAGGCCAGTGGTTGAGAGGATGAGAACCAGGACACGATCTCCTTATTCTAGAACTGTCCTGTCTGATCTTTATTCCCTGACCTGGATCGGATTCCTGCCTGTCCACTGAGGTAGCTGCATCGGGGACACTCTGGGATCATTTGGCTGTATCCTGCCTTCCTCTGAGAGGATGGACTGAACTGTTAAACCAGAGTGTAAGTGATTGGTCTGTTCTGTCATGTTTTAGGTTAATAAAACTCTCTGTATCACCTTGAATACCGGGTCCACCTGTTTCGTTCTTTACAAAAAGGGCACATCAAAACTTTACACCTGTAAGAATCTGAGTTTAAGGACACACCTGCAAAGTGTGTTAGGACTATAATTGGTGCAATAAACCTGACCTGCTAACCAGGGGTTAAAGTAAATACCTGTAATGAGTGCAACTATCATTTATAGCAATGTTATATTTCTATTAAAACCCTTATGATCTGCTGACAACACCCCATACCTCCCTTTTTATAGCTAAACACTATGCCACAGAGTCTCTTTCATGCTATGATAAATACATATTGTCAGTGCTTCAATAAGCTATAAATACACAATTTGGAGATGTACGCACTTTCAGCACTGACTCATCTTCAAGTACCTAAAGATGTGATTGCGTGGGCTTTGCAGTATTTTAAGAATTTTGGTAAAGCATCCTGCTAAGTTTTTTTTTTTTTTTTTGTTCTTTGGTCAGTGTATCAACTATGCAGGACGCATTTATAGTGCCATGATGTTATTGCGCCACAACCAGGGGGGGGATTTACCATTAGGCAATACTAGGCAGTTGCCTAGAGCCCCAAGTTCCTGGGGGCCCCATAAAACTCTGTTCTCATGTATGGTTAAAACAAATATTCCTTATTTGTGCACATTAATTATGTTTTTGATAAAAAATTATTTGGCTAATTGCCACCAGAACGCATATAATATTACGTTTACACTCACCCACCTTCAGTGTCCACCATATTGGATCAGTCCGTTTTGCTGCTCATGTTCAGAAAGCTCTAAACAGACAGCAGCAAAGCCATTTGAAAACAAACGTATTCAAAGAGCAGTGTTGCTAACTTCTACGGCTTTAGTCGCTATATTTAGCTCACTTTATCAGACCCCTTCTAGCACTTTGATTTCTGTGCCTTAGCCGCCTTGCGCCAAATCTAGCGACTTTTTTCTGCAACTGGATATCTTTGGAGACAACATCTAAAAGCAGCTTAACTCTACTATATCCAGAGCACGCTGATCATGATTCATGCAGCTATTATTTCATCCAAATGAAAAAATGGAGAACAGATAAGTAAGATCATGGCTTGTCTACAGTGAAAAGAAGGACTGGGTTATTTACTTTTGCACTTTTTGGAAACACAGGAAGGAGCAATCAGCTAAGTGAAGCTTAGTGCTTGGAAAAAATCTTTCATTGTCAACTTTGAGAGACAGCATGAAAAAGGAGATCACGCATGACAATTACAAAAGGCATAGAGGAAAACAAGAAGAAGAAGGACAAAGAAGAGAGGGACAAAACCTAGAACAGAGAATTAGAATAATCTATTCTCATTAACATTTCTCTCTCTGTAGAATGGGTCTGTTTATGTGTTGTCTTCTCAGTTCATAGGGCCCCCTGCCTGTCTTTGCCTAGGGCCCCAAATTCCCTAAATCCGCCCCTGGCCACAACTATCGACTGTGTCCAGGGAGATTTTGTGCAAATCATTTCAGGAACACTCCTAAACTGTCTTCTGTAATTTTGAGTGAGCTGTTTTCACATTGTATCAAGGAAAACCTTTATATGACACTGATCTACTGTAAGGTTTGTTTCCAGTCACACGTTTACACAGCTATTTATCTTTCTATATATTATTCTATAATTTACATTACAGTAAGTATCTTATTTAATGCAGAATTATGTTATTATTTTATAGCAACGTTTTATTTCAATAAACATAGGAAGAAATATTCTAATAGAAGGCACAATGGCAGATGTCACATTAAATTCCTGGTCCTTCAAAATGAAATGGTAATATGGCTTCAGTATCTGCCGGCATACTCTTCGGAGCGTTTGATGTGAAGTATCTGATGTGAAGTGTATTTCCCTCCACTGACTCTGGTCACATTGTTGTCACTGAAGAGCTAAGAGGGCATCTTCAAGAAAGTGTGTAAATGATTCCAATTACTGAGAGCACTTTGCCTGACCTCATGAATTTAAACAGGCTCATGTATTCCAAATAAACTCGTTTGACAAGATCAAATGAGAAAATTAAATTGGAACGCGTCGGACCCTAGTTCGGCAACACAAATGCCATCAGGTTCTCCGTTCCCTCCGTGAGCTGAATAGCAGCACTGGGTGGGCCCTGCTTTTAACTTAAATTATGGATAAAAGGAAAAAAATAGGATATATATGAGATGAACTCAAATAAACAAAAACATCACATGGAAAGATGGAAAAACATGATAAAAAGGAGTACTTCTAATGAGCAACTCCCTAACAAAAAAGGTAAAGCCAATATTCAAACTTAGGTTCACTTTTTTCATACAGAACTCCCTATTTGCTGCATGGAGGTGGCTGCAAGTGTGGCCATTATCTCCTCTGACAATCCCCCCTATTAAAATATGACAAACTGTAGAAAAACGAGCAGAGAGCTGAAGAAGAAAGTAAGACACATTTCAATGGCTTCTGTTGTTAAAGTTTTATAACGTGAATCAGTTCAAAGCCGCAAGAGCAGGCTCTGTGAAAACCCAGAGCAAAAACATCCCACCATCTCAGCTAAATATGTGATTAAAAGGGAAGAGTAGAATTTTCCTGAAACACTGGCAACACTGGATCCACAAAGGGACAGTAACTACAGGAGAAGCTGACCGCCCAGTTATTATTACTGAAGAATTTCTTTTGCTTTATGCAAGGGTGCACAAATGTAGTGTGATACATTATCTTTTGTGATAAAGGAGCAAACATTGCTTCAAAAGTAGTGAGTAATAATGTGTCAGAGCTCAGAAAACTTTAAAGGGGGCGTCTCAAACTCCATCTTAGATTGACGACTTTCTGTAACTTCTAATACGAGGTGATTAGCAGAGCTTGACTGCTGCTAGCAGAGCAGTGTAGATATTTGTTTTTTAGGTGTAAAGGGAAAGGGAAACATCTAGGGAAGCAAGGCATGACTTGAGACTCTGCCTAAAAGGATCCATGATTAGTTATAGCAATATACTTTATTTGAGAAATTTTTTTTTAAAAAAATGGTAGAAACACTATAAGCTGTTAGGTTTGGGTTCATTTCAACAAAAATATTTTTTTTCTTTTGATTTGTAAAAAAAAATAAGGAAATTTTTTGTCCCACAATGGGGAAATTTAAATCCAGTATTTTAACCTCCTTTCCTTAACACAGGGTCTGCAACCTTTCATATCCAAAAGCCGAAGTAAAACTTATTTAGAGCTCGACCAAGTAAAAGTTGTTTAGAGCCGAAAAATATAACATGACTTTTCTAGAAAACTTTTTTTTAATCTTGTATAGGAAATCAGCTGTTGCTGCCATCTCAAACAATCAAATCATATCATGTATTTTAATGTTAAAACATATAATTTTCTTGCTAATTCATAGAAAAATGTCTTTAAAACATATTTGGTTCTTTTAATCCTTCTCATTCTTTTCCATTCTCCATAAGAAAACGCTTAAAGCTATTGGATACCGGTATATATTATAGACTAAATTATTTGGCTCTTTTATATACATTTTAACTACTATTAAGAGCTGGAGAGGTGGCTGGGTCCATAGCAGCCACTATGGGCTCCGGGGCCAGAGGTTGCAGACCCCTGCCTTAGGGAGAAGTGGGGTGCCATTGTGCAGCCCCCGGGAGCAGTGTGTGGGCTTAACGTCTTGCTCAGCGCAATTCAGTGAGAGCGGGGTTCAAACCGGTACTTGCAACCTTCTCAGTGCACAATAAGCATAAATCGCCTAACCCTAACCCACACCATACCTCCATTATAAGACACGCTTGTCCCGAAAGGGTTGCAGGGGTTCTGGTGCCTTCTCCAGCAATCAATGGCCTACACTGATCAGCTTTAGAGCTCAACTCAAACTATGGATGAAAACAAAACCAGTCATGTGACCACTAAACTCTTAACATTTCTTTGTGATGCTTATATGTATCAAATATTATATGTTCTTTCTTATGTATTTGCCTGCCTAGGGACTACGGATGAAAACTAGCTTTGTTGCTATAATCCGGCATATTTACATTTGTTTTTATACTTATGTTTATTAATGTACTTTGTCCCTATTCAAATAAATAAATGAAATGGTGCCTATCTGCAGCAATCAATGGGTGAGAGGTGGAGTACACCCTGGACAGGTTGCCAGTCTATCACACACAATTTAGAGAAGCCAATTAACCAAAGAGTCATGTTTTTGGACTGTGGGGAGGAAGTTTAGTACCGGAGAGAACTCAATGTATGTTCAGGGAGAACATGCAAACTCCATGCAGCTAGACCTCGGCCGTGGAATCAAGGTAGCAGTGCTGTGCGTAAAGTGCGCAATTCCACTGAGGAGTCCCTCTCCACATGTAGTAATATGTAGTTCTACTTTTGGCATTTTGTTTAACTCTTTATAGTATATAGTACTTATAGATGGAGAGAATACATAAAGAATCTTATTTCTGGCCCCATTTTGCTAGACATTTAATGTGAGCATGATGGATGCACCCCATCGATCAATACTGGAGTACGGAGAGTAAAATCTATTTCATGCTTTCGTTTAGCATTATTTGATAAATTATAGGATAGAAATAAGAACTTCCAGTATCGTAATTACATTGTTTATAGAGATCTTGGTTTTCATTTGTTTGAATCCGGATGCAGTCGAGCCGTAGCTCGGTGAGACTGTCCTCGATCTCGCTGAAGCCAAGATTTTCACTGCAGATCAGCTCCGGGAGACTCTACAGTTAGCCAGGTGCATTGGAGCCGCTCACTCAAACTTAACGTCCAATCAGCGCTTGGCTTCCTATGAGCGTTAAGGCTGAGGTGGTGCGAGCGCAACCAGAAGCATCACCCACAGTTCAGTCCGGAAGAACATATGGTGGCTTCAGTCGATGAAACTAGCGCTAGCGCGGGCTATCTAAGCGTGCCTTTATCGTGAATTACAGAGTGTTTCTTACCGAAAAGAAGAGCAAAACACTGCTCTGGGAGGCTTTTCCTCAGAGGAAAAGATGTTTTGCCTCTCTTCCCACTGCTTTCGGCAAGAGTAGCCTGGCTTGTAAGCTGTGTTTTCGCCATTGTTAGTACGCCATATGCTTCAAGATTGATCTGATTGGCTTCTTATTTGGCCCGCTCTTCGTCACCAAATATAGGCCAACTAGGGCCAACTGTAGTATTTTCGCCTACTTCCCAAAATTACTAACGAAGGTTACCAGATGGATATGCGAGCAAATCCATCTGGCAGAGCCAGGCTAAATGGTTTCATGGTTGGAATCGAATAGTGACAAGACCCAGCTGCATAATTAACCCAGCATGCCACTGGTGAAGAAATGGAAACCTTTAGGGTTGAAAATTTAACAAAGGATATATAATTGTTTAAGTATTTATCAGCTTTCAAGTACTACAAACAGCAATTCTTAAGAAATAGACATATTTAGGGCAACATGTTAAACAACTAGTCATGGATCCTTTTAAGCACTTTTCTCCTTTTATTCTGTATTTACTGCCTAAAGTGGAGGTCTGTGTGGCACCACTGCCTTTGAGAGCAACAGAAAATGAACCAAATAACTCAATTTGTCACTTTTTTTTGTTTTTGTTACTTACCTATTTAGTTGTTCGGAAGGCAGCGATGAGGCCAAAAAAATGAGACAGCATGAGAGAGGGGAGAGAAAGAGACAAAGCGGTTAGTTCAAATACAGCCAGAAAATATCCTGAATTAATCATAGGCTGATGAATTCATCCCTCATTTATCATACTTAGCCACAGCTTTTCTTTAGAAGGTTGTAATAAATGTTGTCCTTTAAAAAATGTCATTCATCCAAGAACAAAAAAAAAATGGAGAATTTCAAGAGCTGCAGATCAAAAAAGAAAACCTCTCAGAGAAAACTGATATCATTTAAGAATGTTGGTGGGATTCTGAAGGTTTTTCAGTTATCTTGATATGATGTCCTTGTTTTGCAGCCTTAGGAATGCGTTCACATATACTCTCTAAACTTGGCATCAAATGTTAAGAGTTAACGCAAAACAGTGCTTGACTGAGACGAGTGGGTCAGGCGATCTGGCCGCCGTCACGGCAACTAAAATTAGTTCATGCCATTATTCTCCTGTCTATTGTAACAATACATTTACATGGATTTTCTATCAGTGCTTTGCACAAGACATTCAAACTTGGCCTTATTTACCTCAGAGGTAAAAAAACCTCTTGTGCCTGTCCTATAAATACTGGAACAATGCATGCATATCTCATCGCACAACAAAAGGCTAGTCTTTAGGCCCGCTGCAAAGCATTACAATTCTGCTGAGGCTATAGTTTTTGCATCTCTCTCTGTTTTTTCTCTATCTAGGTCATCCGAGGGAGGTGCAGGAAGAAAAGTTAAGGGGGCTGGAAAGCAAAGTCAAGGCTAAGAAGCAGATCGGAGGACGCTTCTTTTATTTTCCTCCTGCCAGTCGGGTGACGGATCTGGGTAGACTATAAAGACTCGTGGTGCTGGGAAATTTGGGTATTGCAGGCTTGCACCCCGGATAAAGTAGCAACATCAATCTCCGGCCTTTGGCTTCTCCCTCCTCATTAGAGCAGTGGGTCAGGCAGCTTGTTTCAACAGGGAGGACCAAGGCCATCATGAGAGATGAAGCCGCCACCAACCCTCATCCCTCACTAAGAAAAGCAGCCATCATTACCATGCATCTCCAGTTTACTGCTATGCTCAGAGAATCAGGTCTGTATGCTATCAGATACCTGCTGTTTTCTCTCACTGAATCCAATTTGCTGATATTTCCAGAATGCTTCTCCCTCCCTGCCTCTCTGCCTCCCCCTGGTCCTTCCCTGCTTATCGAACTGCAAACAAACTGTCTGGTTCTGTGCACCCTGATTAGTAACACAGCGGCGTTAAGATGGGAAGGTAGCAGGGAGAGGGGGAGGGGGGTGGGATGAAATCAAGGGAGAAGTGTATCCGTCAGTATGCAAAGAGAGCAGATAAGCTTCAGTTGCTGCAGTGATACGCCATCAAGGTGCAGAACGAGCAGGGAAAAGCTGAGGTGGTGGTTCAGATCAATACCCCATAGAGAAGCCGAAACAAAAAAGCTTTAGGCCAAATTCGCAATCTAGTCAAAAAATCCAAACTACAAAACTCCTTTAAATTAATTTTCCTTTACAAACAAATCCCATGAATTTTAGCTGTGAAAATAAGATATGAAAGCATGAAAAAGCACATTTATTTTATCTTTTTTCCAGTGTTTTATAGTCATTACACTGTCACAAGTACAGAGCAACAAAGTTAACACCTCTGCATTTAATCCAGCAATCATGATTTGGTTTATTTTAAACCAGAACATTTATTTTAAATTAAATGCAAAATTATTTTATTTACCCCAAAGTGAGACCAAGTGTGTAGATTTTGAATGTTTTGTGTAAAAATCCCATGTTTTCACATGGGTGTCATATCGGAATCCTATGTGCTTCAAATGGGAATTAACCTCACTGGAAAAAATCTAAATCTAGATAAGTCATTATTTCATAAAATAAGTGCATTTGTTCTTGAATTTAGAAGGTAAGAGACATATTTTGCCAATGAAACAAGATAATTTACATTTAAAATAAGAAAATACAATTACATTGTCTTATTTCAAATGCATTTTATCTAAATACCTTATTTTAAGAGTAAATATACTCATTCAATTGGCAAATCATCTCATTTACCTACTTCAATTAAGGGTAAATTCACTTAATTTGAGAAATTTTTACTTATTTCTAGATATTTTTTCCAGTGATTACCGTGTCACTCACATGTATATCACAAATTCCTTTAACATTTAAAACTGTTTTCTCATAATGTATACTGTAAGTACATCATAAGATGTTTCCATTAAAAAAACATAAAATTTTATAAAAATATACAATAAAACGAACACACAAATATTTTGACTCTCTGCAAAAACCAAAACAGATATTAACAGGGCTTAATTTAATGATTACTACGTGAAAATAAAATCCCTATATGTGGTGATGATGTCAGAAATATGCAATTAGTTTCCACATGTAAGGAAAGGTTGAATAGAACATGAAATGCATGATGAAAATGCTTGATCAAATGTGAAACATGTGACCCACATGTGAAAGATGAGAATCTAATGTGAAATTCTTGTGATTTTCATGAGAACACATCATAGTTTTTTCAAGGGTTGAGTTAACAGTCGTCAACTCGAGATCCTGCAGGTATAATCTGACTCCATGCCGGCAGACGACTCTGTAGTCCCGCCAACTGCCCCCAGGGTTCAGAATCACAGCAGAGGAGCAACAAACAAGGCTACAAAGATGGGGAAGGGCCTTCTCTTTCTAACCAGAGGGCTGCTGGTTTCACTCTGGTTGTGAGGAAGCAATTAATAAATACGTTTAATACAATTGTCCTTGCTGGTAATATGAAATTTTGCACATAACCTTTCACACCCCGAATCTCAGATTTATTTGGCCATTTTCATAAAGAAATGACCGATACGATATAAACTCCTCTGTCTCTTCCCATCAAACAGCTGTTTGATATATTCAACAATGCCTCAATGACAGCAGAAACAACCCACAGTTCTAGCTACTATACATCGTCACTACATCAATGACAGCTTGAAGTCCTTTGTGTTTCTTTCTATGAATAAGCCACTCTATCTGCTCACATTCACCCATTTTTCTTCCTCTTCTTCCTGAGTAGCCAATGACAGCTTGCTTTTGGGTTGCAATGTAGATCATTGTGTGGGAATATCTGCATGGATGGCCTCCAGGCTGATACATTTGCCACCAAGTTTAACCAATTTTCCTCCTCAAAACATAATTAATCCTCATCTATCTTTTACAGTAGGAATTGGGAACTTTTCATTGTTGAATGTAAAGTTTTTATTTGGGCCCATTTGATCACAAGTTTTGAATCTTGCCTCTGTGCTGTAAAAACAAAGTAAGGTACAGCTGTTATTTCTTTTCCAGCATCATTTGTCAGTCGGACAAACTGTATTTCAACATAAGTTAAATACTTTTTTGTCACATAAAAGCATTGCAAAACTGTCTAACTAAAAAAATGCACACTGACAAATATTGTTTAATCACGGATGCAACATAGCTAGTAACGCTAATGATGATTAGCACCGAATCCACTTACTTAATAGTGTTTTTAATGGAAAACCAATTCCTGTCTTTAGTATGCTGCAGGGAAGATGCATCTCCTTTTATTATAACTGCTACTTAATTGATAATTGACACTAACTCACCTTCATACCATAACTGTACTACTACACTAGAAGAAGAGGGTCAAAGAGGTTTCAGCCTCCACTACTGTTAAGCAGAGTTTAAAGTGTAACTCACCCCAAAATCAACTTTAAAAAAAACATTTTTTTGCAGATAAACAGTATAAACACGGGCTCATCAGGTCGTACTGTACTTCTTTTTTACATTATTATGTAAGATTGTTCAGTTCAGTAGCGACTAAAACAATCAGATTATTCGTGATTAAACGATTATTCAAATAGTCGTTAACTAATCTGGTAATCGATTAATCTTCAGCACAAATATAGAGACAATAAAACATGCATTTAGCTGACAGAGTGACCCACCTTAGAGCAGTAGTTATAGCAAAATTGCAAAATAGTAAAATAAAGTTTTGCATTTACCAGAAGAAAAAACAGTTTCCTCCGTATATATATATGCTCCACCCAGAATCCCTCAATTGTAAAAGTTTTAATTTCACCTGGTTAATTTTCTTTTTGGAACCTGTTGCTGTCCGACTATTAATCAGTTCATCAAAAAATAATCAATCAATTAATCGATCAGCAAAATAATCGGTTGTTTATTTAAAAGCATGGATGTGATTACATATAGTAGAGTGTGAAAGTCTGAAAACTCAGTCCATAAGTCTTTAAGGTGAATAACTTTACTAAATCTCTCTAAGTATTGGCTTAGCAGTAAAATGAGGTGCACTTTTCCTTTGCAATCTTTAGCACTTTCTTCACAGACCCAATACACACACATATTGACCAGCTACATCTCTGATTGGCCAGGTGCTTGTAACATCACAGACTGGGATTAACTACCAGAAGCGGTGAAAACTCTAAACAAGACTTTTTGTGGTTTTACTTCCTCTCAATCAGGACATTTTCTGATCAGCTTTAAATATCACAGCAACACTCACAATGAACCATTCTCTCTACTAACCTCTGGGTAGAAGCATTGGGAGAATTGGAAGAGCCAGACTGGATATTATCCATATCTTATATAAAAAATAAAATAAATTGACATAAATGGCCTGTACTTTTATTGCAATTTTTCAAGTCAGAGGACTTGACCAAAGCATTTTACACTACACATCAGTCACACACTGATGGTGGCAAGCTACATGGTAGCCACAGCTGCCCTGGGGCTGAGTGACAGAAGCGAGGCTACCGTACACTAGTGCCACCGGGCCCTCTGACCAACATCAGTAGGCAATGCAGGTGAAGTCTTTATCCCAAGGACACAAGGACACTGTAAGCCGGAGCCGAGGCTTAAACCAACTACCCTTTGGTTGCAGGGCAAACTCCTTCATCTGACACCACTGTCGCCCAAATAAGTGATACATAGACCTTAACAGTGTATTCTCATTATCAGTTCGTATGAAATCGTACGAAAAGTTATGCACAGTATTTCGTATGTTTTTGACGTTTTTTTCGTCATATTATGTCGTATTTTTCAGCAAGATATCCGTGCGCATGCGCATCTTACGCACCATTCCCTCAGTTTAGAACTGCAGGGAGTGGAGGAGGCAGAGTTTACATGCCAGACTGGCGGGGGTCAACTTAGCCCATTCCAGGGCGGTTTACCCTGACTCTGCTTCCTCCATTGAACTAAAATTAATATACTTATCTTCAATTAATCATAACCTCCACCCTTATACTACACTTATAGCACATATCACCTTACCA
>JAGKQL010000069.1:2154479-2176479 GCA_018398635.1 Cyprinodon brontotheroides | reverse complement strand
CCCCCCCCCCCCCCCCCCCCCCCTGTTGAGGTACACTTAGTGCTGATCAGTGGGTCAGACTGATTGACATGTTTTCTTTTTTTCGGCCCTATTGTACATTTTTTACATATTTGCTGAGGTTTTTGCTTTTTCTTTCAAGGAATGTTCTAGCTTTACATGCTAGATTTTCTGGTCTTTCTTGATTAAAATCTGTTTTTACGCGCTGATTAAGATGGATACGATTGTCTCTTTTGCAGGAAGTAGATCGCATTATTGCCCAGATGATGCGAGCTGCTGATTACCTGGGCTGGGACGTGACCGAGCTGAGACCAGTAGGACCTTCTGCTTTATGCTTTTTCCTCTTTAAGATGTGTAATTGAGATATAAATGCCATTGTTGATTGGAAAAAAATGATGTTTTTGGACAGGTTCTCAAAGACATGATGACTGCAATAGATGTGGACAGCAGTGGAACTGTCACTCTGGAAGAATGGGTCAAGGGAGGCATGAACAATGTGCCTTTGCTTGTGTTGCTTGGACTGAGGGTGAGCAGTGATGATTCACACCTGAAACATTTAAACAATTTACTAAAACTTCCCTCTTCTTGTAACAGATGCATCAAAAAAATAGGATTATAGTTAACTACTTCTGTAAACTAGTAAAACTTGTATTTTGTAGATATAGATCTTATTATTGTAAATTCCAATTCATGCGTAGAACGAATGGGGGAAAAAAACATTTTAAGTTCACTGCAAAAACAATCTAGCAATAAGTAAAAACTTGTTAAATTACTTGTATTTACCCTTAATTTGAGTAGGTAAATAAGATGATTTGCCAATGGAATGAGTATTTTACTCTTAAAATAAGATAATTAGATAACATGCACTTGAAATGAGCATTTAATGCAATTGTCTTTTCTTAATATTAATGTGTAAATTGTCTTTTTCCATTGGCAAAGTGTCTCAATCACTTACCTCTTGAATTCAAGAAAAAATGCACTTATGTGAAGAAAAAAATTGTTATTTAAATTTTTTTGTACATAGGCCACCACTCACTCCCAGTGTTTGTTCAAAAAATGGTTATAAGATTAGACGAATATGGAGAGAATTCTGTTCTATTACTGTTGCAAGCAAAGGACATGTTTCTGTAAATGGAAAAATACCCCAAAACGTCATTGCTGTAGAAGCTGCATCCTCTGAGGGCTGCATCCAAACATAATAATAGAAAGTGTGGTAGAAAATGCTGCCAAAGGAGCCTGGATCAAATATAAAGTACTTATTCAATGCATTAGGCAAAATTAATGAGTTCCAAAAATTGCTTTACATTGCTGTAGTAAATTTAATTTGATTATTATTATAATTTATTAAACTGCTTCCTTAATGAGGTTTTGCGTCTGAAAAACTGGGTTTATTTTATTTAAGGATTGAGCTCTGCTTCATGAGATTCCTTCTGGGTTCCTAACTTTGATCCCTCCTGCTTCTTCCTTTCCCAAAGATGACGGAGAAGGATGGCCAGCACATCTGGAGGCTGAAGCATTTCAACAAACCCACCTACTGCGGTGTGTGTGAGAACATGCTGCTCGGCCTCGGAAAGCAGGGACTCTACTGCAACTGTAAGAGCTCACCGCTGCCACTAGGGGGCAGTCAAGCTCCTTACACCTGAGTCTCCTGGTTTTTCTTGCCCAGTCTTTACTGATGTTGCCATCTATGTTTCTCCTTAGGCTGTGCTTACACTGTCCACAACCAGTGCGCCAACAAGAATCGAGACTCGTGTGCTCGGACCTTTGTCAAAAGCAAAGAGGAAACTGGTGTAAGAAACACAAACATCTGTTTTGACTTCAAGCAGTTTAGCTTTATTTCTTTTTTTCAGCATAATTTAAAAGAAACTTCAAATAATTCATTAAACTAAAGCTAAAGATGGGTTGGGGAAATAATTTTTGCCTCACTTCTTCTTTTAAGCAGCCCAATGCCATATAAGAGCCACTGTAAACACGGTAACTACAGGGAGCATTACGGTGCATTAGAGAGCCGGAGCGAGCCATCAGTGTTTTTAAGTGCAGATTACAGCTGGCACAGTCTGCTCTGTGCAGCTGGTAAATGTCCTAATTCTGCAGAAACGCAGACAATGCTCTGCTTAATCTCCATTTCAGGGTGTAATGTCATCGCCAAAGCTTACAGGTTTTTATGGAGTCATGTTTGCAGACCTTATTGTGTAAGAATCAGAATCTGGTTTAATGCACTTACAAGGAATTTGACTTGGTGTTGATGCAGACAATTTATATATATATATATATATATATATATATATATATATATATATATATATATATATATATATATATATATATATATATATATAGCTGCAGTATATATATATATATATATATATATATATATATTATATACAGTAGAGCAGGGTAACCATTAGAAATCACCGGGGTCGAATAAGAAGACAATCATCAACCAGTAAGGGTTTGGAGACATTTTGGATTATAATATGTTACTTTAAACAGAATTTAACACTGAAATAAAAATTAGGTGTTTATGCATCCATGTGTATACATTGAATTATTAAATAAAAAAATAGAAAAAAAAAAATAATAAAAATTTTCCATTTTAAAATCTAAAGTAATTTTTCTAAGTAGAAAACAAATAATCATTCAGTTTGGTTTATAGACAATTTCCTGATTCACATAATTTATAAAACACCTGAACATGTCCTTTTGTTTGTTTTTTCTGGCTTAAAAATAGTACACCCAAATCATGATTAGCCGATACATTACTCACCCCCATGCTGAACGACACTCCTGGGTACTTTTTGATATCTCCGCCGCATATGGAGATCTGGGAGGCTTCTTGCGTCTGCTGACATTCAAATAATGGAGGTCTATGTCGACCAGAGACAAGAAAGGTCCATAAAGATCACAAAAAAGCGGTTAATATTCCTCCATACTGCTGCGTCCAATGTATTCCAAGTGTCTGGAGTGGGTAGCATCCGGAATTTTGTCGGTAAAATCGAAGTCATTTAGAATGTTTTAGAGCATAAACAGTAGTGTATAGGATTTTCCTGAAAAGCATTACGCACCTCGCGTTCGCCACGAAGACGGCAGACCAAACCAGATGAAAGTGCGCATTCAGCGCCTGCTCTGCCGATAATGTAAGCAAGAAGAAGAAAGAAATGTGCTGTTTACCTGTGCAAAAGAAAAGAAACAACGAAAAGAAAATTTCTGAGGACTTCAGTGTTGAGGAAGAGCATGAGTTCTTTGCCTTGAGCTGAATGCGCACTTTCATCTGGTTTGGTCTGCCGCCTTCCGTGGCGCGCCGGGATCGCCGCGGGTGCGCGGGCCGCCGGAAATCCTATACACTACTGTTTATGCTCTAAAAACATTCTAAATGACTTCGTTTCGAGTAAATTCTGATGCTACCTACTCAGCACACTTGGAATACATTGGAAGAGCAGTATGGAGGAATATTGACATCGCTTTTTGTGGACTTTTATGGACCTTTCTGCCTCGGCGCCATAGACCTCCATTATTTGAATGTCAGCAGACAAAAGCAAGAAGCCTCCCCAGATCTCAGATGCATTTGAGATATCAAAAAAGTACTCCAGAGTGTTGTTCAGCATGGGGTGAGTAGTAGAAATGAAGGCTGGATCATGTTTTGGGTGTACTATTCCTTTAATGCAGAGCAAGTGGGCTTTATGTTGCCCTGCGGCGGTTTTAAACCTGGCCAGCATGGAGATCTCGCCTCATTCCTAAAAGCACATAATCAAGGATGAGCTTGAGTTGATCCATATTTATTTTTGATTCTGTTCATGGTGGAGAATCCTGCTACACAGCAGCAGGTTGAGCCAAACATCCTCTAAATGTGCAGGGGTCATCTTTGAGCACCATTTCACTTTTCTTTCACCAGTTCACCACAGTTCTTCCAGCAGCCCACACTTCTCTGCTCTCTTCTTCTCAACATCTTCTCCTTCTTTCCCATCGCCCGGCTTGCCACGGGTTTGCCTGCTGTGTCTAAAAAGTAGCAGCAAGCAGCAGCAACCCAGACTGACAGCAGCTCATTGGATAATTTGGATCATGTGTAGAGGCTGGTGCCGGACGCTCTGCAGGGCTTTACCGTATTAACAGGAGGAGCAGCGCAAGTGAAGTTAGACACTGTCGTCAGACAACATGCAGTAATTTACAGATGTTTTAAATCAGGTTGGCTCCGGATTAGCCAGCAGGTAGCGGTCCGCTAATCCGTGATCTCTGCGGTAGTCAGTGCGTTAATGTAACACAGAAGGTCTAGAGATGCTACGTTGGTGTAGCTTCTAGGTCCTAAATTGGGGGAGGAAGGGAGACGGTGTCAAGGCGTCTCTGGGCCTTGTTGATAAGGCTGGTAGCGGATGGGAAGAATCTGCTCTGTAGTGTGAGGTTTTGGTCCCGGTGGACCGCAG
This sequence comes from Cyprinodon brontotheroides, assembly GCA_018398635.1. Classification (NCBI taxonomy): domain Eukaryota; kingdom Metazoa; phylum Chordata; class Actinopteri; order Cyprinodontiformes; family Cyprinodontidae; genus Cyprinodon; species Cyprinodon brontotheroides. The sequence goes on along the minus strand of JAGKQL010000069.1, from coordinate 2,172,064 downwards.
CCTCCTGCCAGAGGGAAGTGACTGAAACGGTCTGAAACAAAGATTTCCTTTGTCTATGGGAGATAGGAGTATGAGTAGAAATGTTGTTAACATAGATCCTGGCTTTTACAATTCAAATGTCAGAATTAGCGTTGACCTCAGAAGCTTTATAGAGTCTATAGACCGGTATCGGGTATTGCAGGCTACCAAATGACTCCCCATCACTAAAAGGCGGACTCGTTCTTCTGGTTCATTTTGAATTTTTTCTAAGCCAAAATACAATGCTTTTGTTTACGACTGCTCTATAAGTCTAAGCTAACTCAACGCTATTCTTCGACATTTTGAATTGAAAAAGCTTCCTGGATGGGAAGCCAGAAACATCTTCAAACTTTGGAAACAAAAAGTCCAGAGGATTTAACTTTTTTAGAATGGCTATGACCTGGAGTCTTTAAAAGTTGGTCTTAACATTTGTTTAAATTCCCCACAGTTTCCAGCATGAACTGGATGAATGTTGTTAGAACAGATCAGAATAGAAAAGCAACAGAATATTCTCTGGTTTATGTTTCTGTTTTCCTTCAGAAAGCAACTCATGACTGGATCAGAGCTGACTGTAACTCCAGCAAGTGTGAGGTGTGCTTGAAGAAGATCAAAACGTTAGCCGGGAAGCGCTGCGTTTGGTGCCAGGAGACGGTGAGGATCGCTCTCTAGATGCTTTGGCACAAAGCTGACCGATAGATGGAAAACAGATTTGGTTACAGAGTCTGCTTTATTTTTAAGCGCCATGATGACTGCGTCAGTGCCGGTTTGACGAAGTGTGACTGCGGCCCACTGAAAGACCACATATTGCCACCATGGGCCATCTATCCCATCTCAAAGGTAAAATATCACAGTTTAGGAACAACTTAACTTTTATTTGGCATCAGTGTTATAAGCTGTTTGTTAATGCTGCAGGAGGAAGACGCCAAACTGCTGAGTGTCACTCCTGATGGTCACATCCTGCAGGTCTGCCATTACTTTTTAAAAAGCTTTTTCTTTTCTTTAAATCTATATTTTATTGTTATTTTCCCAGGGAAAGTCGAAGAGGGAAAAAACACACTTTAAGAACAGAACTATGTACATACAAGGAGTTTGTCACATACATATTCATACAATAGGATACATTTTACATCATAAAATCATACACTGGAAAAAATCTAAATCTAGATAAGTCATTATTTCTTAAAATAAGTGCATTTGTTCTTGAATTTAGAAGGTAAAAGACATATTTTGCCAATGAAACAAGAAAATTTACATGTAAAATAAGAAAATACAATTACATTGTCTTATTTCAAGTGCATTTTATCTAAATACCTTATTTTAAGAGTAAATATACTCATTCAATTGGCAAATCATCTCATTTACCTACTCAAATTAAGGGCAAATTCACTTAATTTGAGAAATTTTTACTTATTTCTAGATCTTTTTGAACTGAGGAGGCAAAAGAGACATTTTACCAATGGAACAAGATCGATAGATGAATTATTTAGTGAAATAATCGTTAGTTGCAGCCCTCGGTGGGACCCTTACGTGAAGCTGTCAAATGTTTGTTAATGATGCGTTTAAACTGTACTTTTTGTGAGATTAAATTAATTCCTTGTCTTTTTTTAATTCATTTTTTGGTAATTCATTACAAAATTGTACTTTAAGGCTCAAATATACACATTTGGTGAAAATGTGCCTCTAGGGAAACGCTGGTCTGATAAGGGAGCACTTTTTATATCAGTGAAGTTGATCAGTTGAGGTAAATTAGAATTGATGGGTGTCGAGGCATGAAGTTAACTTTTCTCCCATTCCAGAAGCTTTATGTCTGTTTTGGGAATGTTGTGTTGTTGGAACACCCAGCTGTGATGCAGTTTACACCATCTGACCTAAACTAGGATTTTGGGTTAAGGATTGACTTGTATAGTTTTTTTCTTTTAGGCCAGTACCAATTATTTTGACGTCAGTCTTTTTTATTTTCCAATATTGCTTTCTCTCCCTCCATTTACACGGATAAAACAAATGACACAATGATGAGAAAGCTACACAAGTCTCAAATGTAACAAAAAGGAACCTTTATTAACAAATTAAGCTGAACATTAACAGTGAATAGCAGATGGAGGCATCAGCCATGCATGCGCCTCGTGTTTCTGACTGGTAATTAACTGACATGATTTGGTTTTTTTTTTGTTTGTTTGTTTGTTTTGGGTTTTTTTTCTTGTTAGGAAGTCCAAATTGAACACATTCTGTTTGTTTGGTTTGATTACTGATGTAACCTAAAGCCTATGGATTTATTTATTTTTCTGTTTATTTTTCAGATCGCTCCGATTCTAAACAATCATCCACTGCTGGTGTTTGTAAATCCTAAAAGTGGAGGGAAGCAGGGTGAACGGTGAGCAACTAGGAAACAAAGCTTGAGTAAATAGGGATGAGTAAACAAAAGATTAGAATAACACCAAAGGTTTTCTACTTTTTAGAAAATAAAAGTCCTGTATTGCATAACGTGATCTCAAGGCACACCACAAGAAATTTCAATCTCAATAAGTCATTTTTTTTTCTTAAAATAAGTGCATTTTTTCTTGAATTGAGGAGGTAAGTGAGGCACTTTGCCAATGGAACAAGACGATTAATTTAAAGATAAGAAAAACAATTGTATTGTCTTATTGCATATTATCTAATTATCTTATTTTGGGAGTAAAAATACAGATTCCATTGACAAATCATCTTATTTACCGGCTCAAATTAAGGGTAAATACACTTAATTTAAGACATTTCTACTAATTTTTTGATAATTTTTGCAGTACACGGCTGCTGAACGCACTTCTGATGTACTTATGGGCCGATACAAGAACAAAAATGCTAATCATCCATAACATTGGTTGGCTGACCATTTAACTCTACTAATGACCAAACCGCACAAATTACAGGTGAACGATATGCAAATGCAAACGTTAACCACGTGCAAAGAGATTTTTCATAAATGAAAATCAACAGCAGCTGCATGTTTTATCTTTTTGATGAACTTTAGCTTTTATTTTTCCCTTTGTTCATGGCTGTTAGAGATGAGCTACCATCATGATGTGCACTAATAGTGTATTCATGATATTAAGTGTTATTTTTATTTTTTTCCCCACTAATTATTCTCATCCTTACCTCAATATACACAGTTTAGAACCTCATGTTTTTTTTTTTTTTGGCCGCTTTCAGTCTGCTGATTTCCAAGAAATGCAGACGGGAACCGGTTTAGGTGAGCAATCTTTGTAGATCCCCTACAACCAGAGGCAGGGTGTAACTTTACATTTATTTCAGTAACTTTCTTTAAAAAAATTCTAGTTACTCTCCCCACCATGTCTAACTTGAGTTGTTTGACGCCAGGTGGATCTGCAGAAAACTGTAGATATTTTAACTGGAATTTCTTTATCTTCTATTTATGTTTTATGTTGAAAGATTGATCTCAAATTTCTATTTTGGCCATTCTTTAAAATTTCATTTTAAATCATGTCAATTATTTGCGTTCTTCAATTTTATTTTATACTATTAAATACCAGAATTTGCACCTGTTTGTCTGATCATCATAAAAATTTATTCCGACGTTATGGAGCAACATTTACTCATTTTGGTCCTTTTTTACAATTTCTTTAACAACTACTTTCTACTTTTACTTCAGTAAAAACAAAAACAAAGGTAAAGTATTGCTAGATGATTCATTGGGTAAGATTTTGGGCACTCTGCCCCTAACATGTCCACTTATCGCACATGTAAAACTTTGTTTTATATTATAGCTTATTTAGAATCTGAACCAGTGTGTTTAGTGTCCAAAGAGATTGCTGCTTAATCTGTTCGTTCTTGTGCTCATACCGCACCGATTGGCTGATCTCACTGCAGAAGTGCCGGATTGTTTGCTGTATTTTCCTGCTATGTTTTGTGCAGAGTTCTCCGGAAGTTCCAGGGCCTGCTGAACCCGCGTCAGGTGTACAACCTCACCAATGGAGGTCCCAGTCGAGGGTACAGTAAACCAGCAATGTGCAAATTCACCAAGGCATCTTTTATGTGATCCTTTTATCAATGCAGTCTTCGTGATTTTAGACTACACTTCTTTCGGAACCTGCCTCAGTTCAAGATCTTGGTGTGTGGCGGAGATGGCACAGTCGGTTGGCTCCTGGATGCAATAGGTATTGAACGCAACTCTATAGCCCCATTTAAGCTACCCTCTGAAAATCGTTCTGTGCCGAGCTTGGATCACAGTTCTTATGACCGTTTATACACCACCCTAGCATGGTTCCTCACCTCCTTGTGGCGATCTACGGTACTACTGCTCTCTAGAGGGAAACAAGCAAACCAACATGGCAGCGCCCCTAACATTCAGGAAATTATGTTTTGTTTTCGTGATATTTTGTTGTTTGCAGAGAGTCAGGGGAAGAAGGCAGCCTTTGGTGAATTTATTTGAAAGATTGGCGTTTGGGAAGTGGATACGACAAACGATAGTCTATTCACACAGGAAAAAAATCTAAATCTAGAAAGTTCATTATTTTTTAAGACAAATGTGTTTTTTTCATGAATTTACGAGGTAAGTGAGACATTTTGCCAATGAGACAATTTACATTTAAAATAAGAAAATCACAATTTTATTGTCTTTTTTCAAGTGAATATTATCAATTTTCTTTATTTTAAGAGTGAAAATCCTCATTCCCTTGGCAAATCATCTTATTTTCCTGCTAAATACCCTTTATTTAAGACATCTTGGCTTATTTCTAGATCCTTCTTGCAGAGCAGGGCTTACAGACGCAGGAAACAACGACAGACTGGAAATCATGTGGCACAGTAGGAAAGCTTGTTTTTTCATGAATGTCTGAAATTTCCTGAATACTGAGGCTGACTGTAAGGAGATGAAGCAGTCTTCTCATGCAGAACGCCATTTTGAGCAAAAAGGTAAATGAGATAGTTTTGCAATGGGAATGATTATTTTTACTCTTAAAATAAGATAATTAGGTAATATGCACTTGAAACAAAGACAATGCAATTTGTGTTTTCTTATTTTAAGTGTAAATTGTATCTTTGTTCCAGTGGCAGAGTATCTCTTTTCACTCACTCAATTCAGAACAAATATACGCACTTATTTTTAAGAAAAATGACTTATCTAGATTTAGAATTTTTGCAGTGTACATTGGAAAAAAGGTCTTAAAGGAATATTCGGGATTTTGCCAATGGAACAAGACAATTTAAATTTAGAATAAGAAAAGAAAACAAATTGCATTGTCTTATTTTCAAGTGCATTTAATCTAAATATCTTATTTTAAGAGTAAAATACTCATTCCAATTGGCAAATCATCTCATTTAACCTTCTCAAAAAGGGGTAAATACACATATAGTACGAGAAATTTTTAGCCTGTTTCATTTCATTTGTTTATTTGAAAGGGGACAGTGTACATTAATAAACATTAAAAAGAATGTAAATATACCCGAGTTAGATAAGGAGTGCTAATTTTCTGATGACGGTAGTCCCCAGCCAGATATTAAAAAGGCAACCTTAAAATAAACACAAGTATAAAATCACAAAGATTAAATTACAATACCACACTGCAAAAAACATCTGAATCTAGAAAAGTCATTTTGTCTTAAAATAAGTGCATTTGTTCTTGAATTGAGGGAGGTAAAAGAACATTTTGCCAATGAAACAAGACAATTTACACTTAAAATAAGAAAACACAATTGCATTGTCTTATTTCAAGTGCATATTATCTGATTATCTTATTTTAAAGTAAAATTACTCATTCCATTGGCAAATCGATATCATTTACCTACTAAAATTAAGGAGAAATATACTTAATTTAAGAAATTTTTACTTATTTTCTAGATCGGTTTTTGCAGTGCCAATTACATAAAAAACATTATGGTTAAGAAGTAAAATGTATGTAAAATTATTAAAATTTATTGTAAAATTATTTAAATACACTACTAAAAAACCTTAGTGCCCACAAATTTGGCTCTGTACAAGCCATTTTTTTTTTTGCATTCTTTTTTGAATGAAGAGAATGACACTGTGGCACTGTGTTCCATTGCTGAGATGCTCTTCACGGAGAAAACAGCCTGACCAAAGGCTGTTTTTCTCCGGGGATGATGTCAGTCTTCCCTCACTGCCCCTCTGGTTACCCTGACCTCACTGGATCTGAACTGTACAAAGTCACATAGTGGAGGTGGTGCTAAACCATGTCTGATTTTATAAATTAAACAGATGTTTTTGAATTTGATAAGATTGTTCCAGGTAAGTAACTGATATTTCCTCAGAATACTACAATGGTGGTAGTGGTATGTTTTTTTATCCAGTATTTTTAATGCTTGTTTATATAATGTTTCTAATGGTTTTATTGTAGTAGAGTGAGTATTGGACCAACTTATTATATAATATGTTATATTTCTAGATCGTTTTTCCAGTGTCCTGACGAAGTAGCGTGGTTCAGTTGTGTTTGGCACGGTCCGGTCCAGTTTTGCGTGCCATTTAGCTCAGACTGATCTCAGTATGGTTTTCAAAAGGGTAATGCACTGGAAAAAAATCGAAATCTAGATAAGACATTTTTTCTTAAAGTAAGTGCCTTTGTTCTTGGATTGAGGAAGTAAGAGAGACATTTTGCCAATGGAACAATTGCATTGTCTTATTTCAAGTGTATGTTATCTAATTATCTTATTTTAAGAGTAAAAATAGTCATTACATTTGCAGATCATCTCATTTACCTGCTTAAATTAAGGGTGAATACATTTAATTTAAGAAATTTTGACCATTTCTGGATAGTTTTTCCAGTGTAGAGGGACGTCTTAAAGCTCAGAAACAATGACTGTGATTTCAGACAAGGCGAACATCTTGGGGCATCCTCCAGTGGCTGTGCTGCCTTTAGGAACTGGAAACGACATGGCTCGCTGCCTACGCTGGGGAGGAGGTAAAACAGTCAAATATTAACCTGTATGAAAATGTTTTACTAAACAATGGGGATACAGCGTTGTTTCATCATAAATGTTGCAAGGATACGAGGGGTCGGACTTGAAGGAAATCCTGAGGGAGATCGAGAAAAGCGAGAAGATTCCTCTGGATCGCTGGAGCATCAGGGTGACGCCTAAAAACCCTCAGGATGTAGGAGACCCTGTGCCGTATGAGATCATGAACAACTATTTCTCTATTGGAGTGGTGAGGGCATCAAACACACCTTCAACCACGAGTCGGTATTAAAGGAATAGTACACCCAAAACATGATTAGCCTTCCATTTTTCTACTCACCCCATGCTGAACAACACTCTGGAGTACTTTTGATATCTCAAATGCATCTGGAGAGTCTGGGAGGCTTCTTGCTGTCTGCTGACATTCAAATAATGGAGGGTCTATGGCCCGAGGCAAGAAAGGTCCATAAAGTCCACAAAAAAGCGTGTCAATATTCCTCCATACTGCTTTCGTCCAGTCCAATGTATTCCAAGAGTCCTGAGTGGGTAGCATCAGAATTTACTCGAAACGAAGTCATTTAGAATGTTTTAGAGCATAAACAGTAGTGTATAGGATTTCCTGAAGCGGCACACATGCTTGGCGTTCTGCACGCCTACACGGAAGCCGGCACACCAAACCAGATGAAAGTGCGCATTCAGCGTCTGCTCTGCCAATAATGCAAAAGCGTAGAAGAAGAAATGTGCCGTTTACCTGTGCAAAGAAAGAAACAACGAAAAGAAAAATGTCTGAGGACTTCAGTGTTGAGGAAGAGCATGAGTTCTTTGCGAGCTGAATGCGCTGGTTTGGTCTGCGCGGCTTCCGTAGCGTGTCCGTGTGGCTTTCAGAAATCCTATACACTACTGTTTATGCTCTAAAAAAGCATTCTAAATGTTTTCGCTTCGAGTAAATTATGGATGCTACCCACTCAGGACACTTGGAATACATTGGATGAAGCAGTATGGAGGAATATTGACTTGCGTTTTTGTGGACTTTATGGACCTGCTGCCTCGGGCACCATAGACCTCCATTATTTGAATGTCAGCAGACGGCAAAGAAGCCTCCCAGATCTCCAGATGCATTTGAGATATCCAAAAAGTACCCAGAGTGTTGTTCAGCATGGGGGTGAGTAGGCAAGGCTAATCATGTTTTGGGTGTACTATTCCTTTAAGCATGTTTTCTTCAAATATGATTATTCTAAAATCTTTGCAGGATGCCTCCATTGCTCATCGCTTTCACTCCATGAGAGAGAAACATCCACAAAAGTTCAACAGCCGGTGAGGACTCTTATGAGTCGGGGACGTTATCCTCAATTATCCACAGTTTCGCTTGTTTTTATACGCTTGGAAAAAATCTAGATAAGTCTTTTAAGTTTTTTTTTTTTTTTTATAAATAGGTGCATTTGTTCTTGGATTAAGGAAGTAAAAGTGAGATTTTGCCAATGGAACAAGACAATTTGCATTTAAATAAGAAAACACAATTGCATTGTCTTATTTCAAGTGCATATGATCTAATTATCTTATTTTAAGAGTAAAAATACTCATTCCATTGGCAAGCTACTCATTTACCTACTCACAATAATGGTAAATACACTCAGTCTAAGAAATTTTCGCTTATTTCTAGATCGTTTTTCCAGTGTACTAGTTTAGATGAGTATAAATTCAACCTATCATTGTCTGTTTGAGATCTTTGAGACCTTTAAAGAGCTGAACTGTTTTTGTGATCGGCTATCGTCTCGATGCAAACAGTAGAGAACACCTTTGGCATAGCTTAACGCCAAGGGATTCGATTTGCAGTTACTTTTCCATAACAGCCAATTAAATTAAACATTTTATGTGAGCCTCTAACCCTAAGCATTTAACTAAAACTTTTTTCTTGTTTTTTTCTCCCCAAGAATGAAGAACAAGCTGATGTATTTTGAGTTTGCAACTTCCGAGTCCATCTCAGCCTCTTGCAAGAATTTAAAGGATTGTCTCAGTATTACGGTAAGAGTTTAAACAAAACAATTTTCTGCTGCTTTACCATTCATTCCACCTTAATCCATTTATTCTCCTTCCATCCTTCCATCCATTTTCCGTCACACTTATCCAAAGCGGGGTCACGAGGGCTACTGGTGCGTATCTCCAGTTGGCTACGGGCGAGATGCGGGGTCCACCCTGGACAGGTCGCCAGTCCTTTGCAGGGGCAACACAGAGACAAACAGGACAAACAACCATTCACGCACACACTCACACCTTAGGAGAAGTTAGAGAAGTCAATTAACAGGCATGCTCAGGGAACCTATGCAGGAAACCTATGCAAACTCAATGCAAAAAGACCCCGGGCCGGGAACCAAACCCAGAAGCCTCTTGCTGCAAGGCAGCAGTGCTACCCACTGCGCCACTGACCAGCCCGATTCCACCTTAATGATAATGCATGCAGGGGTTATACTGTAACTCTATCTGGATATTTTCTGAGGATTTGCTATATTTTCCCCTTTACCTGAGAGGTTTCCGTGTCTTTATTAGTTTTATTAATGCTCGGTGAGATATAACGGCATCGTTATGTAGGAAATCTTACCTGAATAATGATACGCAGGTAGGGGATACTTGCCACAGCTTCATTTCATGTGTATAGTGAAATTATTTGGACCAAATCCAAATAATTTCTTCTCTGATCACAACAAGATCACTTGATTGACAAAACTGATAAAAATATAAACCGTTTGAGGAAGTGCTAAAAATTATTTTACCTCTCAATGGGGCTTCTCTCTGACAGCATCTAAGCAACCATGACCAGTGTCCATATGTATGGGGTGAATTTCATTCCATTATTGTTGCAAAGAGCTGAAAATTTGGGGGAAAAGATGTAATCCAGAAATGAAACTTAATAAAAAGGTTTTAATCAACAATATGTGTTGTTTTTTTTTAGATTTATTTTAAATTAGATTTTTCCTAAAAATGTTTTATTATATTCAAAACAAATTTACAGATTTAATATTTTTAAATTGCTCTGCAATGGACTGGTGACCTGTCCAGGGTGGACTCTGCCTCTCGCCTGTAGACAGCTGGAGATTTCTCTTCACTTCAAACCAAATACAAAGGTTCTCTCGACATGAACATTGACCAGTAAAATGTTTTTGCTGACATCCTTGTACATCGACTGGATGGCTTCTTCGTTTCTCATTTCAGAGGAAATCATATACAAAAAAATTGAATAAAAAATCTTTTAAAGGAATGCAATCTGTAAAAATTGATCTGAAAAACAGAATAACAGAAAAGAAGATATAAGTTCCTTCAAAAAAGGTTCAAAGTTTTCTATCTAAGGAAAACCAGTTGATTTACCCTACGACCTCCATTGACTCAAAAGGCACCCGCACACATTTTCAAAAGTTCTCATTTTGAATGCATTTTAATTGAATTTCCATTTACAAAACATGTTTTTGGCAGCAATTATGGAACAGAATTTACTTCATACATATTTATTTATGCAGAGTTTGACGTTGTGCACTAGCTTAACTTAAACTATTTGACATGGAGATGCAAAGTTGTTTGTTGCAGCTGTTTGGTGGCGTCCTTCTCTGCATTTACAGGACATGATGTCTGTTTAATATTAGAGAGGGCGCATTGCTTTCTAAGACTGTTGATATCATCTATGTTCTAGTTTTTATCAATGTGGTCCTGCTCCAATGTGAAAGGGGCTTTTAAAGGGAGTTGTTGTGATATAGTTCAAAATCTTTAATCGTTTTTTACTAATTTTAATGTTTTTTTGGCTCTATAGTGCTGTGGAAAACCTCTCAACCTGGACAACTTGTCTTTAGAGGGCATAGCTGTCCTTAACATACCCAGCATGCATGGAGGCTCCAACCTCTGGGGCGAAACGAAGAAAGCGGATAGTGTTTCAGAAGCAGTGCACAGCGAAGTCATCACTGACCGAGAAGTTCTCAAAACAGTCTTGGCGGGGTGTAGTCTCCTCAATCACCTTGTAGAGGACTGTCTGTAAAAAAAAAAAAAACATGAAATACCTGGTTGAAAGTGTCTTTTTATGTCTTTTAGATATAAGTTTATGAAATGCGTTTTGAGGGCAGCAATGGCTGCGAAGCTTTGTTGGAGATGGGATTTAGATCTACACTTTGATGCCTGAAGAGTATTCGGACACAGACTGGCACAGACCTCTGAAAATCACCATCAGGTTTGGACCTTCTGCTGCAGCATGAAAACCTATGGATCTAAGCTCCTCTCCAGTTTATCAATGAAAATGATCATTGCCATTCTTATTTTAAACCTTAACCCCTGAGGTTTTTTTAACAAGCTTAATTCCAAAGAAAGCTAAAAAACAAGGTCCACTGGACTTTGTTTCCAAGTTTGAACACATTTCGCTTCGTGATCTCAGGAAGCTTTTTCAATTCAAAATGTCAGGTATAGCGTTGAGTTGAGGCTTTATACAGTAGCCCAACAAAGCCTTTAGAAAACATTTTAAATTGAAACTGTGTATGAATGGAATGAGAGTCATTTGGCTTCAGCATATTGTTAAACAGTTGTTTGGTTTTCCGTCATGATGCTGATCAGGACTCCATTTCTCTGTTTAGTTTGCTTTTTGCTGTACGGACACGTATTATGTCATAAAATGTAACCGTATCTTACCGTTTCTAATTGCAGCACAAAAAAAGCTCTTCCAATGCAGATTGACGGGGAGCCCTGGATGCAGCCTCCCTGTGAGGTAAGGCGGGTTAATCTGCTAACTATAAATAATCAGATTCACATTACAAATATGACTATTATTAACTTTTTAGTGTCATGTTAGATATATTTATTTCATGCTTTTATTTAGAGAAGTATTGAGAATTAAATAAAAAAAATTTGATGTGTAGAAGTTAAAATTCATTAGAAGTAAAAATAAGTGTAAACTACTCTCCACACACATTTGAATGTCTTCTGCATACAGATTCATCATAATGCCCCCAATATATCACAACCATGAGGCCATGCTCCTTCTCTGCATTTCTTCTGCTTTATATGCTCCTGTAGATTCTCTCCTCCTCACCTGTGAATCTGTTTCTGTGCGTGTTTTGCCTGTTATTGGCTACTTTTCAGGAAGGGACATTAGCAAAGCATATATTTAGGCAGGTTTGCCAACTTAGTGCTTTTCTGACCTCTTGCACCTTTATATTTTCTTTTTTATTTATATATATATATGCTGTTATATATATATATATATATATATATATATATATATATATCATACAAACTCTTCATCCAATATTGTTTGATTTTCTTTTTTTTTTGGGACCTAGAAAAAAAACATAAACCCGGCCACTCTCTCCATGTAGCAACACAGAAATTTTAACATTTGGAAGATTTAATCGGCCTTTAGCATAGGGAACCTGTAAAGTAAGAAGCTTAACTCTTGGGACCCTCCTTCACCATAAACATCCAGATATTGCTTGATTCAAATCTTTTAAAAATGCCATTGGGACGATTAAGGGGACACATTGGAATAAGTTAATAAATTTAGATAATATAGTAATTTTGATGGAGTTAACTCTGCCAATCAAAGATAGTGGGAGATCCATCCATCGTTCCAGCTGTGCTTTGGTTTTTATTAATTATTGAAGTGTAATTCTTTTGGTAAATTTGATCATATCCGGAACTAATATTAATGCCAAGGTATGTAAACTACCATCAAATCTAGTTACTTTTGTTCTGTTTTAATGGAGACTTTGTGACAGTGCATAAAAGCACCAAACTCTGTTCTCCAGAGCAAGGAACCTATGGACCTGTAAAGGGCTGGTTATCCTCCTGCAGCAGTGTGTCACAGTGAGCTTGTCGCAGATATATTTGATTTATGTCCAATATTGAAGCGTGGTCTGTGCTATGTTATTCCACTCCACAACGCAAGAGCGGAGGAGATGGCGTCCTAGCAGTGGGTCTAGTTCACGGCCGAGTAGGTGAGGCAGTGGGGGCAGGTTTGTACGACAATGGACTGTTAGGGCTGCCACATAGAGCTGGGATCCAGGTGACTTTCAGGGCTGGCAAAGCATTTTCTACCTAATCACAGTACTAGGCACCCTCTCTTAGACACTGAAGTTTTTATTGGTGCTGTCAAAAAATCTCCAAAGCATAATTGAATTTCCCTCCACCTTGGATGAACTAAGGGACTAAAACTCCTACTTTTCTCCATTGAAAACTGCAGCTAACGCACAAATAAGAGCCTTGAAGTGCAATTTTACTGCATTCTACCTTAAATTTGATTTCTTTTTTTTAAAATGAATGTATACAAACATGTCTTATTTATCAATACTTAAACATGCATTACTGACCCAAACTGCTGTTCTGTTTTAGATTCGTATAACTCACAAGAACCAAGCTAATATGCTCATGGCTGCAGCGACCAAAACGTCGAGCTTCTTTCACCATAAGTAACCATCAACACCTCACCCAGCCTGCAGAGGGTCATCGCTGGTTATTTGAACCTGTTAACCTGTGTGTTTATACCCTATGTGTCTTTCTCCTTCTTCCCCTGACACAGTTTTAACAAACCCAGTAAAACTACAGAGAAACGTAAGGTTTGCATGTCTGTATCGCTGCTTCTGTGTGCCAATTTTAATGTGATGCAACCCAAGTCTGTAAATGGAACCAGAAAATATTCCCCTCATTGATAATTTCTTCTCTGTCTGTTTATGTTGTGATATTTGTTGCAGAACATGTTTACAGTGGATTATGTTCATTTCTGTGTTTTAATGCAGCTTTTAGAGCTCCCTGCAGCTCACCTCACACAAAACCTCACCTGACATCTCAACAAAAACTCTCCATCAGTGTTTATCCAAGAAGGAATGTCAATAATGATGATATTACATGACAACAAATATGAGGGGAAACTGATTTCAATATCTCCATTTTGTCTTCAGTTGCTTTTATTGTTTAAATGTGGATTTTTTCCAACACCATTCCTGAATATTTTGCTTACCAGAATTTTAGAATTAAGTAATTGAATAATGTACTTTGTGCTAATATGATTGTGACGCTTAAAGCAATTATCAAGTTTATGCCAAAATGTGGTGGAGTTAAAGCCAAAATATAGTTATTTTATGTTTAGACTGTTTAAATTATTTTCCCTTGGCCATTGTCTCATGTTGGTCTAGTTTTAATGAAATAGGCTACTTGCATGTGTGTTTATGTATTGTGTCAGTGTCAAACTGTGTATTTGTCATTTTGTTTTTGGTTTTCTCCTTTTAAGTGAACCTTGTGTGACATCTAATTGGTGAGATGTATTAAACTTTTTCAAACGGATTGAGTCTTTAATGAGAAAGTAGAAGAAGAAGTTGATGCATGTCTTGTTCTTTCTTCTACGTTCAGAATTTATGACATTTTTAAGTTAAATAATTATTAGAATTTCACAGATTCAAGCTCTGAGAGTCAAATTTACCTGCTTCTTTTACACTGTTAAAAATGGCTAAAATGGCCAGGCTAAGATATTTCTTTCTGAAAACTATTACCAACTTGATGACGGCACAGCAGTGGTGTCAAAAGTCCAAACATTTGTTACTTAAGTAGAAGTATTATAGATACTGCAGTTTAAAAAGCTTACTCTGAGTAAGGCTGATCCGACCTTTTCAGACATTTCAACATCTTTTCTGAATCCATCATTGTAGCATGGCACAGACACAAATCCACGTTAGCAGTTTGAAGAACACCTGCTTGCTTCTGATGATTTCTTTTAGCTTCACTAGATGTGTGGATGGAGCCAATGATCTGCATTGGATGGAGCACACATGATGTGAAATAAATATTTATAAACATTAAACCAAGTCAAAAGTAACGAGTAACATTTGTTTTAATAATGTAAGGATTAGAAAGGTACAGATACTTGTGTGAAAAAGGAATTAGTAGAAGTCAGAAGTAGGAAGAAAAAATAAGTAATGGAGTAAAGTATAGATACCTAAAAAAGTGTACTTAAGTACAGTAATGAAGTATTTGTACTTTGTTACTTGACACTTCTGATTTCTATATTTTACTTGCACTTAACATTTTCAGTCCTAAAATTTCACCTTAATATGATGAGTTTGTGGCATTCCAACTTAAATTGTAAGCTATTTCTATAAAATGTAAATTTGGGCACATCAATGCAACCTAATATTTGGAGTTTTAAAGAGTTAAGGGATTCAAAATGAAGATAGGATTTTTGTCACACCTGAGCAGATGCTCAGGGTACACCCTTAATTTAAGACATTTTTACTTATTTATAAATCATTTTTGCAGTGAACAAGGTAAGTTTAATTCATCAACAACCCCACAGCCTACTAAAAATGTATGTGGAGGAGGGGTAAGGACAGTCCAATCTGTCCTTCCACATACTGTAGATTCACTCAATAAAACCTAAGGGGCGGGTTCACTACTCAGTGACTCTGTCCACCATTGTTTACAATGCAGCAGGGAGACGCCAAAAACCAACACTATAAAATAAGGTTCAGATACCCTCGCGTCCCAGCCCAGAACCTCACACCTTAACCTACCTGCTGTGGGACACTGACTACTAGAGGAACAAACATGTCCGAATCAGTACCTACTGACATCCTGCTGACGTTTGTTATTCATCTATGACAATGGAAACTCGGTTTTGCATTTTATGACCCCTTTAAGTATTTAAGTTGAACCACTCTGACAGTTACTACAGGGAGGGGCCCTATCAGACTCCTGCTACCTTTACAACGTCCCCATCATCTAAAAGCTAGTGACACCAAATGCTATGAAATATAAAGTATTTTAAATTATTGATATTGCATTTACTACAATATTGGGATCATTTTGTAAAAGAGAAAACCATTTAGGATTGAAACGTATTCAGATATGGACATTTTGAATGGAAAAAGCTTTTAAAAAAATGCAGAAACAAAAAAGAAGATTAAAAACAGTTGGACTAAAGAAATTACGCTTTACTAATCACTAAAGAATAAATATTTATCTTACACATCTAATATATATATATATATATATATATATATATATATATATATATATATATATATATATATATATATATATATATATATATATATATATATATATATATTGAAATACATTACATTTTAATTTAAAATTAAATTAATGTACATAAAAGAAAAAATTATATTTTTTATGACTTAATCAGTGTCATTGGGCGTGGGGCGGCGCACCAGCGCCCTCTAGTGGCCACTGTCGTTTTAAAACAACTTTTGTTTTCTGCGCGGTTGCTATGGAAATGCCACTTTCGTCCGTTTGGCCTCAGACTGTTGTTAATTTCTGTCGAGTAAATATTTCAGAGAGCGCCTTTATGAACTCTGCGTGAATTATGATGAGTTACTCCTCATTTGGAATTTACTGAATATTTTCTGTAAAATAATTTGATTATTTGATGTTTCATGGGGGCTAATCATGGAGGTGATATGAAAATTAGCCTATATTATTTAAACAGTGTTACTTAATATAGCCTAACTTCTAGACTTTATAGTAATCCAGCATTTAAAACCAAACTTTGACGCTAACTGTAAAATAACCTGAATGCTTTTTTCTTTTATCAATTCAAAAATACTTCATCTATCCCAAAGGGAAATTAAACGATACTCCTAAACTCAGCATAAATCTTCATTAGCCTGTAATTCAAATAAACAAAACAAACAAAAAACACATAAGTGGTTGAATAAAAACATGATTTGTTGCAAGAGGTTTTAACGGAAACACTGCAGCCAATCAGAATCCAGTATTCACCCATAATAATCAAAAATAATCTACCAAGCCCAAAGGGAGATGAAATGATGACTAAATGTTCAGTGGATTTGACAGTGTTTTGTTGGGCAGTAAGTGTTATCCTATTATTCTAGTGAACAAAAAGTGAAGATTTCACAGTGACAATGTGTTAAAGAAGCAATTTTGTCTTACAGCCTCCCAAAAGGAAAGAAACACGTCAGAAGTGCAAAGAATCTGCTAAACGGTTGCCCAAAAGAGGAATGGTCCAAAGAGCAGGTTAGATTATTGGTTCAAAGCTTAGGTTTGCATAAAATCTGTGTTCATAGTAAAAACTAAGTTGACCCAATCTAAAATCTGTGTTCATAGTAAAAACTAAGTTGACCCAATCTAAAATCTGTGTCATGATTGGTTACAGAGTAAACCCAATATGCAGAACACACACGGAGGCTGATGAAAAGTTTAACAAGGTTTATTGATACACAAGCACAAGAATATTGCACTGGAACTGGTTCGGGCCTGGGGGCAGGTTCACTGGAGTCTGCAGGGATGACAGTTCAGTTAGCACATGGACTGATGAGTTATGAGTCTTAGAGTTTGCTGAGGAATACCTTGAAGGAGTCCGGGTTTCTCTTTGAGAGAGGTAACTGTTGGGTCCAGAGACTGTTTGTTCAGCAGAGTCCAATAACTGCTTCAGCATCTTACTTCTGACTTTGAGGGCAGACCTTGGTTTGGAGTTTCCAGCTCTTAACCAAGAGCTGCAGGGGAAATCCAGAGAAATCACGAGGGCAGGGGCTGATTTGCAGGTTAAGCTCACCCAGAGCTTAAAGGAGAGGCAGGATTCCTTTGAGGCAAAAAAACAAGGAAGAGTTAGAATCTTATCTCAAACAACAGAGATAGCAAAAGATTCTCAGGTTTACTAGGCT
>JAGKQL010000069.1:2135116-2154230 GCA_018398635.1 Cyprinodon brontotheroides | reverse complement strand
GGTGGACAGGCACCAGAACATTAACATTGGTTATTGTCTGCTTTTGGTGGACAGGCACCAGAACATTTACATTGGTTATTGTCTGCTTTTGGTGGACAGGCACCAGAACATTTACATTGGTTATTGTCTGCTTTTGGTGGACAGGCACCAGAACATTTACATTGGTTATTGTCCGCTTTTGGTGGACAGGCACCAGAACATTTACATTGGTTATTGTCCGCTTTTGGTGGACAGGCAACAGAACATTTACATTGGTTATTGTCTGCTTTTGGTGGACAGGCACCAGAACATTTACATTGGTTATTGTCTGCTTTTGGTGGACAGGCACCAGAACATTTACATTGGTTATTGTCCGCTTTTGGTGGACAGGCACCAGAACATTTACATTGGTTATTGTCCGCTTTTGGTGGACAGGCAACAGAACAATTTACATTGGTTATTGTCTGCTTTTGGTGGACAGGCACCAGAACATTTACATTGGTTATTGTCTGCTTTTGGTGGACAGGCACCAGAACATTTACATTGGTTATTGTCCGCTTTTGGTGGACAGGCAACAGAACAATTTACATTGGTTATTGTCCGCTTTTGGTGGACAGGCAACAGAACAATTTACATTGGTTATTGTCCGCTTTTGGTGGACAGGCAACAGAACATTTACATTGGTTATTGTCTGCTTTTGGTGGACAGGCAACAGAACATTAACATTGGTTATTGTCTGCTTTTGGTGGACAGGCACCAGAACATTTACATTGGTTATTGTCCGCTTTTGGTGGACAGGCACCAGAACATTTACATTGGTTATTGTCCGCTTTTGGTGGACAGGCAACAGAACATTTACATTGGTTATTGTCCGCTTTTGGTGGACAGGCAACAGAACATTTACATTGGTTATTGTCCGCTTTTGGTGGACAGGCAACAGAACATTTACATTGGTTATTGTCCGCTTTTGGTGGACAGGCAACAGAACATTTACATTGGTTATTGTCTGCTTTTGGTGGACAGGCAACAGAACATTTACATTGGTTATTGTCCGCTTTTGGTGGACAGGCAACAGAACATTTACATTGGTTATTGTCCGCTTTTGGTGGACAGGCAACAGAACATTTACATTGGTTATTGTCCGCTTTTGGTGGACAGGCAACAGAACATTTACATTGGTTATTGTCTGGACACCCTTATAAAAATTTTTGGCTATGCCTCTGACTTGAAATAATACAATGCAATTGTGTTTTCTCATTTTAAATATAAATTGTCTTTTTCCATTGGCAAAATGTCTCTTTTACCTCCTCAATCCGAGAAAATATGCACTTACTAAGAAAAATGACTTCATTTTTTCCTATGTAAGACATTTAAATGACTCTGGCAACTGTTTAAAAGAAGCTTTTCTGTTGCCCTCTAGAAGTTTTGGAAGTATTACTCAAAAACATGCAGCTCTGCATTTTCCCCTCTCCTTTGCCAACAGTAAATCTTTGTAGAAAGGATTTTTTTCTTACCTTCCCAGGTCCTTTGTGAGGATCTGTGCAGCGCAAACCGGGGATATAGTCTCTCTAATGTCGCGTCTCTGAAGGTCCCGGAGCAGAATTGACAAAGAAAGCAAAGCAGGCGTGTTTTGAGACAGAATAAGCAGGAGGACACCCTGCTCAGCGTCACATCCTCACTTCTCTCTGAAAGCGGCGCAGATCTGCCGTAGTAAATCCCCTGTGCGTATCTCTCCTCGGCTGATATCACTGGCAGAAACCCTCCTCCGGCGCAGCGCATTGGTTTGCTGTCTGTGTGGGCTGGAGAATGACGGGGGCGGACTGCAGCACGCCATCTGACCGAAAAAGAGCCTTCCTCTCCCGGTAGAGAGGCGGCTTTTAAATTGGAGGTGTGGGTGGAGGTATAGTGGGGGCTTCAAATTAACCCTCATGCGTCTTTAAGACTCTGCTCCTTCATGCAGAGGCTTTGGGGGATTCCCACAGTTTTATCGTGTCAATCTAAACTAAAGGTTTCAGCCTTTAAATGGTCAGGGAGTTTATATAAATATAGTTTAAAGAAACTCCACTGTGTTTATCCTGGATTTATAAAGAGCTTCTAATGGCAGCCAGAGGCGTAGCCAGAACATTTTAAAAAGGGTGGCCACACAATAACCAAGAGGATAGGAACCAGAACCTCAGGGTCAATCTGTTCCAACAGGTAAATAAAGGAGCAAAACATCCTTATTTTCTAAATAAAGACAAACTAACAAATAGACGCATATATTTAAACATCCATGCTGTCTAAAGGTGTATAATGGAAAAATCTTTCAGTTTTGAGTTCTGGGTCAAACATCTTATTCATTGTCATTACTGACATACTTTTATTATTAAATTAATATTTGCATGTACTAATATCTACATTAAATGGATTATTTATTATTAAAGTACCGGTAGTCATTTATCTCTGATTTCAGTGAATATTCCTAGATGACTTTCAGAGACATAGGCCCCGTCCACTAGGGTGGCCATTTCTATAGCACCAAAAAGGAGGACATATATATATATATATATATATATATATACAGGTATATATAGTATATAGTATAGTAAGTATATATATATATATATATATATATATACATATATATATATATATATATATATATATATATAATGTGGAAATTATTTCATAGATTAAAAGCATTAAATTGGAGTTCCTCATTCCTGTATAAACCCTGTGAACGCTTAATTAATATGACATATAAAAACTCATCATCATCCAGCAGATGTTCAGCTTCTGCCCAAATATTTTCTTTCATTCATTCTGCAATAAGAATTTTCTTTTCGTTGTGAGATTCGCCTAGAATCTCACAACTTTTCTGGTCTATTGAAGCACCAATAGTCTGCATCCAATTATTTAATTAATTGCTCTTAGTTTTTGGGAATATATAAGAATGATGCTCTAATTTCTAGTTACTGATCTGTTTTTACTAAAATTTAAATTGACAAACCGGATCTTCTCGATGTTCTTTTTCCTGTATGGTACGATTACAATAGCGGTCTTGATCTGGACGGACCGGAGCGGAGCAAAAAAAAGAGCTCAGCCCCGTATTTTGGCGGTGGTGGACGGAGACGAGTGGAGGATGTGGAACAGCTCTCATTGATTTACATGAAAGACAAGTGCTCCACACGACGTACGTAAGCGGAGCGGAGCACTGACGGAGTATGTGGAATCTGGGGGTAAAGGAGGACAAATACACGTCCGGCTGGATACAGCGCCGGACGCCGGACAGTGCAATGAAAATCCGGACTGTCCGCCCTAAAGCCGGACATCTGGCCACCCTACCGTCCACACGAAGTCAAAACGAACACGAAACGCTGATATTTTCCAAAACGTTTGTCGTAAAGATGGAGACGTAAAATAAATGTGATCGTCCACACGAATGCATTAAAACGCTGCAAAATGTATGCCAGGCCTATAAGTGGCGCTGTGGTGCCAAAGCAAAAATAGGCGACGAAATGTTGGGCATGCGCACTAATATTTATACATGGTTGCCCTGCGGGTCCATTTCGCGGGTTCAGGTCAAATTCAGGTGCTGAACTATGTCGCCGATATTGCTCTGTTCTTCCTGGAGATATTCCAGAAGAAGAAGATTCTGCTGTAAGCCCGACAGCAGGGTGGTGAGTAGCATGAGCAGCAACCATTCAACACAGTACGGCGCCATTGTTGTTGTAGTACTGTGTGGCGCATGATACTGTGTCGCGCACGCTATGACGCATGCGTAAAAAATGCGGTTAGAAGCTAAGATGGGCAAAACGGCGCTTCAAAAATCTTCCCCACTCTGAAGGCTGAAATGTAAAAAGATCGCTATTGCACCTAAAACGCTTCAGGCGGATGAGAGGCTGGTTTGGTGAAAAATTTGTGCGTTTAGGCCAGGGTTTGGCTTCGTGTGGACGGGGCCATAGTTTTCTCTTTACCCCATATAAGACAAAATCTAGTTCTGAAGACAGCATGAATTCTGTATTTATCTTTATTGACTAGTTATATTGGTGTGTATAATTATTACACAGATGTTTTTGTTTGTCAGGTCAATTTAGAAAAAATTAAAATAGTTGAAAATAAGTTAGAATGTTCCACTTGAGAGTATTACTGCTGCCACCATCTGTATTAGAGGAAAAAATGGTGGGGGCTGGCCACAGGGGTGGCCAATAATTGGCTAACTAGAACGGATGGCCCCAAAATTGTTACATTTAGGGAAAATTATAGCCTAAAATCAAACAAAATCAGAAAAGTTTGTCCTGTGCTTGTATTCAGTTATATAAAGTAACATTGCTACATTATTATTGAAAGCAAGGAAACAGACTTTTGAATCAATATTTCGTGAAAAAAACATGCAATGAAACTTAGAAAAAATTATTGTGTAACTTTCTTACTTTCTCTGGTTTTATTTTTTCAGATATTTTTTTTTTAAAACTTGTTTTTCATTTTTTTATCCGTTTTTTTTCTTTATATTGTACGACGGACTATTATGGCCAGGCTAGAGATTTTTTTCCTTCTATTTCGAGAATAAAGTCGTGAAATTATGAGAATAATGTCGCAATGACAATAGTCCTAAAATTACTAGAACAAAGTCGTAACATTATGAGAATAAAGTAATAAATTACAAGAATAAAGTCATAAAATAATGAGAATAAAGTTGTAAAATTATGAGAATAAAGTTTTAAATTTAGTGTTGCACCGATGCCATTTTTTGGCCCTGACACCGATACCCGGCTGTGCAGTATTGGCCGTAACCGATACCATACCAACACCATCTATTGTAAGGAAACATATTGTTTTCACCTAAGAAATAAAAAATCAGACAGCTTATGTCATAATATACAAGATTTCGTAATTGGGCTTAAAGCAAACAGTTTACTATTGTTTATTATTGTTAATTTAGAAAAACATGTTCTTTGCCTGTAACAACAATGGAACAAAAGTCGCTCATACACTGCATACTTCTTAAACTTAAAATATCACCTTTTACTCCATTGGACAGTTTCTGCACAGCTTCTCTGTGTTGTTCTTTCGATTAAAATCACAATAAAATATATCCTGATTTCTCATAGTTGTGACACAGAAAATGGTAAAGTAGCAAATATTAATTTTAAAAAGCTCTGCCTGTCACCATAAAGCTAAGGTGTATATGCAGAATTATAAATTGCCTCTTGTATGCTGAATTTGGTGCAACTCTTCACATGCCCCACTGGGAAATTCCCCGGTCATTTTTATCTGCTGTTTATTTTTTATTTACATTATTTTTATATCTACTAACAGCACGTGTCTTCTCATATAGCATTGGTTCAAATCTAAGGAAAACCAGCTGATTCCATCCAGTTATCGACTTTACAGGATTTGTTGCTCTTGGATTAGCATAGTAGATATTCACTTACATTTTCTAGTTTACTCTTCAGCAATCCCTAACACCAAGCATGCATGCAGACACAGTGGAGAGGAAAAAATCATTTTTAACAGGAAGAAACCTCCAGCAGAACTGGAACCAGGCCCAGTGTGAGCGGTCCACTGCTGACACTGACTGGGGTTCAAGGAGATAGAAGCAGACATACAAAAGGAACATAGAAAGAATGACATATTAATACTTTCTGTGTTAGAAATGTAACAGTAAACCAGTTCCACAGATGGCTCTGTCTAGCAAAGAAACATTTAAACAGATGAGCTATGAGCCACTGGTCAACGGGATGAAGAAGAGCACATCTCGTTAGTCACAGTAAAAGCTGAGCCCATAGCTATGTCTAAGAGAAAAACAGGATTAAAAACTACAAAATATTCCCTACTGGGTGGTGTCACTGCTAAGCAGGACCAGATGAAGGATCAGAAAAAGCAGAGAAAACATACATTTAGGGTTGAACAAACAAATACTAAATTCCAGATAGAATGAAGCACAATGATGTAAAGTGGTCCCTATGTCCTCCGGAAGTCTAAGCCTATAACAGCATAACTATAGAGATAACTATAAGCTTTATCAAAAAGGAAAGTTTTAAACCTTGCCTTAAAAATAGACATTGTATGACTCATAGACCAAAACTGGTAGTTGGTTCCACAGGGGAAGAGCCTAATAAGTAAAGGATCTCGCACCTCACATTTTACTTTTAGAAATTCTAGGAACCACAAGTCAACCTGCAGATTGAAAGCAAAGTGCTCTGTTAGGAACATAGGGAGGATCAGATTGTTTATATAAGAATGAGCTTGGTTATTGAGGGCTTTATATGTGAGAAGCGCTTAATTTAAAATGCTATTCGAATTTAATAGGGAGTCAATGAAGGAAAGCTAAAATGAGAGAAAAATTTAATCTCTTTTTTTATTTTCATTAGAACTCTGGCTACAGAATTTTGGATCAGCTGAAGGCTTTTAACACAATTTACGGTCTTCCTGATAAGAAAGAATTACAATAGTCCAGCCTTAATATGACAAAATATAACAAAAATGGGGGGATTGGCAGCCTAGTGGCATAGAGCTTGGAATCCTGAGGGTCTGAGTTCGAGTCCCACTCCCCGGGTGCCACACAACTGCGGCCCACTGCTCCCTTAAGGGATGGGTTAAATGCAAAGAGTTCATTTCGTTGCTCTGTACTTGTGACAGTGTAATGACAATAAAAGCTGGGGAAAAAAGCATAATTTCTGGGCAAGATCTTTCGAATTTTGCACTTTTCCAGAGATAAAAGGTGGAAAAATAATTTGATGCATCAAAATTCAGATTAGACTAAAGTTTATCCAAACAGTTGATGATTGTTTGACATGACAAAACTAAATTTAGACCTTGGCTGGCTATAATTTTAACAGAAATTCTAGCCAGTCAAGATGTCTGAATACAAGCGTCTTGAGCTGTAGCAGTTCTCTCCGCTGAACGCCAGGTGGCAGCAGCGCCCCACGGATAGCTGCCTAACGTCCCCAAGCACCACAGAAGCAACTGGAGGAGGAAAAGAAACAGTTGGCTCTCTGTTAACAAACAAGGTTACACATTCATCTTAAAGGTATGTTAATTGACGCTCAGCTTTCTTTGATGAAAACGGATGCCTTATTCTGCCAGTTGCAATGCTCCATTTCTCTTTTTAAGCTCGTCCTAGCTGACAGGAAGAAGAAAGAGGCGCTAATAATAGCAGGTTTTACTTAGTATCACTGGCTAAGAGTTAGCTTTTGGCGACCTAGAGGCGTCCAGACTTAATACTTTTAACGTTTCATCATTTTTCTTTTCTTTTAGTGAAGTTTCGTTTAGTGAAAACAGTTCAAAACTGGAGACAGAATGAGCTAATGTTAGCCAAATATTTCCCACTGCTACCTCATGCTAACACGCTGTCTGCTTGCTAGAATTCGTCATCTCAAGGAAAACATCTGGAGCTTTTAATAGGACTGACAGCCTGGGTTGCTGTCAGAGGACTATATCAGCTCCTGAACGGCTTGTTTTAGACATGATCTATATTTATATATTCATTTTTACTGCCTTAGTCAATTGAGATTATTTATTTTTACCTTTTATTACATCTTTACATGTTAGAATAGAGCAGAAATGTCATTTAATGTTCCTCAGTTAAACCAGATAAATGAAAGCTTGCACCAGGGTTAAAAACAAACAATAAGAGGGTTTCACAGTAAGGCGATTGATTTCTAACTTACTATAGAGTTATTAAAAAAGTTTACATGAGCATTTGGGTGGGTGAATTAAAAACAAATGCATGTAAAAGCGAAGCTTAGTAGCCTTTTAAGTGTGTTAACCTCAACGGCATGGCAATTTAATAATAATCAAAGTGTCTTTTATTGATTTTCCATATTCAAATGTAGAGCCCTAGAAATAGAATAGTGTAGAACGTGATAAAGTTAAAATTGATAGGCATAATTATGTTATTGGGCAACGTTTATTTGATTTATTATTGAGTTAGTAAAATTCATTTGGTTTATGACAAAATATGTGCTCAAACTACTTTCTTTTTATTTGTATTTCACACATTTCTGTCATGATAATACCCCTTTTAAAAGGAATAGTACACCCAAAACATGATTAGCCTTCATTTTCTACTAACCCCATGCTGAACAACCACTCTGGAGTACTTTTGATATCTCAAATGCATCTGGAGATCTGGGAGGCTTCTTTGCTGTCTGCTGACATTCAAATAATGGAGGTCTATGGTGTCGAGGCAGAAAGGTCCATAAAGTCCACAAAAAGCGTGTCAATATTCCCCCATACCAGAAAGGTCCAATGTATTCCAAGTCTCCTGAGTGGTAGCATCCAGAATTTACCGAAAACGAAGTCATTTAAGAATGTTTTTAGAGCATAAACAGTAGTGTATAGGATTTCCTGAAAGCGCTACACACTGCGTTCCGCGACGCTTCACGGAAGCCGCAGACCAAACCAGATGATGAAAGTGCGCGTTCAGCGTCTGCTCTGCCAATAATGCAAGCTTAGAAGAAGAAATGTGCTGTTTACCTGATATTGCAAAAGAAAGAAACAACGAAGAAAAATGTCTGAGGACTTCAGTGTGTTGAGGAAGAGCATGAGTTCTTGCCGAGCTGAATGCGCTTGGTTTGGTCTGCCGGCTTCCGTGGCGTCGCAATGCGAACGCGCGGCGAGGCGCTGCCAGGAAATCCTTTACACTACTGTTTAGGCTCTAAAAACATTCTAAATGACCCTTCGTTTCGAGGTAAATTCTGGATGCTACCCACTCAGGACACTTGGAATACATTGGACGAAAGCAGTATGGAGGAATATTGACACGCTTTTGGTGGACTTTTATAGGACCTTTCTGTCTCGGGCACCATAGACCTCCATTATTTGAATGTCAGCAGACAGAAAGCCCCCAGATCTCCAGATGCATTTGAGATATCAAAAAAGTACTCCCACAGTGTTGTTCAGCATGGGGTGAGTAGAAAAATGAAGGCTAATCATGTTTTGGGTGTACTATTCCTTTAAGAGGACACAATGCATGATGAGAAAAAGAAAGCTCTATGTGTATGTTAAAAGAAAGAAAAACGCTATATATGCTGTATGCTTGAACCATGGATTTGGTTTAATAAAGTTGCACAAAAGCGAAAATCTATTTGTTTTTTTTTGGTTCTTTTTAAAGGTGCAACATAAACAACAGGCATCCCTTTCAAAATATACAGCTTAAAATAGTAGGCTCGAAATTTACATCACAAAAACAGGTCAAAAACACAGACAAACTAGCAACAAGACAGATCCTACTACTACAGACATGCCACCCCAGTTCCACACACTCTTAGGTTGAAACTAAATACCTAAATTTGAATAAAAATAATAACCAGACTGATAATAATTACTGGGGGGATAAAGCTGCCAGTTATGCTGAAGCAGATTGAAATTCAGATTAAAAATAGGAAAAAAAGGCCGCCAGACCTTGAAATATCTCTTAGTATGGCCCTGTAAAGTAAATCTAAGATGTTCCAATATAAGATATGCCATCACCTCCTCTACCTATCGTTTGTGATTTGGCGGTGCTGCCTTTATCCCATTAATTAAGATCAGTCTCCTGGCCAACAATGAAGAAATGCCATTGCTTTCCTATGAGCAGTTTATTGTGTTTGTTCTGGTGCCACACCAAAAACAGCTATCAGAGGAACAACGGCGTGGCAATTAAAGTCAGTCATTCAGTATATAGAAAGGAGCCAAAATGGATTTTTATAACCGCCGTTGCTATGTTATGGATTTTTGACGTTTCTACGCTTGAAAAATAAATGCAGCAATAAAGATGTCCGTGTTACAGATTGGTATCTTGTACAACAACCTTTAGACGGTAATAAAATGCAATGAAAAAACTTTCCGAGCTATGTTGTATTGATCTGTCATTTAAGATCACTATGAAGCTAGACTGAAGTATGTTGATAGTGGGAATCCTAATCATCTTTGGTGAAATATCTATTTTCTTAATATTTCACTGAATAATATAAAAGAGGAAACATCACTTTCAACATACTTGCACAGTAATCTATCCTTATTAGTTGGAAAACAGGTTAACTGATACAGTAAGATACTACTGTACTCGTTTCCTTTTTGTTTTCAGGTGACCTCCATGATGTGAGCTGTCTTTAAAAGCACTTTGACACCTGAGCTGCTGTGAGGAACCACGGTTTCACCTTTTGATATGACGGGAAACCGCAGCAGATCATGGACGTAGGTAAATTCCCCTCGTTACTCTGACAGCTGTAGGCAACATGGAGAAGGAAGTGACTGAGAAAGAGATGGACGAGGAGAAGGTTTGTGATACGGATTTTGACCCGGAGGCCAGTTTTTGTCCACAGCGGAGTGGAGAGACTGATGGGCTCACGCAGGAGATCACTATGGCCCGCCTCAGATCTCAGGAAACACAAGTTATTGACTGTAGAGCTGGTGAGGCAGAGTCATGTGAATCCACCGAGGCTAAAGAGGACATGGAGGAAGTTTCAGAGGGGTTTGAACATAACTTGGATAATGAGAACCCGCAGGTAATAAATCAAGAAGAGGATGAAGCTGCAAAGGAGCAACAGATGAACGGAGAGTCCGGCTGGAGGGCGCTTGGGGCCGGACGGAGGTGCAGGTTGAGGAGCGGTGGCTCTCTGTTCGAGCAGAGCGGTCAGGGTGCGTTTTCCTCCTTTCAGAAAGGCAGCATCCCGTCCGGTGGTAGTCGGCACAAGCAGACTCGCAGACGCAACCATCACCACCATCAGCAGGGCCGGGGTCGCCGACGGACGGGGAGACAACTTTTCTTGGCTTTTAGAGAGATGCTGTCGGAGTCTTTGAGTGTCTGGTGCATCTCATGCGTTCACATGCTGATTGAGATTATTGTGACTTTAACCCACAACTGCGGAGTCGCCGTGGAAACCGGAGTTTTGAAACTTCACAACTTTGGGAAGCGGATTCTCGTTAAGATCACCGATCTACGCGGCATGAGAGCAGATGTTGGTCGGATTTTGAAATGGATGAGATGCACAGGAGGCCACCTTGTGGAAAAAACTGTGAGGACTCTGAAGTGGTCGAAGGCGGCCGTCTCCTCTTGTTTCAGACTTTTTTGTGCTTTAGTTGTTTTAAGCTTCCAGTGGGCAAAGGGGATGCTGCTGCGTGTCGGTGGTGAGAGGGCTAAACGCTGTTGGACAGCTTTTCTAGAATCGCGGCTGTGGAAAAGGCTGGCGTCCACACTGGAGAGAGTCCGAAGCAGGTTCACGAAGTATCGCAGCGCTCCGTCGTCACCCGAGTCACCGGGCAGAGCGGGAAGAGGGGAGCCAAGTCAGGAGCTGGAGCGACTGCTGGCGTTGGCCGAGGTGCCAGAAGGGGAGCTCGACCCCTTCACGGTGCTTGGAGTGGAGGTCCACGCCACTGAGACGGAGCTGAAGAAGGCCTACAGACAGCTGGCTGTCCAGGTCTGTGCCGTCCACTAATGTGGGAGGATTCTCTGCAGAGTGGCAGCCTGCGTTTTAATTCCCTACATTTCTGTGCTTGTAGGTCCATCCAGACAAGAACAAACATCCGAGAGCTGGAGAGGCATTCAAAGTTCTGAGGGCAGCCTGGGATATCGTCAGCAATCCTGAGACACGACGGGAGTATGAGCTGTGAGTGGAACACATCAGATGGATGAGGAACTATACACAAAAAGATCCTTCCAAAACTTAGCTTTTATTTGCTTAAATGATGTGTTCATTTAAGTTTTTTTTGTTTTGTTTTTTTTTTTATTCTAAGGAGCCTCCAAATTTAGTTCAAATTAAAAACTGTTTTTAAAAAAACTTGATTTTCATATGCAGATATATTTTTCCTAAAAAAAATAGCCTCCTAATTTTTTTTTCCTTCTTACTCTGAAGCTAAACAGAAATATTTGATTTCAAAACCTCAGAGTTGGATCTAAAAAAAAAACGTTTAAAAAATAAAATTTAAGAAATCAGACAACCAAATGAAAACACAAATCCTAAGAAAAGAGCAAAGTGAGAGTAATTTTAATAAAATCAAAACAAAAAAACCCGTAAAGTTTCATTTCTGGATTAGTTTTTTTTTCTGTTTGTTCTTTTGTTGCAACAATAATGGCACAAATTTCCCTCCATAAAGATGATCAGTTTCCAACCTCATGAGGTCATTTTTCAAAGCTTTCCAACAGACGCTGCACTTGCAGACGTCGATCTGCAGAACTTAAGCACATTTAAATTTTTTATAAGTTGAATTATTCTCTTCCTGCATTGAGGGTAAAACTCTAGCAGTAGAAAAAAGCAAACAGCTTGTAGATCTGCTACCAAAATGATAGAAAATGGTGAATCTTGATTCAGTGTGTGATCTCAGAGTGATCCCCAATCACAAGTCAGTTCTTTCACTCGCAGAAAGCGCATGGCAGCAACCGAGCTTTCCAAGTCCATGAACGAGTTTCTCACCAAGCTGCAGGATGACCTGAAGGAAGCCATGAACACCATGATGTGCACTAAGTGTGAAGGCAAGCACAAGTACGTCGACACGCACCTGACGGCATCATTGCGGCCTGATTGTATAAACCTCGCCTCCTTAAACACGCAGCGCTGTTTTCCTTTGTGACGACTGTTTCCGCAGGCGCTTCGAGATGGATCGGGATCCTGCTGAAGCCCGCTTCTGCGCTGAATGCAACCGCTGCCACAGCGCTGAGGAGGGCGACCTGTGGGCCGAGTCCAGCATGTTGGGCTTACGCATCACATACTTCGCTTGCATGGAAGGAAAAGTGTTCGATATAACAGGTAACCTACTATTTTTTGGTCTTAACTCTAAACCACAGCCGTTTCTCAATATGTGTACTTGTGCGTTCTCGTGTGCCCATGAAACGTCATCAGCCTCAGCCCTAATAGTGTTACAATTCACAAGAACAAGAAGACAGAGAACAAGCAAAGTCCATGGATGTTGTTCTTGCCCCTTCCTATTTACCCAGCATGCATCAGAGTAGACTTGTCAGTTCTTGAGATTGACAGCTGTCCCAGCATGCACTGCAGCAGCAGCAGCTTTCAATTGAGTGCTCACAGAGCTCAGAGTATTAAGTTAAAAGTTCACTTTTCTGTCTTTTTTGCTCTATAAAAGTACATTTTAAGATCATTTGATGCAAGAACATTATACTTTTAAAGGAATAGTACACCCCAAAATATGATAGTTTCACACACTTCATAACTTATTTCTGGGAGTGAGCCTGGGGAGGCTTTCGCACCGGTTTATCTTCACAATGGGAGTAATTTCCAGCAAGCAGTCCGTCTTGTCGTGGTTCTTCATATTGCTGCTCCAATATTTGGGGTAACTTTCGAGTGGGTGGGGCGCTCATTAGCTTACTAAAACAAAGTCATTTAGAATGCTTTTAGAGCATAAAAAGTAGTGTATAATTTCATGCTTTTTAAAAAAATTTCTAAATGACTCTCATGAGAAAATTATGGATGCTACCCACTCAGGACACTTGGAATACATTGACTCCAGAAAGCAGTATGGGAGTGAATATTGACACGCTTTTGTGGACTTTTATGGACCTTTCGCCCTCGGGCGCATAAGTAGACCTCCATATTATTTGAATGCGTCAGCAGATCACAAGAAGCCTTCCCAGATCTCCAGGATGCATTTGGAGATACATCAAGTGAACGCGCATGTGAGTGTTGTTCAGCATGGGGGTGAGTAGAAAATGAAGGCTAATCATGTTTTGGGTAAAATGGCCCTCTTTAAAAGGATAGTTCTCGGGTATTTTTGACATGAATCTGTATGGCATCCCCATCACCAGGCATGCACCATCTCGACTTCACTTACCCCTGGCAGCCGCCCTGTGAGCAGAGTTATCGGCCCAGTTTTGGTCGCAACAGAGAGAAAAATAGGACCAATTGATAACGACGCTGCTGACTTTTTCCACTACAACGCTTTTGGGATGCGAAATGAGCACTCTTTTGAACACATAATGTTTTGGGAAGAGAACGCTTTTATTTAAGCTGGGTCTACCAGCAAACCTGCCGGCCGTGACTACTTTTGGCTTGACCAAAACTGGACGATAACTCTCTGCTCACAGGACGCCTCGCCAGGGTAAGTCAGTGCGCGATTTGCATGCAGCTGGTGATGGGGATATACAGATTCATGTCAAAAATAATCTAACTATCCCTTTAAGCTTGTCACTATGTGGTCCATTTACTGATTTAGTGCGTAATTAAAAGCGAAAGTTGTTCTTGATGTTGAGAGGACCACAGCAACAAGCGGACCTCCAAAGCTAACGCAGCCAGGGCTAACGTTAGCCTCGGCCCCTTCACTAGCTCTCTGCATAAGCAAGGAAGTGCCGTAGTGTGAAGGACCGCTAGCTAGGATGGTAATTTTTATTTGTTTTTTTTTTTTGTTTTATTTGGCAAAATGTTCATTTGATTTGTGTTTATCTGACTGTGTTCATTATTATTCCCCCAATAAATGAAAAAAGTAAGAATTTTTTTTATTATTATCTAGAGACTATTAATAACAGGAGGTGAGATGCAGCCCCAGATGAGCAGAGCGTGTGGTGATGTCATCCGTACGCTTCTGTTCCAAGTGGTCCATATTTATGCTGCGTGCTCCACTTCTCCCAGAGTCCACACTTTACTGTGTCCTTTGTAAGAACATATTTGGCGAGTCCGTACTCACCGTCTTGGGAATTGAGAACCGGTCCACATTTATTCTTTACCTTGCTTTGGAGACATGAAACTGGGTGATTCTAGATCTAAAGCATTTAGGAGAAAAGTGCCGCTTAAAGGGCTGGTTATACTCTTACAGCATTCTGTCGCAGTGAGGAGTTGAAACAGACATTTTTGATTTATGTCCAGTATTGAAGCGTGGTCGTCTGCTTATACGCTGTGGGTCTAGGATACTGGCCGAGGCGTGTGGAGCGGGGAAGCGAGTTTGTCCGACAACGGAGGGACATGAGGTGGGCTAAAAGAGCGGAGAGATCCAGCTGGAAAAGGGTCCCAGCGTTCTCGCACACCTCGCTCTTCTAGCTGCTCCAACTTCACGAGTCATTTTCCACAATTTCGGTCATAAAAACAAAACAAGCCGCCTCCTGTCTGCGCTGATCAGCTACAATTGGGGAGAGAGGTTCAGCCAGAGTGTCTGGGCGGAGGAGGCATGGGGACTTCTTTTTGTTCACTGTGCAGCTATGCAGACGACCCTAGTTTCAAAGTAGAAATAAGCCTTAAGGCCTGTAGCAGAAGTAGCTGCTGC
Organism: Cyprinodon brontotheroides; assembly: GCA_018398635.1. Lineage (NCBI taxonomy): Eukaryota > Metazoa > Chordata > Actinopteri > Cyprinodontiformes > Cyprinodontidae > Cyprinodon > Cyprinodon brontotheroides. The sequence goes on along the minus strand of JAGKQL010000069.1, from coordinate 2,139,080 downwards.
ACTTAGCTCTTTTTCTTTCACACGGCTGCGATAAGAAGTGTTAAAGCCTAAAGGGGAAAAAAGTGGAAATGAGACGGGCCAAAATGTCAGAGCTATTTAAGAAGCTGACCGTTCTTCACACCTCAGTTCTAAAGTATGAGAGTAGGAATAATCCAGTGCTTTACTTTTTGCTGTAAAAAACAAGTTTAATTATTATTCATTTAAGAACTTGTTGAATTACCTTTAGTGGCATTAGTTTAATGAATTTATGTTTAGATGGTCCCTTATGTTAGATGTTTTGGTCCACTGTTTATTAAAGCATAACATCGGCTTATTTAAGATACCTCTTAAAGTCCCCTGGTAACATTAAAGCTCTCGGTTTATGGCTGTGTTAAAGAAAAAAATTAAAATTCAAAAAATCCTGAATCAAATCTTTTATTAACTCCTAAAGATTTATATTAACTGAAGATTCATTTCACCCTTCATTAACCGCCATTACTTTATTAACTTGCTGTTGATGTGTTAATATAAATCTGCATGTTCCATGTTTCCTGGAAGGGGCCGCTTTTTACAGTCGCCTTTTGTATCTTTGCTTCTGTCTCCTTGAACCCCAGTCGGCCTCAGCAGATGGCCGCTCACACTGAGCCTGGTTCTGTTGGAGGTTTCTTCCTCGAGATGACTTGTGTTGTGAATTAGCGCTGTATAAATAAACTGAATTGAAATTTTAAATATTGTTCAGGTTACAGATAAAAAAGTTTTTATTACCAGTGATCTATTTTGTGATCCAATAGAAAAGAATCGATTCTTAATCCTGGAGCACCCGGCTTGCATAGCAGTAATAAAAAAAGAAAGATGGAGGGTTTGCAGTGGCAGCAGATTAAGGGTCATGTCTGGCAGGAAGCTTGTTGGTTAGTTGGTCGTGGCGGTGGGTGTGAACGAGGGACTCGCCTTCACGCTCACCCTATTGATGAGATCATACTGATGGTGGACAGCTAGCATTTATACCCATCTCAGCCTTGCCGGGTCCTCCATTTCTTTTTCCTGTTTTTTTTTTTATTTTTTTATTGTCATTACACTCTCGCAAGTACAGAGCAATGAAATTCACTCTCTGCATTTAACCCATCCTTGTGGCACCAGGGGAGCAGCGTGGGGGATAAGGGTCTTGCTTGATCCAGAGTGGCAGTCCGTGGGAGTGGGGCTCAACCTCAGGATTCCAAGCGCAATGCCCTAATAACTAGGTCTTTCCTAAGGACCCACATTTTGCAGCCCCGTTATACCAGAACGCTGCCAATACGCCATTATACAGTAGCTGGAAGTTAGAAACGCGTTCAGCGGTCATCTGGAACACGACAGATACGTTGGAGATAAGTTCTTGATAAGTTACGCATCAGTTATGCACAAGTTACCGTATGTCAACAATCAGATAACTTACCTTGCAATTCTGAGCCCCACTTATGAGCATACACGCTGTTGGCTTCTTGCCGCATGTTGACGCGGTAGCCAGCGTTTCAACATGTTTTAGCATTCTTTAGCGTGTTCAGCACTTATACTAGCTCTCGATGTGAGTCCTCCACCGGGGTCAGAATATGAGTCTAATACTGCCCATAGAGCTGTGGATTATAAATAGGCTGTTTCCTCGAATCCTTAACCACAGGAAAATGCCTTCTGCACTCACCATAGACCTACAACCAATAAGTTATTAACGCAGCAGGTGTGATGTATGTTAAGCGAATGTATAGTTGTTGTCAACAAAATCAAAAGCGCGCAGTTGCACGCCTTAGAATAAGAAGAGACAGCCTTGATCGCAACATCTGTTCCTCTTTTAAAATAATTTGCTGCTCTATATCTTCTAGAAATGGTATCACAGCAGTGTAATCTAGATACCTCAACTCTCCAGCCGCAGCCATTGTTGTTGTCAACCAAGCGCGCATTGGTCACGCGGTTGATAACGCTACTGTTGATCATCTGTCCATCATCGTGAGTAAAGCCCGCCCTGACAATTTGATTGATGCGCCAGAAGAGTGGGCGATCATACTAGCTGCTACTATGGAGTAATGCTTCAGACCGAACTTTCCCGACCTCAAACCTTGTGGCAGGGACTAAGTTCAGAATGGCACCCAGGCTACACTTTCACAACGAACGTACCTATAACTTATCCAACATTTACCAGCATTTTTGGCTTGCCTGATTTTTCGTGGTTTAGCATATGCTGGGATGACCAGGCGTCGCTCTTTTTTTTCGGACACGCCCTACTTTTCATCCCTAAAAAAAATGTGTCGGAGAATTTCCAAATCGCTCACGAGTTCTGGTGCATCTACAGTGAAGCAGAACCGGCGCCGTGAGCTCGGTGGAACTCCCGCAGGAGGGGAGGTGGGGAGCCAGCTGGGATGGAGTAACCGAACCCTCACCCGGTGATGGTAGTCCGGCCCCTGATGGTACAAGCTAAACAAAACTGTCCTTCCTTGCTGCTAAGGTAGAAACCCTTATCTGGTCAATACCCTAGCATTACACTGGTCTACATCATCAAGGTGTTTTTCAAATGCACACTAAGAAAAACTTTAGTTAAATGATGTATTTCATATTTTTGTATCATGTTTATATGAATTGTTGTCTCATGTTTCAGAGTGGGCAGGTTGCCAAAGAATAAGCATTTCCCCCGACACTCATCGTGTGCCGTACCACATCTCCTTCGGTTCAAAGAACGGCAATGCAGCACGCCACAGGTACGTCCCTGCAACCACTCAGGTGCATGTCCTCTAATTAGAATATCAGCCAAACGGGTTGTTGGATTAGATTCATTCAGAAAGGGAGACTTTGATGGAATACACATATCCATCACTCACAGATAAATGTATTAATTTCTGGTTATTTTTATTTTAACCGACAGCTGATGTCGAAAAAAGGAATTGTAATGATTAGTTCTCTGTATTGCACGGTATAGGTATCGTTTTATCGATGTGTTCCTGCTCTTCAACATGAAGCTGTTACGTTTTTGTCACTTCTCTCTTTCTAAACTCTCCTTCCAGAAGTTCTGTTGTTCTATCCCCCCCTCCCTCCCTCCGGCAGGTTAAATATTCCATTGGCAGGCCAAATGTCAGCTCATAACCTTCAGGATATTCCCTCCATCAATCCTTTCATTCCAGCAGTGCTTTGCACACAATAAGTTCACAATTCTCCGGTGCATCCCTAGGAGAAGAGAGGCTGACATGAAGTATATTTTAACTCTTAAACTCCTTAAAAACAGCAACAATGGAAATATAAGTCAGTTTTTATTGAAATTAATGTATGTTTTCATGATTTGAGCAGGTTAGAGAATTTACCAATGAAAAAAATATGATTTAAGTTAAAAATGAGAAGGAGAAGCTCCATTCTCCTATTTATATCAAATGCATAACATCTATTTAATGAAAACTTTCATTCTGTTGATCCGCTGATCCTATTTACCTGCTCAAATTAAGCACAAATGCAATTATTGTAAGAATTTGACATCGGTTTTTGTAGTTTTTGTCTCGTTTCACTTAATCACAACGTTTTCAAACATAAAAATTAATTACAGCTTTAAAGGTATAAAATTCTTATTGTTGAAATGTTCAAAAACCAATCTGAAGGGCATTTCAGATGCAAATGTTCTTACCCTGATTTTAGTGTCCCATTTTTTTCATCTGCCTCAATCTAAACCAATCCTGCTTATATCAGAACTGATGTTTTATTTTATTTAGTTGAATACGACCCGTAATGACTGCAGTGAAAACTCCAATATTAATTTGGTATGAAAACAGTCCTGTTTGGATATTTTTCCTATTTATTTGTACCAGTTTCTGTTACATCCTCTAAAATGAATTTTTATTCAAATCTATCAAAAGCTTTAGAGCTTTTAAACAGCTAATGAATTAACCAATTCCACAATGGCTGCCGTGCGGTATGTAATCTGTAATTTGTTTTAAAGGAATAGTACACCCAAAACATGATTAGCCTTCATTTTCTA
>JAGKQL010000069.1:2097911-2116956 GCA_018398635.1 Cyprinodon brontotheroides | reverse complement strand
TAGTGCTACTTGGTCCCAATGGAATTTCCCATTGGGAACCTGCTAGCCGGTGTTAATTTCGTCAGCTTTTTTAATTTAGTTTTAGTCTTAGTCAAATTTTAGTCATTTTAGTCAACACTGTAAATAATAGAACTTCACACACTGATTCTCTTTTTAACATATATCACACTGCACACATTGAACCTTTTCTCGGGTTGTTACATCATAGCCATAAAGACTTCCTGTCCTTCAACGACCCCTGATCTGGCTATGGTGTTACTATGTCAGGTATCTAGTTGGGAGGAAGAGATTTAAACAATTAATATCCAGAGTATCAGTAGAACATCTTTCTACTATAACAGAGAGACAGACACACACAACCACAGGGACAAACAGGGCAACGATGCGTAATCTTCTATAAAGCTGAAGAAACACTATATTAACAATTACAAATTACAAAATAATAAAAAACTATTACATTTCTTAATGTCTATTCGTCCAATGCTCGTAAATTTAGTCTGGTCTTAGTGTCGTTAACGAAAATCCTTTTTTATTTTCGCCATATTTTTATTTTTCTGGAAACAATTTTTTATGCTGTCATCGTCTAGGGAAAAAGGGGCATTGCCGAAATATTTTAAGTCATCGTCCTGGTTGACGAAATTACTACTGCTACTAGCACTAAGTTGCTAACTGGTTAGCAAGATGCTTCCGATAAACCGGCCACAACCAAACTTGCTTGCTTGAACCTTCCACCACAACAATCCCGCCCCCTTGATAAACGACCAATCACATTCACTTTATTCAATCATGTAAAGTCGGACAACGGTTGGAACAGCCGCTTCCCTACCACTTTTTTGTTGTTTTTTTTGCAACCGTTCCAAACTTCTCTCACAGTGAAGAAAGGGGGAATACATTAAAATTTAAAACTGAAATCATTGTTTCATCCCATTTTTTTAATCTTCTTAATTGTTTAAGTATTAACAGATTCAGCACAAAGGCTGCGAAGAAAACAAACAGCATTATCCCCGTTCTCTGCATCAACCTCTGTTCCAATCACGGCCCTGAGAGCATAAATATTTCAAGCTGCCCAGCAGATTTAAAGAGAAACAGGAAGATCGATGCAGAGCCCCAGGACAGAAATGGACAGAGCCCACAGCTGAACGTAAGGCTGTGAATGCAGCAGCAGAGGTGACCCCACAGAAGAAGGGCAAGAGCTTGATTAAGGATGTTTCCTTCATTTTAAGCCTCTCTGCTTTAATAAAGAGGGACCATACTGTAGCCTCTGACGGTCTGAAGATGCAGGAGCCTCTTCTAGTGCTCCACTTTGAAATGGAAATTCAGTTCTAGTGATAATGTCAAAGGAAAAATTCAGTTTCCTCTTTCAGCTCGAATCTTCATCCATATATTTCCCCGAAGACAGGACTCTGGTGCTCCAAAAGATTCAGTCTCAGTAATAATTGAATGTATTTAGGATGGTTCAACAATCCACAAGTTCAGATGACATCACCAAAATGCACCAACTTATCAGTCAGCAGAGAGTCTCCTCTTTCACCAGGAACAAGCAGTAAAACACAGGCTGTGGAGTGCATATAAACGAGCCGGCCAAGCAGGGTGGCAGAAAGCTGTGGTACACAAACAAAGCCCAGGGCCAGTCTGCACATACACACTGCTCTCTGTGTGCTGCCTTTAACACCAGCCAAACGGTGGAATGTTTGCAGAGTTTCACGCTCTGTGTTCAACCCCCAGTGACCTTTGCTCATTATTTCCACAGATGTGTGAGAGGATTGAAGGTGAGCAGCTGTTAGTGGATCACAGCCTCAGCAGACTTCAGCCACCCTGAGGTAAAGAGATGTGTGTGATTAAAATGAAATAAAGAACTTGGTGTCTTCCATAGAAAAAAGATCCCCTGCCAGATGTTATGAAGAAATCAATGTTCCCTCGTATATCAGGAGTAAAGTAGAGAATTGCTATTTTAACATCATGAGCTGTAGAAAGCATCAGTAAAATGCAGAATCTGTTAGTTGGCATGTGCTCCCAGACTGGAGACAATTAGCGGTCTCTGGAGTAATTGCAGATTTGGACGCTCATCTATGTGTCATTGTTTCCTATCCGGGATTCGTCTGCCAAGCTTCTTTTTTTTTTTCGGAATCGGACAACATGTCCTGGGAGCTGCCAGCAAAGCACTTCCTGTTTATTTACTGTCATTTTGTTTCGTTTATCTCCCATTCTTCTTACTTGCTTGTTCAAAGGAGCAGCTTTTTTGGTTTATACTATATGTGGTTGATCTTCATCAGCTGCTAACGTTTTTAGTGTCCCATCACATCTTATTAGATGTAAAGTGCTTCATTCTGGATCTATATCAGATAGATGTAGAAAGACATAACTAGATTACAATGAAGGTTGTATTTCATGATTTCATGGTTGCTTAGCCCTTGAGGAGGGCACAGTCAGCTGCCATGTCCTGGTTTTGTTGCTCTTGTTTTTTTCTGGTTTTGTTTCAATTAACAATAATCTCTGAGATTATATATTTTTTTGTAATAACATTGTTAATTTCTATATGAAAGTTCTTCATATTTTGGTTCTCATGCTTGTATATCATAAGATTATATTAGATTGTCATTTTACCCTTAAAGGATATTCTATTTTGCTTTCTTTCTACAAAAAAAAAAGAAAAATATCTATAAAAAAAATCATAATCTGTTCTTAGAGAAAATGACTTTGCAGGAAAAAAAAATAGCTTAGATTTGATTCATGTGAGTATTTAAAGGAGAAGTCTGTTACAAGGAATAATGAATGGATCATTATCTATACCTTAAACTAAAAACTAAAAATACTTTCGCAGTGTTTTAATTAATTTATCGTTAATCAGATCTAAATTGAAATGATTTTCATTCTATCAAGAATGCTTACAGAAATTTTTGCCCTTCCAACATAGTAATAACCCTCCTCCTGCCATCTTCCAGCAGTGACGCCACGGTTATGTAAGCCTAGCGCCATTCTCCCTGCTTTTACAAACAAAATCACGGGGAACTACTAGACACATCTGCAATCAACAACAATTATTGAAGATTTCCAGAGGATCACCATTGAAATTCACCAGAGCTATAGTGAAACTGACAATGCCCACGGTTGGATTTTGGAATAAAACAGGTAAAAGTGGTAAAAAATTAGTTATTTCACCTTTCTGATTCCTAATCCTCCACGAACGGGTTGGTCGTTGGATTGCAAACTTGAAGAGGGAGGATTTGCCATCTAACGGCGGCCATAAAACACGTAACATGTAGCCAACATTTGAAAAGAAGAATGTTTTCAAGATGACTTTACAATAGCGTTGTGACAAACACTTGCCGGGCCACAGCACTGGGACTTACGGTCGGCGGCCGCATACCGCCCGTGGACGCCACACAAACCAGTAGGGTGGCGGCATTAGTGTTCTTTGACAAACATGGATGCCTCAGTAAAGACAAATTCTAATGAAAATTACTCTGAATTAAAACACTGATCATTTATATTAAAAAGTGTGTAATAATTTCATATTTAAAGTACTTCAGAAGTTTGACTTTTTTAAATATGCAACCGGACTTCTCCTTTAAGATGTCTTGTATTGCCTAAAAATGCTCTTGCACTCATTATTATTACTTAATTATTTTTACTGATTTTATTTTTTTTTTTACTTTTTTTTTTACCTTTTCTCCCCAAATTGCCTTATGTGTTTAAATTGTGTTTAACAGACCACATTTTCTTCCCTTCTTAGGGTAGGTTATCCTCTGGCATGATGACAGAAAAAGCATTTCTATTGGTCTGGGTTAACAACAACATTTGTGTTGCCATTTGCACCAGGAGCAAGACCTGAAAATCTAATCTGTAAAACACAATTAGAAAATAATGTAAACTCAATCTTAAAGCCAGATTTAAAAATAATTATTGAGAATATAAGATCTGTAAAAGAAAAAGTCAGATTAAAAAAAAATAAAATAAAAAAAATAAATGAAATAAAAGTCAAAAAAGACAAAAACTAAGAAAACAGCAAACGCTTTTCAAAGTTTCAATTCTGGATTTTATTCTATTTTTTCAAATCCCCATTTCCAAAATCTTTTTTCGGGGGTATGCAACAATAATGATATAAATGTCACTACATATGGATGGTCTGCCATATTGCTCAATTTAAAACATGTCACACTTCTGATGGTTGCTCTTATAAAATAAGGATTGAGTATTTTAATGAATTGTTTTATCTGCTCTTCTAAAGTCTACTGTCATTTTCTTGGCAAGTTGTCTTGTTAGTTTGTCCATCTGCTCAGCCGTCTCAGCAAGTAACCAGCTTGATGTCTTCACTCCTCGTCTCACACCCAGCCAGCGTTTCTTGTGGCATCATAGCGGTTTGAGGACAGCCGACCAAAGAAGGGGAAAAAAAAATAAAACATCCTAATCTAGGGCAGAAGCTGCATTCCATTAGCTAGGCCTGCCAACCCTTATCCATTGATCTGTTCGGATTTGGGAGACTTTCTAACTTTATGCGTTGAGGAGTTGCAAGGAGCGGGACTAGCGCCTCACTGATCTGACAGATAAAAACAAAGATGAAAGGGCTGCATTTAGGCATGGAGCCGGGACAATAAGCAGAACCGTGCAGAGGGGGGATCTAGTTGGAGATAAAGAGATGAAAAAGGAGGATGTGGAGGAATAGGAGAGAGGCGTGAGTTTTACCCTCCAATGCTGGTGAAGGTCAGGAGGTTTCATGTAAGTAATTGGAAAAAGAATATGATCGAAGATTGATGTGTTTTATGTTGTGAATTTAAAGCATGCCACTGAGCCATATACATCTGCTATGCTCTAAATATCCATAAAAAACCCCTGAAGTGAATATCTCCTGACAGGAAAAAAGAAAAGTGTATAAAAAAGCACTTTTATTTTGAGTACACTTGTTTAGAAGGTAAGAAATATGTAAAATCCACAAAGGGATTTTTCAAATTTTGCAATTTTAAATTGTAAAGCGATCCCAGATGTATAGGGTTAAAATGTTTCATGAAACAGACATGTGATTGTCCCATGAAATACATAAATCTATCATTAAATACGTAGATATAACATTTTATGTATATTTGATAAATTATCAAATGCACAAATAGATACATCAATAACAATTACATAACTTTAAATTTGAATAAAAATAAAAAAAAACTATATTTACAAAAGCAAATTAAATGCTGTAGTTCTCTTTAATGAGTTATATATATCTGTTTAGCACAAATGCTTTAAAATGCAAACGGGTAGGTCCAGCTGCTCAACTAACAATTTTACCAAACATTGTTACTTTTGGCGGTGACATTCGAATAAAAAAAAACAACTCTCCGCCTAAGAAATTTTCTCTACAAAATTTCAAAAATAAATGCTGATTAGTCAAATTTGGGTATATTTTGCACAACATTTAGAGAATTTGAAGAGATCTACTAATTTTTTGTTTAATGTTTTGGTAGTGTTTTGCAATCTTTAAAAGAAAATTTTGGCGAGGTTAAAATGCAGAAATATATTGTATTTTGTGTTTAGCACAAAGATGGGGTGCTGACACCGAAACAAATTCAAACTTTGGTCTTTAAAAATCTAACCAGCTGTGAGGCTACATTGCTACTTTATTGGATTTTGTCAGCGGGTGGCATAATGTTTGATAGAAGAGATGGACTGAATTTCCTCCTCCTCTCTCTTCACTCTGCTCCCTCCTGCTTTCTTAACACCTCCTTTACAAATCAACTCCATATTTCGAAAGTAGCTGAAAGTATTATTTCAGCTTTTGAGATTTTAATAGAGCTGCAGCCACGTCTAAAAAATATCTTGCTACAGTTGCTATGGATATGTAATATAAAAAATGTTGAAAAGTGATAATATATTCGCTAAAATCATTTTAGCAACATAGCTTTCAAAACCAGTGATATATATATACATTGAATTATATTAAATATATATATCATATAAAAAAATTTTATAAAGTGTGACAGAGATCACCAAAATAAACAATAGAGACCACACTGGAAAAAATCGAAATCTAGATAAGTCATTTTTTTTTTAAAATAAGTGCATTTGTTCTTGCATTGATAAGCTAAAAGGGAGGTTTTGCCAATGGAACAAAACAATTTACATTTAAAATAAGAAAACACCATCGCATTGTCTTATTTCAAGTGCTTTTTATTTTAAAAATCTTATTTTGAGAGTAAAAATACTCATTCCTTTGGCAAATCATCTCATTTACCTACTCAAATTAAGGGTATATATACTTAATTTAAAAAATTTCTACATATTTCTAGATCGTTTTTCCAGGGCCAGGGTGTGCTTTATTGTTTTGATCTTTTATCTGCCCAAATCTTTCTCACCAGAGCTGCTCCATGTTTATCGAATGTAAACAGAATTGTTTCAGGTCCTTAGATTAGACGTGGATGACGCGGTGTGTTGACATCCTTATATTTAGCGTTCAGTGGTATCCGCGTAATTTAGTGGGTCAACCCAGCTCTGCACTGAAAAAACGATCTAGAATTTAGTAAAAAATTCTTAAATTAAGATGTATTTACCCTTAATTTGAGTAGGTAAATGAAATTGTTTACCAATGGGATGAGTATTTTCACTCTTAAATTAAGAATTAGATAATATGCACTTGAAATAAAAGGAAATGCACATCTGTTTTCTATTTTCAAATGTAAATAGTCTCTTTCCATTAGCAAAATGTCTCTTTTTTTCCCTCCTCAATTCAAGAACAAAAGCAGTTATTTTAAGAAAAAAATGTCTAGATTTACATTTTTTCCAGTGTGGCGTTCCTCCAGCATGCCGATCAGAGCCGAGGGGGTTTTGGCGCAGGTTGCTTGCCGAGTCATTTGACACGTGTCAGTGAGCTGTTCCCACTGCCACTAAAAGCCGATTTTTTGGGTTTTAAACAGGTTTTTTCGGCCAGTGGCAAAGAGGCAACTTTAAAAAGTACAGATTTTAATGCAAAGTCTTTTACTCATTAAAATTAACAGTTAAATTTTAGATATTTACAATTTAACAGTTATTTTATGATTTAAAGGGAACTGACGTATAATTGCAATAAGATTTGAGTTATTAAAAATTTCACCATGGGTCCACAGGTTGCAGACCCATAGTCTAACAGGTGAAAACTGTGACCCTATCTTAATAAAGCAGAAGTTCTGCAGTTCTGCGAGGGCCTTCTCTAGAACCACCTATGGGCCTTTGGAAGACAAACAATCCAACTCATAGCGTCACATATCTCCCTCCATGCAATCTTTTTGACTCCTCCCCCATTTTTAGTAGAAAATTTTGGTAGATCTTAGATGGGTTTCTGTGTTTTTAATAGTCGGACAAAAAACACATTATACTTTAGCTCCAACATCATGAGGTTTGAAGCGTCCTTTTTTTTCTTTTTTAATTCTAATTTGAACTTTAATCAGAGTTGTAAGATAAGAGTCCTTGTCCAGACTGTTAGTGGCTGAAAAAAAACTACTGAACAGACAAAATTGCTCTTTGTCAGAACAAAGGGAAACATGAAGTCAGGGATTATTAATCAGTCTAGCTTCAAGCTCTAATCAACTCAAGAGTGTAAAGTCTAAATAAATATGTTTACAAATTATTCAGTTACATTCATCTTTTAAGGACTTTGGACAATTATTTCTCACTCAAACCGTGTGCTGTAATTAAAAGTTTGATTTGTCTTATTGTTTACTGACAGATTAAGTTATAATATGGGTTTTTATATTTGTTTGATCCAAGCGCCTATCAGTTTTTTTGTCTATGTAGTACATATTCTAATTAAATTAAGAGATAGTCGTTTTTTTGGTTTTCTTTTTTTAAAATCCTGGCCTAAAGGTGAGTTTATGGCTGCCAGGGAAGTGGATGTGAGAACACATATTTACCTAAATAGTTTCTTAATTAAAAATTGTCACTGCACTTCTCTTGGCTCGGGGGTGAATCTCAGCCCCCACTGACAGCCATTCATAGCAGAAAATCTGTGGCCTGCATCACCCTGCTAGCACGCTAATCTCTGCCTCTCACACCCTATTTCTGAATTAACTGTCCTTATTATCACATCCTCCCAGAAACTCTCCCTTACTCCTTTTTTGCCACATCTTCCCTCCCTCACTCCTGCTTTTCCTCTACACCACAATCCTTTCTCTTCTTCGTTTCAAAATAAGTAGGGCGATGGGTGAAAAGAAGACTGGAACTGCTATTTTTTTTCCTTCTGCCTCTCCTTTGCCCGAAGTTGGGAAAATTCTAAATAGCAGCGTAAGTGGCCGCAGGCGAGAAAACAAATTTTCATGTCAGCCAAATGAGAATTGCATTTATGCCGCAGTGGTGGGGGCTCATTACATAAGCAAAACATGAGAGAACGCCATGTTGAAGACGGGCGCTGTCACAGAGGTAGTTTAAAATGTAGCCAAAAAGAATGGAGTAATCAACTGATTGGGAGCAGGTGTGGACAGAAGGAGCTAGAAGAGAGCTCGGGGAAAAGAGACTGACACAAGGGGGCAGTAATTCAATTCAATTCAATTCAGTTTATTTATATAGCGCCAAATTCACAACACATGTCATCTCAAGGCACTTTACAGTTCAACCAGATCATACAGTCAAATTGATACAAAGTTTTCTGTCTAAGGAAAACCAGTTGATTGTATCGACTCATTGACTCAAATACAATCCCTCACACTAAGCATGCTTGTAGCGACAGTGGAGAGGAAAAACTCCCTTTTAACAGGAAGAAACCTCCAGCAGAACCAGGCTCAGTGTGAGCGGCCATCTGCCGAGGCCGACTGGGGTTCAAGGAGACAGAAGCAGAGATACAAAAAGCAGCTGTAAAAGGCGGCCCCGTCCAGGAAACACACAGCCAGGCAGACGAGCTCCAAGGCAGCTCCCATTCCAGAAGGACAAAGAGAGCACATCCACTCAGTCACGGTCAGAGAAACAGGACCACACTGGAAAACAGGCCGATCTCCAACATCTATAAACAAGGGTGTTGATGGAAGCAGCACAGCTGATGTTTCTTTCCAGGATGACGTCACAGCCAAACAGGAACAGACGAGGCAAAGCTACTCTGAGGAAAAGCAGAGAGAGCAGAAGGTTAGAGATTGAACTAACAGATTCTGCAGAATAGGAGAACAGAGAGAGAATGAAGCAGAATGATGAAATGGGGGTCCCTATGTCCTCCAAAAGTCTAAGCCTATAGCAGCATAACTATAGAGATAGCTCAGGATAACCTGAGCCACTCTAACTATAAGCTTTATCAAAAAGGAAAGTTTTAAGCCTAGCCTTAAAAGTAGACAGGGTGTCTGCCTCACGGACTAAAACTGGTAGTTGGTTCCACAGGAGAGGAGCCTGAGAACTAAAAGATCTGCCTCATATTCTACTTTTAGAAATTCTAGGAACCACTAGTAAACCTGCAGATTGAGTAGAGCGAGGTGCTCTGTTAGGAACATAAGGAACAATCGTATCTCTGATATAAGATGGAGCTTGGCCATTTAAGGCTTTATATATGAGATTTTAAATTCTATTCTTGATTTAACAGGAAGCCAATGAAGAGAAGCCAGGATAGGAGAGATATGATCTCTCTTTTAATTTTCATTAGAACTCTGGTTTATTTGGATCAGCTGAAGGCTTTTAACCACAGTTTGTGGACTTCCTGATAGAAAATAACTTGAAGTAACAAATGCATGGACTAGTTTCCCAGCATCACCCCTGGACAGGAGATATTTCTAATTTTTTGCAATGTTCCTCAGATGAAAGAAGGAAAATTCTAGAAACCTCTTTGATATGGGATTTAAAGACAGGTCCTTGATCAAGTACACCACCAAAGATTTATTATCAAACAGTTAATTCCATCCAAATGAATTGACTGGCTAATCAGCTTCTTTTTCAGAGACTCTGGTCCAAAGACTATAACTTCTGTTTTGTCTGCATTCAGAAGCAGAAAGTTAAGAGTCATCCAGGTTTTTATGTCTTCAAGACATGCCTGTAATCTATGTAATGGGTTAGCTTCATCTGGATTTATAGACAGATATAGCTGGGTATCATCAGCATAACAGTGGAAATTAATCCCATGCTGTCTAATAACTCTACCAATTGGGAGCATGTATAAAGTAAAGAGAATTGGTCCTAGCACTGATCCCTGTGGTACTCCACAGGTAACCTTTGAGCATGAGGAAGATCCTGTCATTAACATGAACAAGGCTGAATTCGATCAGACCAAGATCAGATTTAAACCAGTCTAGTGCTGTTCCTTTAATTCCAACAAAATATTCAAGTCTTTCTAAAAGAATATTATGGTCAACTGTATCAAATGCAGCACTGAGATCCAACAGGACGAAAGCACAGATACAAGTCCATTATCTGAGGCCATGAGAATATCATTAGTGACTTTCACCAGAGCTGTTTCAGTGCTATGATGAGCTCTAAAGCCAGACTGAAACTCTTCAAAAAGTTCATTATGGTGGAAGTGATCGCAAACTTGTTTGGCAACTACTTTCTCAAGAATTTTGGATAAGAAAGGAAGATTGGATATAGGTCTATAATTAACCAAGTCATCTGGGTCAAGAGACGGTTTCTTAAGCAGAGGTTTAATTACAGCAACCTTAAAAGCTTTAGGTACATATCCCTGTAACAGAGATAGATTAATCACATCTAAAATGGAGGAGGAGATCAAAGGGAATACCTCCTTAAATAACCTGGTTGGAACTGGATCTAACATACAAGTTGAAGGCTTAGATGAAGACAATAATTTTGCTAATTCAGAGAGTTCAACTGGATCAAAGCAGTCTAAACCCGGTTCAGATTCCATGACTACCTCAGGTACAATCGCGGATAGAGGAGTGCTTATGATCTTATTTTTAATAAGATCAATCTTATTTATAAAGAATCTCATAAAATCATTGCTGCTAAGAGCAGGTGGAATGGACGGTTCAACAGAGCTATGGCTCTGGGTGAGTTTGGCAACTGTATTAAAAAGAAATCTAGGATTATTCTTATTCTCCTCTATTAATGAGGAGAAGTATGCTGCTCTTGCTTTACAAAGGGTCCTCTTATACAGCAGTAAACCATTTTTCCAGACTTGGAAGGACTCCCGCAGGCCTGTGGAGCGATAGAGAGTAAACTAGAAATACATACGAACTTAAATGCAACACAGAATGAGCTAAATCAAAGTTTAACTGAAAACCCAAAAACAAACAGAATCATCACACTGAGTCAGATTTCTAAGTCAATGAAAAATACAAAGAATATCTCTTGAGATATTACAATAAATTTTCTTTTTTATTAAATAGTATGATTTGACCATTGTCCATCCCTGTGACTGGCGGTGAATGATTTTGCCATAATATCAAAATTTCGAGTATTTTTAACCAATATTGCAATCGTTTTTATTCATTTTCCTTTGTACTACAAGCATGTAGATGTTTCAGTCCATTACGTTGAACTCTAACTTGTCCAGATTCCATTGTTTCAGGACTTTACTGTAACCGTTTGTTTGGTAAAGTGCTTAAATCTAGTTGCATGCAGAGATCGTAGAGTTTCTCTTTAATTTTTGTGTGGCAGCAAATCCACTTTAAACATATTAACACCTTCTAAATGGCTGGAATAAAAAATAAAAGAGTTATATTAGTCCTGTGTAATGTAACTTGACCAAAATTTAGGTTTTCTGCAATTTGATTTTAGCCTCTTCCCTACATAAAGCAAGCCTCAATACGCGCTTTGCGTCCACTACTTGAGACACATCTGAAAGCCTCATCTCATCTCATAACATCGCTGCTTAGGACTAATGCTCCCAAGGTTCAAGCTCCGGAAAAAACGGGTGGTGGTGCTCAACAGCAGCAATATCCGTCTACCTGTTTGTGACTCCTCTGGCTACATCAGCAACAGATCTTGGAATTTTAATTCTTTTTTATCTGTATGTTTATTTGGCCACATAAAGCACAGTTTATATTTAATTGATTAAACCTTAAGCCTGTTGTTGTAGATGTTAAACGTTGGCAGTTCTCATAGATTGAAAACGGAGCAGAGTAAAAACCATTAAATATACATTAAACCGTTTAATGGTGATGGTGGGTCAGTGCTAAAGATTAAAGCTGCAGAAACCTGCCAGAAAAAGCAAACAGCAGCAGAAAACTCTGGAGTTTTACTGAGTTTGTTGTGGGGAGAGGGGGACTCATCCGTGGGTCCCTGGTTACTGGATGTCAGCTCGGCTGATGACTGTACAACCCTTTCTTCTTGCTGTGATGGTGCAGATTCTGTTCTGAGCCATTGACCACAGATGGCATCTTTAATGGCTGTGTCTGTCTCTGACATATGGCGACGAGAGCAAAGACCATAGCGTTCTGTCAGAACACTACATCATCAGTTGGCATTAAGAGCAACTATAACTACAGGAAACAGCTGGAGGTCTGAATGAAATGCAAGATTCTGTCGGTTTCTTCTGCAGATTATCAGTTAAAATAGAAAATCCTAATGCGGGGGTCACCAACCCAAACTGCTCAAAGAGCCATGTTGGACCAAAAAAAAAAACAAAAAATAAATCTGTCTGGAGCCGCAAAAATGTAAGTCTTCTATCAGCCTCGTATGGCAACAGGGGCTCTAAGGGCCGGATTTATTAAGATCCAATTTTGCGTGTAGTAATTTGTGCGCCAAGAAACTGGAATTTTGTGCGCAGGGGCTGGAACCACATGGTTTCTGCGGGTGATTTTAACAAGAGCGATTGGCGTAACTGGTGGCAAGGTGCAAAACTGTTGGAGACGCTCTATTTACCGGATGGTTTTGCGCGTTTTGTAGTTTTGAGGCATGGCGAAGTTTGGACAGCAGAAAGCGCAGAAGGAAATTTGACCCCATGGAAATGGAGGTGTTTGGTGGGATGAAGGGCCAACAAACATTTAAGTGAGCTACAGCAAAGAAGTGTGACTGTCACACAGAGGAACGCCTATATGTGAACAAATCTGTAATAAAGTAAACGCTGTTGGTGAAACCTTGCGAACAGTGGATGAAGTAAAAAGAAGATCCCAGGATATTAGAAGGCGAACCAAAGAAAAACTGGCATATATCAAAACATCTGAGAACAAAACAGGAGGGGGGCACAGTAGATGAGATGCCTCTGACCAGCATTGAGGAACAAGTACAGCTGACGCTTTGTGAGAGGAGAAAATCACTGGAATTGCAGCTCCAAATGGCGATGCTGGATAAACGATATGTTTTGATGATCATTCCTCGCTCATTCCAAAAATATTCACACGGAGTGAAAAATGCATTCTCTATAGCCCATTGTCAGTATGGCACAATCCTGGGAGCCATTAGCCACCTAAAGGAAGCCCATCATTCTGGGATGTGGCCAGAGCACCCCACACACACAGAACCTTAAGGTCCCACCTTACCCCAGATTCCACATACTCCGTCAGCACTCCACCACGCTCACGTAAGTCATCGAGTACTTCCTTGTGTGTCATGTAAATCAATGAGAACATTTCCAGATCCACTGCTACTCTTCTACACGTCACTGTACACGTACATCTTCTCCGTCTGTCACCGCCAAAATAAGGAGCCAAGCTATTTTTTTCGGGTCCGCTCCAGATTTGACCCGCTTATTGCAATCGCAAACAAACAGAAAAGAATGTAGAGAAGACCCGCTTGTCAAATTAAATTATAGTAAAACAGATCGGGTATCTAGAAATTAGAGTATAGTTTGTATATATTCCCAAAAACTAAGAGCAAATTAATTAAATAATTTGATGCAGACTATTGGTGCTTCAACAGACCAGGAAGAAGTTGTGAGATTCTAGAGTGAATCTCACAACTTTAAAAGAAAATTTCTTATTGCAGGAATGGATGAAGAGATGATGAGTTTGGAAGCAGAGAATAAACAGAGTTCATACAAACTATGTATGATCCTAGTTATCCCAGCAAAATCCACAACAGAAAGAAAATATTTGGGCAGAAACTGAACATCTGCTGGATGATGATGGGGATTTTTAATATGTCAGATTAAATTAGCGTTCACAGGTTTTATACGGGAATGAGGAACTCTAATTTAATGCTTTCTTTTAATGCTATTAGAAATAATTTTAACTGCCATCAACAAGTATCATGTACACAAGTTATTAGTTTACATGAAATAAGGAGCTGTAAGCACAGTTCCATGACTAAGTTTATATATATATATATATATATATATATATAGATATAGATATAGATATGGATAGTAGATAGAGAACATATGAAATCATTTTACTGACAGGCTGCAGCCATGTCATGAATCTCTTTTCCAGCCACTTTTGCAGTTTGCATCGCCCCATTCTCTAGCTCCTTTCTCGAAAGCTTCTTTTCCAAACAACTGCTTTATGATCAATTGCAGCAGTTCTGCGCAACTAATCGTGTTAAAAAATGGTCACTTTTTTAAACACATCACAATGTATTAAATAAATACAAATGCTGTGGAACCACCTCTTTTTTTACATTTCTTTTAATATTTTGTTCTATTCAGCTACACAAGCATCTCTTTAAACTACTAAGAATTGTGCTATAAATGTGACTTTACCTGATTCTTATGTGTACACCTTGGGGTAATTTATTTATTGCACATGTCCTCCTTTTTTGGTGCTATAGAGAAAAAGTACTAAATGGATAAGAGGCGCTATTTAGCACGTTTTAAAGACCAAATCCTTTTAGCACGCTGTTGATAGATCAGTTTGTACATTTTTTAGCGTGCGCAGTGAAATAGCTCACGTTTTTATACACGCCATCCTTTGATAGATCCGGCCTAATGTGAGAACAAACATCATGAGCGGGGCTCTAAGTGTATTATCCCATGCATTCATGATTAAATGTTTTATCCAGGAGCAAATGTCACATAGTGGCATGAGCTAAAGGAACAAGTTTGTAGGAATTAGGTTTTACTGCATTGATGAAATTATAGAAACGCGATAAAGGAATCTTTCAGTTGGGAGGAGTTGATTGATCTGTAACAATGAGCCATTGTTACCTGAATATTAGCCAAAGTAGCAGCTAAACACAGCATCTGGTTTTCTACATTGGTTTATTTTTCTTATTTTGGGTGAAGTGGATTTGTTTGGGTTGTGGTTCTTTGGTCGGCCACATCTTGTTTTCATTTTTTGTAAAAAGGTAAATTGATTTCAATTTTTTACAATATTTTTGTTTTGTTTTGTTCATAAAAGGGACATTCATGGGTTAAAGAGTTCAAATATTTTTGAAATACTCACCTCTGCTGTTTCACTCTCCTGCTGTGTGTACAGGACCGTACCATTGGATAAATTGAAGGGAGGTTGATCTGATGCATGGTGCTTTCTATATTGAGTTTTTGCTTGATTGAACTAAAATATTTGCTTCATTTATTGGTAAAAATATTTCTTAAGTAGTTGTTTGTTTAAACCAAATTTTCCTTTTCTGCTTTTGTGAAGCTGAACATCGTTTTGAAAATGGTTTCTTCCAATTTAATTCCTCCTCTATTTAAGAAACATGTCTGCCATTGTTCTTGGTTGGTGTGGTTTGGCTGATGTCCTGCACAAGAAGAAATTAAAGTTTTGTCAGCTGAAAACTCTACAAAGCTTGTTCTTCTTTCAACCAGTTTGGGTCCCGCCTCCTGACAAGCATGTGACAGGGTCATTAGGAACCAAGCAGGAACTGACATGCATCAGAGCAGAGCTCTCTAACCCCGAAATCAAACATCCTCCGTCACCAGCGTTCCTTGGTGGGATTTTCATTTTGAGGATTATAGGGAATGGAAAATGCAAAAAAAAATCACATCTCTGCATCAGAGCGCCACCTGTTGGATCTATGAATGGTTTTCTATGCTTGCAACCAAACTAGCAGCAGTAGTGGAGTTTGGAAATGTAAAACATTTCTTCAATCTATCTTTGCTCTCCTCTAATTCATCCAGAAGTTCTGCAATTGCATTCTTTCTCTCACTCACCGTTTTGTGATCGGCTGCATGTTTAGCCTTCCCTGGAAATGCCTTTCCAAATTACTATTTTTATTATTTGACAAATTCTCGTGCTAAAGCAAAAATGCACCAAATGATTCACTCTGTTCTTCTCTGAATCCTCTGTTCTGATCAGCTATCTTCCTTTTTTCCCTTTGGGATCCGCGGCCCAGGACACACCCTCCATTTTCTTTGCCTGGCGCCGCGCCGCACTGAGACGTGTTGCAGGCTTTGACCACTGATCTCTATGGCTACAACGCACATTTTCATTGAAATAAATGTTCACATATTTTGTTTTATACAAATGTTTACAGCATTTGAAAACATAATGAATGTCTGTTTGACCTTCTGAACACCATATTAAAATAAACAAACAAAAAAAATTATATTTTTCATAAATTTTTGCAAAAGCTCCAGGGAGCCATTAGCGGAGCGCTAATGAGCCGCCATGCGGCTCTGGAGCCGCGGGCTGCCGACCCCTGTCCTAATCCTAATGGTGAAAAATACAGAGAAGATTTTGTTTCTAAATAAGGAAAGATTCAGTATTTAGCCAACTAATTAGAATAGAATAGAAAAAGAGTTAAAAAGTACTTAAAGACTGGACTGTAAAATGTTTTAACAATATAAAACTGTGCACCTAGAGAATAAATAACCAATATAAAGCTGTGGACATTTTTATAGTAATGGATATTTGAAAATAGGTCAACATCAGAGATGTGCAAAATGACAGCAGCAGGTTATTTAACTGACTAAGGTGAAAACTGTTAGCAGCCTGGATTGCCATTCAAACTTAGTCCGCTTCGCGTTTGAAATTAGGAAGTTAGGTCTAAAGCTGTTGCTCAATAGTAAGCCTTGAAGTATGCTAGCACAATATCTGGCTTATCCAATCAAATTGTGAGGGCGGGCCTTTATACCATGATGGACAGATGACTAACAGTAACGTAATTCAGTCCGTGACCAAAAGCGCCGGTGACAACAACAATGGCTGCCGCTAAGAGTTGAGGTGAGTAGATTTCTGCTATTAGGTCTGTTCTAGAAGATATCGACAGCAAATTACTTTTAAAAGAGGAACAGAGAACCATCTCATCTTCTTATTCTAGGCGCAACTGCA
Source organism: Cyprinodon brontotheroides (assembly GCA_018398635.1). NCBI lineage: Eukaryota > Metazoa > Chordata > Actinopteri > Cyprinodontiformes > Cyprinodontidae > Cyprinodon > Cyprinodon brontotheroides. The sequence goes on along the minus strand of JAGKQL010000069.1, from coordinate 2,099,923 downwards.
TGCTTTTGATTATTGCTGACAACAACTGGCGCGCGCCGCTAACATACGCCACGCGACTGCTAAGCTCTTATTGTAGGTCCAGTTGAGTGCAGAGGCATTTTTTTCCTGGTTTGTTCTAAACAACACACCATATAATCACAGCTCTATGGAGCAGCATCAGACTCATTCTGACTAGAATTGAGTAGAACTACGTCAGGCTAACAGCACTTTATCCTGTGATTTAAATTACATTTGTGATTTGTAATTGCAAATTTTGTGAATTCTAGAGTCTTCCAGCTGGTGGAAGGATCTGTGATAACGCTCCCTGGTGCATTTAGGGTGCAACAGTCTGTCATTGTCACTTATGTGGCCGAACGATGTGTTGATTTAGACCTTGACGATTTAGACAGCCTATGCCTGACATACAAAAAACCTGGCAAAAACGCTGGCATACGTGGGATAAGTTATTGTGTCAATTTTGTGTAAGTTATGAGCATGTTGAAGTACGCTGGAACAAGCTGGCACACGTCGACATACGGCAAGTATGTCGGGACATTTTGAGAATGCTCATTGTAGTTAAATCCATGGTCTTTTGTGTTTATATTACGCAGTAAAGGATTTATCACTCTGGAAGGGATACACTCTTCTTTCAGTCACATCTGAACGAACAGAAACAGATTTGGTTGGTGATTAATAACTGCTGATAGCCATAGTCTAAACCCTGGTGAATAAGCATGTTACAGTTATAATCAATCAACTACAAATAATGAATTAGTTGTACCCTTGATTTGAGTGACTTAATAATTATCTATAACTTCCAGTTCTAGTTATTTAAGTCTTCTGGTAAATTTGCACATCACCATCATGAGGAGCTTAATAATGGTCTCTTCCCTATTCTTCTGATGGGCTGTGCTTGATGTTGTCACCAAAGCTAATGAGCCATACTTAGCTTTTGATGACTTTAAGGCTTTTTTAGAGAATCCTTTTAAGGTTAGACATCTAAGAATCACCGTCTACCCCCTAAAGCTTGAGCGATCAGAGGAAGTCCGCTGGTCAGTGTCTGTGCTGGAGGTAGGATGATGAAATAGTCCTTCTAGGGCTAAATTAAATCGCTTTTTTCAAAGTCACTCACAAACATCCTAAGGAACATTACCCTCATTTCCTCTCTTCCAATTTGATATAAACAAGGTCTCTACAGTCAATTCATGACACTTTATCATTTCCTCATTTTTATACTGTCAATGTTCCTGAGACAACAATGTTGTAGAATGTATGGATTTAATGCTGTGATCTATTGTAAATAAAGCTAATCATCACTTGATAAGATAGGTACTGTAAAGCTGACTGTAGCAGAAGCCATTTTGTATCATGATGGCCGCATTCGTCGCGTGCTGCGTGAGGCAGTGTGTGTATGTAATGTACCTGTGTAGCCCTCGTGAGTGAGGACCATTTTTCCCAATTTCATCAAACTGAGGACCAGTTGTTGCAAAAGTGAGTGACATTTTGCTGGTCCTCACAAAGCTTTTCTTGCTAACGTTTAGGTTTAGGGCTAAGGTGTCAATTGGGTTTGGGTTAGGGTTAGGTAATACCTGCATTGGTTTAGGGTTAGTTTTAGGGTTAGAGTATAGAAAGGGTTGAAAATGACTGAAAATCAATGGGAGTCAACACATGGTGCTCACCAGCTACATATAGCAGAACCAGTATGTGTGTGTGTGTGGGAGGGGTGTCCTTTTAATGTCGTTGTAGTCTGACCATTAGATGTCGCTGAAAATCATCAAAGTCTTGGGGATATCATATTTAAATGTCAAATCATTCTGGCTTAAACATTTATATAAATCTACTCTTTATCAGACAATATTGTCCCAAAAGTTAAGAAAATTTCAGCTTTTTTTCAGTTATTATTCTTAGTTATCTATTAGACAACCTGAACACACTTAAATACCTGTCCAATCATATATCAACGGGCATCTGTCAATCATAGCATCGTGATTCATATGTCGCAGCTAATATACGCAACGGTTGAAACCAGAATC
>JAGKQL010000069.1:2068712-2092911 GCA_018398635.1 Cyprinodon brontotheroides | reverse complement strand
GGAGCTGGCTCGGAGCTCATCTGCCTGGCTGTGTGTTTCCTGGACGGCAGAGATGGGAAGTAACGAAGTACAAATACTTCGTTACTGTACTCAAGTAGATTTTTCTGATATTTTTACTTTACTTTACTACTTATTTTTATGGCGACTTTTTACTTCTACTCCTTATCTTTTTTACACAAATATCTGTACTTTCTACTCCTTACATTTTGAAAAATTGTCTCGTTACTTTAGTTTTGAATCATTTCAATGGAGTTACCGTTATTATTTTTCACGTCATCAATACCAAATTCAATCTAATTGGATGGGAATCTACGCTGCATTTGACGCACCACTACAAAATGAATCGACAGATTCGGCGGTATTCATTGGCGGCAAATCATTGCAGCTTGGTGGCGGTGGCGTTAGCATAGTAGCATGGACGACGAGATGATTGAAAATGAACACAACGGAGATCTAGTCCTATTGGCAGACATCCATTTAAAATGTAGGCAACGGCATGAAAAAAGTGGTTTCTACTTTTACTTTTATACTTTAAGTAAATTTACAAGCCTGTACTTTGTTACTTTTACTTAAGTAAAGAAGTTTAATCAGTACTTCCACTTTTACCAGAGTATTTTTTAACACAAGTATCTGTACTTTTACTCAAGTACGGAAAGTGAGTACTTTTGCCATCTCTGCTGGACGGGGCCGCCTGTGGAGATGGTTGACAGTTGCCTTTTGTATCTATGCTTCTTTTTCTATGTCTGCTTCTGTCTCCTTGAACCCCAGTGGGCCTCAGCAGATGGCCGCTCACACTGAGCCTGGTTCTGCTGGAGGTTTCTTCCTGTTCAAAGGGAGTTTTTCCTCTCCACTGTCGCTACAAGCATGCTTAGTGTGAGAGATTGCTGAAGAATCAATAATTCGATGCAATTAACTGCTTTTCCTTAGATAGAAAACTTTGAATCAATTTCACTGGATGATGGTTGAACTGTAAATTCCTTTGAGATGAAATGCGGTGAATTGAATTGAATTAAAAATAAGCAAATCGACCCAAAACCAAACCACAGATCACTGTTGTTTTTATACTGAGAACATCTGAAATGTTAGGACAGTTAAACAGTTTTTAGTGATGCAGAATGTTAAAAAACTGTCTTGTCCTTGGGCAAGACACAGAGATGGTGCCAGCGTACGGCGTTTCAGTGAACTCCAGGGCAGCTGAGACTACAATGCAGCTCTACTGTTTTTAAATCCATTTAACTTTAACTTATTTGCATATATATGTGAGAAACCTCTGTTGAAGGACAACAGTTTGCATATTGGGGAAATGTATTATTTGCTATTGCTTTCAGATATGAAAAAAAGATTTTTAAAAATTAAAGAAAAGAGCAAAGATGTGGAAAAGAGAGAAGAAAAATGGATGGATCGGAGAGGAATAAAGAACAATTTTAAATGATTTAGCTTCTATCCTCAAACAGAAGCTGGATTTAAGACATTTTACTGAAAATCAGCCTTTCAACAAACTGATCAGTTAAAGATACTGTATCTGACTTTTTAAGGCAGAGAATAAGAAATGGACCTTTTTTCAGTCCTCCAACCGTGTTTAGTGTTTTCTGCTTCAGCCATGCAGACCTGATGATTCCTGGTTTTAAACTCAGGATCAGAGTAGATGAAAAAAATACTGCAGGGCACAGATAAAGATCAAGCTTTCCTGACTCATTAAGTCTTTAATTTCAGAAAATAGCTCAGCCTGCACAGAGTTAAAATCCATATCAGTTTTAAAATGGAACTCTTGAGATAAATACTCTCTACTATAAAACCTGAAGACACGAAAGATTAAAAGAACAGCATCAAAAAAGAGAAATTACTAGATAATATGCAATAAATATCTGACTATTGAAGATAAAAAGTTGCTGCTCTTGGAGAGAATTCTCCAAAAAATGAAATTGTCACTTTCTGATTAAAATCCTCAGAGTCATCAGTTCATGAAGAGATTTTACTCAACAGTCACAAACATTTCATTTAGATTTGATAAAAGGACATAAAATGTGGTTGTCACTGTGGTTTTAAGCACCACTGTGTGAATGGTTTTGGATCAATGCTGCTCTGCTGATACTCAGCCAGTCAGTTTGGCTATTTGCTCCCATAGCTACTTTAAAGTCTCTCTCCCACTAAAAATATCTGGGTCGACCCACAAACAATCAGCATTTAGGTCCCTTCCCATTGGCTAAAAAAGCTGGTCTAAACCCTCGCTGGCAGCAGTGTGTACGGTGACGCCATCACACTGGGATAGCGTTGATGATGTCACCAGAGCAACAGAAATCAGGAAAGTAAACAATGGAGAGCATCGTGGAAGGAAGCCAGGGCGTAGTCAGTGTGGTTCTCTATTATCTGTCTGAATCCATCTCACCAGAGCTGCCCAATGAATATAAACACATTTATTTCTGCTTGTTAGATCAGAAGGGACTGGCGGGATGTGCTGACGTCGGTATGTTGCGTTCAATGGAGTCACGTAATTTAGCAGCTCAACCCGATTCTGGTGATCCCACAGCGTGTGCTGATCAGGCGGGGGACATTTTTAACGCGGGTTGCTTGTCGAGGAGTTTGGACCGGGTAGACTCACGTTAGTGAGCTGTTTCCACTGCCACATAAACTGATTGTTTCTGGGTTTAAAAGCGTTTTTCAGCCAGTGAGAGAAGAGGTACTATAGATGCTGTCACTAGCAGTTTTACTGCCATGGTTTTGGGAAAGTTTTACCTTAACAGACACTGAAAAATGTCAGGAACGGACATGTTGTCCATTAACTGCTTTATGCTAAAGATGACATGTTGTTCTCATTATGAGGGGCTTTACTATGAAGCAGCTACATTAAATTGTATGGATGGATTTATGGATAATAGATCCTTTAGATATTGGGGAAGGGAATATCCCATAATAAATGAGAAGTATTTTTAAAAGCACCACACCTGGACAATACTGTGAAGGTTCCAAGCTCCCCAGACTGTGTGGAACCTGTCATGATCATGGCTCTGAGAGCTGGGATAGTTGCTCATTTCATTCACCTGCCTAACTCTGCCTGGTTTCCAATTACCACTCACCTTATCCACCTGCTCCTGCCTCTTTATATACGCCCAGTCCCAGCTCTCAGGGCCAGATTATTGATGTGAGATCATTGTTGTTGATGCTCTAGTTCATGTTCTTGTTCTGGGGGGCCAGGTGAGAGAGGTTGTAGTAGTAGTAGTGTTCGACTGACTGAGCCTGTTGCTATCTTATCTCAGGGGAGAGGACGGCTTTAGCTTTTCGTAGCGTTCTCCTGACCTGTTCTGCCTCTCTACCACTAAGCCTGTCTGTTTCCATCTGAACGTTCTGCCTGAACCATCTGTGGATTCCCGGAACCCTGAACCAGCCTGTTCCTGTTCTCATCATTATCCCTGATCGGGCTTCTGACTCCTGGACCTCTGAGGCTTCCTGTTCTGATCAATTTCCCTGTTCTGGCTCGGATTCCTACTTTCCCTGCAGGAATGCAGCATCAGGGACACTCTGGGCGGCGCTCGCCGCATCTAGCTGGCAGCCCCCCCGGCTGGATCCTACCTCGGTCTATTGAGATGGACTGAACTGTTAAACCAGGTAAGTGACTCATATAGATAATCATCCTCTATCAGATTATCATGGTCACTTACCTGTGTTTTTCTCTAATCAGAGTTTCAAGTGATGGAGGATGCCCCGTCGCTACAGAAATTTCACAGCCCGCTTCTGTTATCTGTGTTCAAATAAAACGCTTTGAATTATCCCACTGTCTGTCTTGCCTACGTTCTGAGCTCTGACAGAACCGTGTCGATGAAATGCCTGAAGATGGACAGAAAGTGCTTAGTTAACGCTACAACAGCCATAACCAAAGGTAATCTGCCCCTTCTATCCTATCACATATAATGTATAGATGTGGACTATTTCCCGAACCTTTCATCATCTTCAGGTGTGTCAGTTCATATCAGATGGACTAGATGATACTCAGATTTTTCCTGTTTGGATGTTGGCGGCAATGCGTACGGATTGCCTGCTGCGCGGTTGACGTGACTCCGGCCAGTTACGAACGAAATATGACCGCGAGCTGAGTTTGCCATAACGTTGGCGATGACCTCGAACGCAGGCTGCCTGGGCGTGGTTGGGAGCTCGGCAAAGGCGATGGGATAACGCTCTTTGATGCATGCCGCCTAACAACGCAGAAAGCCTGCATCACATTTGGGAATATTGAATTCACTGTGAAGAGTAGTTATGCTCGAACGCTCACGAACGGTAAAGTTCATGAACTCGTTTCATATTTTGGCTTAACGCGAACTTCGAACGACCGTGATACTACCTGATGAATCCGCAACGCATTGTGAACTTCGTTTCATCTTCTAAGTCGGAACGCACGCTTTCAAATGTTCAAACTCGGTTTCAATAGGTTGCTAGATTTATAGAGCTCTGGTAATGCAAAACCGCAATCACACCGCAACAGGCCTTTAATTGATGGGCGAAAACACCCAATCTGGCACACCAGCTACCAGCTGCCGAAGCCCCTACAGCCGCGTGTGTCATCAAAACAAAATGCATGTTTTCACAGCAGCATGGGAGGCGCACCGCGGAGGCGGTAATAGCAGTGCAGTATGATTCCTCACTTTCCTTTTAATTTTATTTCACCTCATAAGGTTGCACTGACCAAAAGGCGCATCCTCGGTTATGTCCCATTTCTGTATTTAACACACACACAAGTTTGACTGACTATAGGGCGCTTTTTATGGTTGGCTAATGTTATTACGTCCTCTACTACCTAATACCTCCTACTATGCATTAAAAATACAGCGGGCAAAACTGAGTATGACTTTGCTTTATTCATGTTATTCTATTACAAAGTATTAATCAAACCTGCAGGGAGCTGGCCGACAGACACATCACAGATGACACAGCTGTGATCACTCCTAAATTCAACTTAAAAATCCCGAAAACCTGCTGACGCAACCAATTACTGGTTGTTCGCTTTATTGTCAAAACGTATCCTGGTGCCTGCAGTTTTAAATTATTTAGATGAAAAACACCTGGGCCAGCAGCCGCTGTGAACTCCTAGGCTGCCCAGCCTACAGGCTGGCTGTTGATGAAGAGCATTTCCTGCTGTCAGCCAAGCACCACTGGTATGTGGGGTAGTCTGAGCCCCACACGAAATATTACAGATAATCTCGATGAACTGACTGCAATTATGAAGTTTTCAGGTGGACTTTCTCACTTAAAAACATATTAATACTTATTTATTCCCACTGGATCACAGCAAATATAGCTGCAAGATTTAGATTTGGTTTAGATGAAAAACACCTGCTGTGCCACCGCGATGAAGAGGAGGAGATGCCTTCCAGAGGCTGCTGTTGAATTAAGTTTTCTAGGGGAAAAGAAAAAATACAGCGGGAGCAAAACTGAGTATGATTGTGCTTTATTCATGTATTTATTACAAAGTATTAATCAAAACCCATCAAAGTCATCATCCTTCTGTTTCTGAATTAAACAGCTGGGCTACTAAATCAGACATGCTAATTTCCCCTTCTTCGCTGTCCACTTTCCGTGTAGCGCGGCTCCTCAATGAAATAATGCCGGGCTTTTACGTAAAAGCTTGAAATAACAGGAGCCAGCAGACACGCTAGTCCAAGCATTCCGCAATCCATCCGCGAAACTGTCAAACGGCGTATTCTGCCCGGGCGCTGCCTCTTATCCTGAAACTGTGGTCTCCGTCGTCACTTCATATCGCCCCACGCCGCAGCCTTACTTTTGAACGGCTGCTTCACAATCGATGTCGAGCGGGTTGAAGCTCCTTTGTCAGACCCCCGATAACGGCGCAGCACAGCGCTCATTTGATTCACCTTTTTCACATCGCTGTGAGATGGGCACGCAGCGATGGTGATGCGTGGAAAAACCACCTTAGTCTTCTCACATACACCCGCCTCAGCCACGCATCCATCCAGCCTTTCCATTTGCGCTAATATCATATGTCATCAGAGCGCCGTTCGTCTCGCTGGCAGCTCCTGTGATCAGCTTCTCTGGATTGGTTGATGCGCGCCGCCCAGCAGCAAAACTTCACTTTTTCCATCTGAGCAGCAGCAGCGGCGTTGGTGCGTCAGATGCTTAAACGCCTCGGAACGCTGCTGCAATCAAAAATGCGCTTCTGGAACACTTTGTTGCACCTATGCAGCGCGTCAACCATTGACTTTGCATGTAAACTCGCTGCTTCTGCTGCACCTGCGCTTTGAGTCCGGTTCACACCGATGTCGAGCGGTTGAACAGCTTTAGCACAGCATTAATTTGTTTCCCCATGTTTTTCACATCAGCTGTGAGATATGGGCACCCATGGAGTTACATATTAACAGCGATGGTGAGGTGTGGAAAAAAAACACCTCCTTACATTCAGCCACTTTTCATCATCTCCTCAATGAGGTGGTCTCAAAAGTTTGAAGTTACAACACACATAGGGCGACCTCACACCATAGCGACCAAGCATTACTTTTGAGGGAAAAAAGACATTTAAGTGCGCCTTATAGTCATGATCACGTAAACAGGTTTATGACCAGGTGGTAGGTGAGGATGATTTAAATCTGATTTCTCTGCAACTTTAAACCGGCTTTCAGTAACATTCAAAGCAAATCTGAAACGGCATATGTAAAATGGAAAAAGAAATTTCAAATGGGAAAATATTAAAAATTAAAACATTTGCACCTTTAAAGACTACTTTCCTGTTTTTCTTTTAATAATTCCTCATAAAAAGACCATTCAAGGCACATTTTCCCGGATGTTTCTGAGAATATACTGTAGGGGTGGAAAAGCTGCAGCTGCTACTAGTGTGAAGTGAATTTACAGCAACAAAGCGCTAAAGCAACAATGGGGAAATGCTGTCCCTCAATGCTAATGTAAAACCCTGGTTGGATAAGGATTCAAACTGATATGAAGATGAAATCTGACGCACAGTTTCAGTGTTACAACTGATAAAATAATTGCTGTCTGTGGTTCTACAGTAGGCTATGGTGTAATTGAGCAATATATGAAAAAAAAAAGAAAAAAGAACTATGAACTAGTTCATTTTAAAATGTGTGAACTGAACTTTGAACTAGTTCACGTAGAAAGAGAACTTTCCCAACACTGACTGTGTAGAGCCGGCAAGAAAAGACTCAAGGCTGATGGAAAATTCCTGTGCAGCATGCTCTCAAAACAATAATTGTTATTTTGAATTCGGCCTTCCCCTTATAATACCTCCCCTGGATGTTACCGGAAAAGGGCACAGAAGAACTGCCCCCCGCCCCACTACCCGCGAACAACGGCCTGAGGACAGCGTTCATGGACAAATTGAACACACAACACACACACAACTAATGCTAAAATGTCAGATTGACTTCATGTGGCTCCAGCCTCCAATGTCTCTGCTGAAATGTTTGTCTACTGTTTTTATGTGCTTTTCTTGTGCTGAGTTTTTTTTGATATCTCAAACTGTATATGTTTTTTTCCCCTCTCGCTACTTAATGCGGCTCCTATTTCTCCACACAGATAAAGGCAGCGCTTTAGGGAACCGCCTCATGTGGGGCCTTTTGCTGCCATGAGGACGCGCCAGCGGCAGCATTCTGCGACACGCATGACCTCAGAAAATCGTTCCCCCTGTCAGCCCCCCCCCCACCCCAATGTATGTGATGAACGGTTTGTACTGAAACTGAAATCTCAATTACAAATGGTAAATGGCCTGTACTTATATAGCGCCTTTATTCAAGTTAGGAGACTAGACCAAAGTGCTTTACACTACATTCATTCACCCATTCACACACACACTCACGGTGGCAGGCTACATTGTAGCCACAGCTGCCCTGGGGCTCACTGACAGAAGCGGGGCTGCCGTACACTGGCGCCACCGGGCCCTCTGACCGCCATCAGTAGACAATGCAGGTGAAGTGTCTTGCCCAAAGACACAATCCTTTTTTTTTGTCTGGCTTGAACCGTCAATCCTTCACTGATCCACTGTCGCCCCAGTGTAGGGCTGCAAATAACGATTATTTTAAAAATCATTGAATCGGGCGATAATTTTTCGACAATCTATCTAATCGACAAAAAATATTTTACTTAATTTCAAAATAAACATTTTAGACACAGAACAAACAAGCACACAAGTACAGGTTGTTCATTAAGTGTACTGGTGCAATATGAAAAATAAATGTTTGTGTTAAACTACGCGGAAACTTACATGAGAAATGTAGCTGTACATCCACAAAAATATAGGCTACTTTGTTTCATAAAGCGCAAAAAAAGGCATTTTTGTTTTCTAAGCCCCTAAGGGGTTCAAACAATAGGCCCCCCCATTTCAACAAATGAGTTTTTAGACTAGAAGAGTTCTGCCTTTTAAGACAGGAAAGTATAGCAGTTAAAGTTGCTACTTGAGAAAATACTGAACCATAGAGATAAAAATAACCCTGTGATTCAAATTATAAATTGTATTTGGAATAAAAAATGAGAGAACTAGGGGTGCTAAAAACACATCCTCCAAAGACAGATATTTACATGGGAATGTGGCAGATAATTAATTGACATATTACTGATCTTACTGGATTTTATTCTGCTTTACTTCCATAAATTTCAGGATCTTCTTTACTTTATCTTTGCCAGAAGATTTAAACTTTAAAAGCCTTGCTCTCATAATTTGCAAGTTAATTTATTTATAAAGTAAATATAAAAAAGCTGCTTAAGCTAATTCAAAATGAAATTAAAAGTAAAATAAGTAGCCAACCTTCTCACTGTCTGTAACCTACTAACTATGTTAAGGAAAGCATCAGATAGGAAGCTACCTGAAGAGAAACTAACGTTACGTTTCCCCACTTTAAAACCACAAACAAACATGGTGGTTCCGTACATGTTCATTTGTTTTGACAAAGTTTTATGTTACGACTTTTTTTCGCTTTACACAAAGCGCAGGCTATTTTTAATTATTAGATCAATTTGCGCCGCTACCGGGCAAGATGCGCCGCTTTCATTTGCAGCGCCTGACGCTGAGGGTAAACATCCTGTTGCTCTGACTGCAGCGCTGAGAGGACTCCGCGAGAACGGGTTGATGGGGAGGCGTCACGCAGAGTAGGGAAATCCATACATGCTTTCACGTGAAGAGTCTCCAAAGCCGCCAGTGACACCGCACCGTGAAAAGTCGCCAGATTTGTCGCTAGTCGGTTTAAGAGTCGCTGAGGGGTCTGAAAAAGTCGCTGAGTTGGCAAACACTGCACCTGCAGCGCTGACTACGCTCTGCCGTATTTTTTTTTTTTTGCTTCCCCTCGCTTCTCAGTCAAGTGGATGTGATGACGGGGGCGGCGGATGACGCGATGACAGGGATGACACAACCAATCGATGATGAAATTTGTTGCTTACGCTTTTAAAAGTCGAGTTTTATCGATTTTATCGATTAGCTGTTGCAGAGCCCTACCCCAGTGCAAATGCAAATTGTAGTTGACTGACATTAAAGAAATTGATTGATTGATTGATGCCCTCTTTACTCCACATAAACGGAGAAAAATGTAAAAAAATCCATCGGCCATTTCTTTAGTGAGTAGTAGAGAAAAAACAACGGAGGAAACAGTGAGAGCTGAGATCTCTACTCTGATTGGTAGATTAGCTGAGACACCAAATTACTCCTTTGACTCCTGCATAACAACCTGTCTGACTGTCACACATCAAGCAGCACATTGCTTCTCGTTCACCATAACGCTCCTATCATCCTGCCAGTGCTAGTGAAAGGAGAATCTACCTTTGGTTATGATGGCCGGCTGCTCTCCCAGCAGCAGTCTGAGCCTCTTGGCGTGGATTTTCCCCTGGTAGTGGGACTGCGCCACCACTGCTGAGGTGAAGGACATGTTACACAGCGTGCAGCATTTGTTCTTGTCCACATCGCCCTCATCGCTGCCCTAGAAAGGAAAAGGAGATGCAGAGGTTACCTCTGAATGATGATGCATCAAACCAAATGTTTTAACAACTGAAACTGTTCAGGTAGTACCAATGTTGTGTTTTTTTATTTCCACCCATGTTCAGACGGATGGGTAATGACTGCCATCTTCTCTGCCTAACATTGCAGAAGGTTTGATTTCTTATTCGTTTTTTAAATGTTTTACTGGTGATGTTAAATGTTCCAGCATTCGCTTTTTAAGATTTAAGATTTATTTATGAGTTTAACGTTCATCCAATCAAACTTATGATCTCCTTTAGCTGACTGCAGCTTTGTTTACCTCTGTTTTGTTTTTTTCTGGTGGTTCCAGATTGAATTTAATGGGAATAAAAACCTCATTTCTGTGAGTCAGTTCCCTGGCAAATATTAACTTATGCTTCAATCGATTTTTTATTTTATTTGTATTTTAAATCTAAAGCCCACCAGGATTTTCTACTTTGATCTGAAGTTTGTTTTTATAAACTTTTTAAATTTTTGAGCTGAAAATGTTGCAACAAGTTGACTGGCAAAACATAAATAATAAAAAGAAAGTACACAGACTAAAAAGATTTACGTCAAACATTAAGTAAGAAATAAAACTATAAAAGCTGCTACTAACAACTCTCTCTGCTTTTTCTCATAGTAGCTTCATCTGGTCTGTTCCGTCTGTTCCTGTTTGGCTGTGACTCCATCCTGGAGAGAAATATCAGCTGCGCTGCTGCCATCAACACCTTTGTTTCTAGATGTTGGAGCTTGGCCTGTTTTCCAGTGTAGTCCTGTTTCTCTGACTGTGACTAACTGGATGTGCTCTCTTCATCCTCTGACATGGGAGCTGGCTCGGAGCTCGTCTGCCTGGCTGTGTGTTTCCTTTGTCGAGTGGTGGAGAGACAGTTCAGGAAAGTGGTACATATGCAGCACAATGAGACTGTACCAGAACCATTTATAGTGCAGGTATAATTCTTAAAGAAGCAGTTAAGAGTGCCCCTAACATCAGTGCCAATTGGCCTCCTACATCTGAGGATCTAAATATTTCCTCAGCTAGAAAGATTGTGCCAATTGAACTGTATAATTCACTTGCTTGGTGCATAGGTGTAAGTGATGAGTTGACATGATCTAACATGGTTAATGTTAATAAAAGTCATTGTTTAAAACAGAAATGTCTTTGTGCCTAGTTTTCATTGTTCAAATTTTAGCTGTGTTTCAGTAATGTCCTAAAATTTTTGCGTCCAATATTGTAACTGGTCTGCTAGGTGATAAAATTCGCACCACTTTTCATAATAATTAGTTAACCAGACACAAAAGGATATCTTGCTATTAGAGTTTTTCAATTGAAAATTCAAAGAATTGCAGTTTTCATGTGCAATAAAGATATATTTTGGGATATGGTGAAATTGTTAAAAAGTGTATTTTTTCATTTAGAATAACTCCTTACTTAAAGCACGCAGAACATTGCCGCTTTATAAGCTCTGAGTAAGTATGAATGTCTGTGGGAATCTAAATTCTGAGTCCGATAGCCTTAATAATAAAAAAGTTACAAGGGTTTGAAAATGGTAGAAGACCCAAATTTCTCACTTTTTTGGCACCCATTTTCTCAAATACTGGCAGGAATCCTATGGAGAACTTTTTTTCCCAGCTTTCGAGTACATATTTAAGATTGGAAAACTGCTATCGAAAAGTAGTCCCCAGGTTAGTGGAGCGAAATCCTATTTCTAGCCTCATTTTGAGCTTCAGCCTATGGCCTAAATCTGACTGGATGATCTGATGAACTGGAAAGTGACCTGAGATGACATGTGTTGTGAATTGGCGCTTTAGAAATAAACTGAATTGAATAGAACAACGTGCAACAACCCTCTAACTAATTTTAAATCTGTGATCATATTAAGCCGGGCATACACTGAGCAATTATTTCAATCGTTGCACCCAGCTACAGCTCACACTGTACAGAGACAACCAAACCACAGGGTTTAAAAGTTCACAGCTCATCATGTTTGTTCAGCCTCGACGCTCCTGATGCGATCCACCTGCTTACAATTGTACATCTCAAAAACCAGGTGGGACTCAGCTCCGCCCCAAGTGAGACTGGCGCTACTACTCAGATCTACCGGAGGAAGCCAAAGCAGGTAGAAGAGGAACGCCTGAAGCTCACTAGAGTGAAAGCGCGCTGCCTTGGATATTTGTGCTGAAAGCATTTAAACAGAAAAGGCGACGACGTATTTGGACAAAAGACATGGCTGAGCAAGCGTGGATACTACGGTCTGTTAGTTTGTGGAAGGAACTCCATGGCGTTTCTCAATATCGTTCTTGGCGTTCTCGTGTACTTTCGTGACATGTCATCAGCCTCAGCCCGAGTACCGTTCCAATTTTCGAGAGCGCCAGATCGAGAACGCGACCAAATCGGATGTTGTTCTGGCCCGCCCTCTTTGTCGAGCATGCATCAGAGCAGACTTGTGCGCTTCTTCAGACTGACCGCTTCCCCAGAATGCCCAGCGGCCGCAGCTTGATTCCAGACAGCGCTCACAGTGTTAAGTTAAACATTCCCTTTTCTGCTGCTGTTGTTCTTCAAAAGTACGTTTTGAAATCGTTTGAGGCCATAACATTATACATTGAAGCCTCCCTGTGTGGCCTGTTTACAGAGTTAGTGCGAAATTTTAAAAAAAAGTCCGACGTTGAGCGGACCAGAGTGACCAGCAGACCTCCGAGGGTAACCGCAGCCAGGGCTAATGTTACCCCGTCTGTAGTGCACTTCTCTCGGTCTAGTTATGTGTGAACTACCGCTCGTTCTGATGGCGGTTTTTTGCGTTAATTTACGCCAAACGCCAATTTTTTTTAATGTTTTTTAAGCTTTAGAAATTAAAAATATTGTTTTCAAAATGTTTTGTGTAGGGAATAAATAGTTTTGACTGTAATGCTAAAGAACGTTGCATGTGATGACGCCACGAAGTACGCTTCTGTTCCAATACACATACCGCGTTGCGTGCTCGCGTTCTAGTCAAGTCCGATCTTCTGCGTTCTCGCTAAGAACGGACTTGACGAGAACGCGTACCGCATCTATTTCACTCATTGCACCTCCGCCATGCTGCTTTGTTTTCGGCCGAATAGAAAGAAGAAGAAGAATCCTTTGTTTGCCAAATGAGCGATTTGCCCATGACCACCTTACGACGCCCACTGAATTCCACACGCTTGATTTCCTCCCACCTTATGATTCCTGAATTTGAGGTGGTCATAAGAGGCTGATGGCCCCTCCTTACCCCCTTTATACTACACCTTGCACCATCAGGCTGAAAGTTGGCCCGATCGAAAAATTCTCGCACTACTGGAAAATCGGCCCGAAAAGGGAAAAAAGTTAATTACAAATCGTTATCATGTCAGGATTCTGCCATTCCTGCTATTTTTCAGTTTTCAGTCACACTTTGATTTATGCCATTCTGTGTTTTCTAGGTCTTTTGTTTCATTTCCATTTTTTGTCATTCTAGTTGTCTAGATATATTTAAGCAGTGTTGTATTTTTTGAGCTACTCTCTGTCGCCCCCTTGTGCCACGCTCCCTTCCCCTAGCGCCCTTCTAGTAGCCTCTACCCACACCTGCTCCCTATCAGCTGATTAGCCCATTCTTTGTTCTGTCTCCCATATATACACCTCCTGTTCAGTTCCTCATCGCTGCCTCCTAGTCATAAGTCTAAGTCACTATGAGGAACAAATGAACCTCATCTGTTCTTCTGGCCTTTATTAACATCTATCGCCAAGTTGTTCTGCACCATAAACGTCATGAGAGCTTCCTTCTATGTCTTTGGTTATGGTTTTTCAGCTAAGGGGGTGATATTTGCTCTGATATTGCTCTAGCAAAGCAACTACCCACCATGTTCATAAATGACATGTACTGCTTCAGATTCACATGAGGGGAGACCAAAGCACTGGCACCGCGGCGGGATGTAAATGGAGCCGATGCCTCTGTATTAAGGGCAGATAGTGTGGCCCATTCCGCTGATGGCGGGAAGCTCCAAGAGCTTCAGAGTACGCTGCACCAAAAGCCCATTACCCTTACAGGCAGAATGTTCCAGGTGACTGATGTTTGTGTCTTTACAGATGGGTAAGAGGCAGGAGCGGTCCCGGTGGTAGCTCCGATGGAAAAGGAAGAGATGAAGGTAATCACCAGGAGTGGGTTTAACCTCTTACACCCTCAGGGGGTATAAATAAATTTCTGCCTGACAAAAACACACAAAAAAGTAAATCACTTATAGCCTCACAGCTATTAGATTTAAGAAGAAACTTTTGGTACGCCTGTAAAGGTAAGATGTCATAGAATGGTTTTCTGGTGTCAGCACCATTGTAGCTTTGACCCTGCCTGAAATATTAGGGACAAAATACAAAATATTTTGCATTTTTTGAACCTCGCCAAAATTTTCTTTGAAATAAACATTGCAAAAACACTACCAATATATTATTTATAGCACAAAAAAGTAGTAGAGACTTTTAAATCTAAATGTTGTGTAAAAATATACCAAATTTGGACTCAATCAGATGAATCATATTTATTTTAGAATGGTATTAGTGAGAAATTTCTAGGGGCTGAGAGGCCATTTGGCACATTTATCAAAAATGTCACCAAACTGTGCCAAATGTGTTTTTACATCAATACTGGGGGTTTGGTAAAATTACGAGGTCACGTAGAGCAGCTGGACCCTTGCCGGTGGGTCCGTAGGGTTCTAGGGGTTAAACCAGTTTAGATAACTCTTTATGGTTAAAACTGGGTCCAGCTGATGAATCAATGCTTCCCTCCAGCTGAAGGTCAGAGGACGACCTTCTAGGTCACAGCAAAGCATGTAGACAGCTGCTCCTGCTCATCATCTTTGGTCCTCAGAACACACTGATGTTCACCGGGTAGGAGTTGAAACTTTTAGAGGTTTCTACACTTTGTAGAAAATTAAAATAGATTTTTTTTTTTATTTATTTAGAAGGCTGTTGGGAAAACGTGCCCCGCAGAGCTCTCCTCTATGACTTTAATTAAAGTGGTGCTGAAGATGTAGCTGTAATCGAAGCTTATTCACCTCATTTATTAAGTGGTTATATAATTCACTGATAACACATGTATTCATCTTTATTCAATTTAGACAGTAAGCAAACTAATTAAAACCCCAAATGTGAGAAATAAGCCTTTTTTTACATTTTCATTTCGAATGCTGGAGAGGAGCCAGAACAGAAATGCTGCCAGCTGGCGCTGGCTCTGCGTTAGAGCCTTTAAACACTTCAGTGTTTCCTTTCTGCAATCTGGGATTTCAGCAGCACTCAATTACTTTCAGCAGCACTCAGTCTCTTTCCATTAGCCAGCAGAAGGACGCTTGTGTTTTCTGCATGGATCTATATGGGGGAACTTTTTTCCTTCTGCCAACAGAAAGGCACAAATAGCAAAACGATATGATTGGTCATCACTCATCAGGCTTGTCAAAGTGATAAATGTACCATTTTATTTGACATTTTAATCAGTTTTCTGCTAGGTGTAGAAATGCATGGGTCTATGTCTGCATAAAATTAACAATTTTTTTTACTAGATTCTAAAATAACCAGGGGGAAGAAAAAGAAATGCATCCAGAGTGGGTAATAAACCAGCAAGGAAATTCATTTTGCTCTTTTTGTTGTTTTAAGAGGGAAGCTTCAACATTTTAGACTTCATTCATTAGATTTCTATCACCTGTCCTGTTTTTCTCTTGTTCTTAAATCTGGCAGCAGGAAAGCTGGACTAAACAACCTAATCTGCTGATTATATCAGCATTAAAAGAGCTTGGATGGAACCATGCATTCAGCTCACAGGGCAATAGATAGCAGAATACTGGGTTCCCCAAAAGGACAGAAGGTTTATCAGTAACAGCTTTTATTTCAAACTTTCCTTTGAAGAATCTGTAAATGATCCTAGCTTTTATTTTCCATTTTTGGTGCTATTAATGCTAGAAATGTTTTCAGACGGTTAGACAGCAGACAGCCAGCAGGCCGCGACTCCATTCGTCAGAGGATTGATGTCTTTATATAAACCGTTTCAAAATAAAAACGAATCCCTATACTATGCAACTGGTGTTGATTTTCCAGCGAGGCTCCCCCCAGAGGGCAAAAATAAAAGTGCACTGTCGTAAATATGCTCAGCTGTTCTCCTGGGCCGTTTCTCAATTCACGAGAACGCAAAGTACGTACTCGCGTTCTAGTCAAGTCCGTTCTTAGCTAGAACGCAGGAAGATCGGACTTAAGCGAGAGTAGCGAAAGCACGCGCAGCTGCGTATATGTGTGTATTGGAACAGAAGCGTACTCGCTGCAGACGTCATCACATGCAACGTTCTTTAGCATTTCTTTAACAGTCAAAACTATTTATTCCCTACACAAAACATTTTGGAAACAATATTTTTAATTTCTAAAGCCTAAAAACATTTAAAAAATTGGACGTTTGGCCGAATTAAAGCAAAAAAAACCGCCATCAGAACGAGCTGTAGTTCACACATAACTAGACCGAGAGAAGTGCACTACAGACGGGGTAACATTAGCCCTGGCTGCGGTTTTATAAATTTCGCACTAACTCTGTAAACAGGCCACACAGGGAGGCTTCAATGTATAATGTTATCGCCTCAAACGATTTCAAAACGTACTTTTTGAAGAACAACAGCAGCAGAAAAGGGAATGTTTAACTTACCACTGTGAGCGCTGTCTGGAATCAAAGCTGCGGCCGCGGGGCATTCTGGGGAAGCGGTCAGTCTGAAGAACGCATAAAGTCTGCTCTGATGCATGCTTTCGATAAAGAGGGCGGGGCCAGAACAACATCCGAGGATTTAGTGCCGTTCTCGATCTGGCGTTCTCGAAATTGGAGAATCTCAAGTACACCAGAACGCTCAAGAATGCATATTGAGAAACGGCCCTGGTTTCTCCGCCAAGCCGGTGCCGGTTGTTTTGAGCTTAGCAGGTAGGGGAACGCAACGAATCACCACGCTTCTACCGCGTGTTTAACTATTTTGTTCCAATTTTGCCGGTTTAAAAATTCACCAAGCTGGTTCGCCATGATAACTGCACAAATATATCCACTGGCTAGCAGCGAGCATGCCTTTCACTGGAAGCGGTAGCAGTTCTGCGCCAGTAAAGAAAAACCGACTCTCGCGATCCACGAGACTTCTGAGCCTGTGGGTGCGGCCGAGGGCTCCTGCAATTGCAAAGTGCAGTATTTCCCCTACAGACCACCAGGGCGGCGAGAAAACCTTTGTTCAACCTGAAATGACTCATTTAATCATCCAAAACGTTATGGAACACATTCATTACCTGAAAAATGTTGCATAGTGTGCCTTTTAATGAACAGAAATGACAACGTGATCCTAAAAAGTTGAGAGAAACATGTCAGAATAAAAGAAAAATGTATTAATTCTTTCTATTTTCATGAAGCAAGAGCTTAATGTGGTTCTTATCATTCTCCTGCTATGATGTGACAGCAGAAAATGATTGATTAGATGTGAGCGGACGCTCTGAGGCCAGTTTCTGCAAAGGCAACCGAACTTCACAACCTACAGCAGAAGGAAAAGAGTTTTGCACACAAAGATCCTCGTTCCCATTGGTCAGAACTTAAGCAAGAAATTGAGTAAAACTTCTGCTGGATTCCTGCATGCAGCATCCCTGTTTCAACATTTTCAATATTTATTTTATTTATTATTTTAACAGAAAGTGGACATTTTTTAAGGCGATCTAAAAAGAATGTCTACTGAAAACCTTCTAGTGGGTTTCTTATGGCTGATGATATGCAGCTTATCGCTGATAAAAGCTGCTTCTGCCAACGAATAAAACTGTATGATTTATCTACCATTTACCTACTTTATTCTTTTTATTGCCTTTATTTACAACATACCTTTTATAGAAAACAAATATGTTTTGCTTGGAACAAATTATACGTTTCAGATTAAATGTGGTGATTAAAGCACCTCAAGGATATTTTTTATTTATGGTTTGCGACATGCAGATCTTTTTTCCTTTCATTTATGTAGAGTACATAAAGAAGCATTGAAATTATTTTTTAGATTACACATAAATAGGTTAATTAATTCCCTGGGAAAAAGTAATAGGATTAATTCGGTGTTAACAACCGAGGAGTATAAAATCTGAGGCCATTCTATTAGGGTTGTCAAAAGTATCAACACTCAAAAAAGTATCGATACTGAAACGTTGTATCCGGATACAATACTCGATTTTTAAAAGTATCGATACAGCGCTACCACCAGTGGCACCTAAGGTGCATCTAAAGTGCAGAATAGAGGACAATGCACTTTCAGAACATGTGATTGAATAATTCTACGCACTTTTCAGTTTCAGACTTTTTTTCTGTAAGAGGTGTAGCTGCTGAGAATTATTTTTTGTTTTTTAACCGGTTTGGCTAGTGTCATTGTTATATGTGCAAAGCATAGCCAAGGAAGGAAAACTTAATTTTAATTTTATAAGTTTTTATCAAGCTTGCTTAATATTGTGCACAACAAACAACCTCAAAATATTGTTTATTGTATTTATTTCTTGTATTTTATTTATTAATTAAAATATTTCTGCAGAATTTTGGACTCTGTTTTTATCCTTGTGGTATTGAAAATGGTATCAGGTATTGAATATTTTCCTTAGTATCGGTATCGAGTTGAAAAGTTTAGTATGGTGACAACTAGGGATGCACGATATAATGGGCCCCCT
This sequence comes from Cyprinodon brontotheroides, assembly GCA_018398635.1. Classification (NCBI taxonomy): domain Eukaryota; kingdom Metazoa; phylum Chordata; class Actinopteri; order Cyprinodontiformes; family Cyprinodontidae; genus Cyprinodon; species Cyprinodon brontotheroides. The sequence goes on along the minus strand of JAGKQL010000069.1, from coordinate 2,074,288 downwards.
ATCGGTATCGACCTTAAAACTGAATATCGGACATCGGCCACCCCACCGATATTTAACCCGATATTTTATCAGCTTCTGAGTCTAAAAAAATACTACTTCTTCTTCTTCCTCAAAAACTTCTTTTTTACAGACTTAAAAACTTCTAAAGACGAGGAAAAATATTGATCCATTAAAATATCCCAATATCTTCCTATGCTGATATATTGCCATTTAAAACACCATATCAATCTCTTTTACTAATGAAATATTGCTATATGTCATCGTTATGCTACTACGAAATCCCCTGAAAATTCACCAAATGTTGCCATATTTTTATATGTTGATATATTGGCCAGTTGTATCGATCTATTTTACTAACAAAATCTCACAAGAATTTGCAAAATATCCGCGAGAGTTTGTAACAGAGAACGATGAAATTTCACCAGATTTTGAAAGTAAAATAGATCGATACAGCGTTTTTAAAATCAATTTGATATCAGCATATGAAAATATATTTGAGTATATTATTTTTTCAAAGTGTCAGAAATGGATAACAAACTGCTATTTTCAATGACTACTTATTTTTGTCCAGCTTTAACATCGGTGTCGATATCGGTTATCGGCTACATGAGTTTTAAAAATATCGGCATATCGGATATCGGCCAAAATCCCAATATCGCGCATCCCTAGTGACAACCCTATATTCTATACTGACCATTTATTGGGATGATAACATTCGAAACGGCTGCAAAAAGCCATTTAGTATTTAATTTGTGATGGAAGACAAAATCAACATGAGGAGGAACCCCATGAGATGATGAACAGGTTCTATACATTAGAACGTTTTTAGACTTCATCATCACCTGTTGCCAGATAATTTCACCTAAATAGATCCATTGATCCACCACCATTCAAGCAGTTAACTCGTTTTTTGCTGTCCTGTACCGTGGTTATAACAGTCTATGGCAAGCTGTTTAAGTACGTATACCAAATATGTATTCCTGATGTCTGAAAAAACTTTTTTTCCTCGTCAAAATTATCATTTCAAGTAAAAATAACATTCGTCACATCTAGAATAAAGATTCTGGATAACTAGAAATGAATTTCAGATCTCCATATTCCTGTTGTTAGTGGTCAGCTTATGAATTATTTTAAATATGAAGAAATGTATTTCAGATAACATAAACATATATTCAGTCAAGCTGATACATGATACAAAATGGCCACTTAAAATGTGTAAGAATTTCTGAAATTCAGTTTCTGCTGCATAAATGTAATTTAGAAAATATTTTATTAGAGTTAGGTCTAGGAGTCTGATTGTGATCAGGAATAGTCTACTTTAGTGATCAACAAATGAAACAATTAATGAATGTAAAAACTGCCTGCCATAGTCCACTTCATATAAACCTATGAATTAACAATCTTCTCCATCATCTTCCTCTCCTTTGCAGCTGTAGCTCTGTTGCTGTTTTTAAAGCCATTTTTTTCTGCATTAAATCTCTATTCTCAGTCTGGTAAAATCGGCACTTCCTGTTCCCTGTTGTCATGGCGACTCGTCCAATCTGGGCTCCACTCATAATGGCTTTTCAGAATTTCTCACACATGTTTGTTACGCGACTCTAAATGGATTTAATTAGGGAAGCTCACAGCTTCTCTAAATATGAAACTAAAAAAGTCAGAGTTTACTACCTTAGGCTAGATCAATTCAGAGGATTTAAGTCTGGGTTTGTTAAACCGGCTTACTGAAACGATCTCCTGGTTAAGAAGCACTATAAACATTACATTTATGCTGTTATTACAGCTGCAAAACCTTGGGAGTGGACCGAGTGGTTCTGCTCCAGTGGTTTGCTTCACCTCCTTAGTTATAACGCTGTTACTGTTCTGATTTTATATCAACCCATAACTGAACATCACAGGATTAACTTTAAATAAAAATCATTCAAAAGCAGTGAGAATTTGCTGAAGTAGATCCTCTATAAAGGTGATCAGGTTGGTTTTAGTTTAAAATGAAACCGAATCAACAACTAATGACGAATCTGCAGAACAGAAATCAGGCATGAATTAATTTATCCCTCTGGTCCCAATAAAAGCTGCTGTTATCAGATTAGCACAGGTGGCGCCCAGTGAAGGTACTCCTTTCTACATCATTAGGCGCCCAGCGTCATCAGCTGAGGGTCATGTGACCCATGCAGGAACGTTTGGTCTATTACCACATAAAAGCATGCTTTTCAAATAGCACTAAAGCTGGAGGCTAATTAAGCTAATTGATGATTTAGGTAATGACACGGCAGCTTAAAGAGGCAGGTGAAATCCCCACATAAGATCACAGCCACTTCACAGAGCAGCAGTTTTATACGATAGAAAAAAAGCTTTTGGCTCAAGAGTGAGAAGCTTCCCTTCAGAGGAAACTATTTATTGTGTGAAAGGGTGTGAGCTGAAGAGAGATAAAACATTTATCTGATAAAAAGGTGAGTGAAAGGAAATCAATGGAGGAAATGTTATTTTTGTTGCATAAGTCGAAATTCTCCAAATCTGCTAAAAAAAAAACACACTATGGCAACACAGAGTCTCTGTTACACACAAAAAAAAAAAAATAATGTAACCATTTTTGGCATTTACTTAATCATATTTAGTTACTTTAACATTTTTTTTTTCATTTTAGCAGGGTAGGACATAAAACGATTGTCTTAAAGTAACTAAATATGCTTAAGTTAATGCCAAAAGCGGCTGCATTAGTTGTTTCAGTGTATTTATATCTCAGGACTTTTAAAAAGCAGCGATAACTTTGGTATAAAAAAAAAAAGCTTTATTTATATTCATGTGAATTCCTTGGTCTGAAGGAGCAGAGATGATAGAAAGGGCCTCCTGTAAGGCTCCCTTAGTGCTGCCCGTATTAACGAGGCATTGCTGCTGGGAATGAAAACACAGAAAAAAACTGAAATCTCAAAAAGTAATTTTTTCCTAAAATAAGTGCATTTTTTTTTTTTTATTGAGAAGGTAAGTGTGAAACTTTGCCAATGGAGCAAAACAATTGCATTCTCTTATTTCAAGTGCACATTATCTAATTATCTTATTTTAAGAGTAAATATACTCATTATCTACTTAAATTATGGGTAAATACACTTAATTTAAGAAATCTTGACTCATTTCTAGATGGTTTTTGCAGTGCACCGGCACTAAAAGTGATCCAGACACAAACTGGAGAACCTAATGAAGTATGACGAGGCTTTAGATCTTCAAATCTTAAAGAGACAGATGTTTACTCTGGGCGTCTTCTACACACAAGCAAACTTAAGGGCTGGTTATCGTCCCGCAGCAGTGTGTCGCAGTTAGCTTGTTGCAGGAATGACGCAGATATTTTTGACTTATGGAGCAGCCGGCAATTCGAAATGCGACCTGGACATTCAGACACAGGTCGCATTTGAAAAGATCGGATTCGTATCGGATTCAGGACCACAGAGCCAAGCGGCCTGGATCGCATTGGAAAAATCGGATCTGTGTCGTTCAGACGGCCAAGAAAAGATCAGATCCAGGGTTAGGGTCACATATGGGCAACAAAAATCGGATTTGGGTCACTTCACTTAATGGGTCACTTCATCCGGGGACTCCACCCCTTTCACTGAATTACAGGGTCTGGACCAGGAGATGATTCTTCTTTTAGATCCTAATTAGATGCACGATATTGGGATTTTGGCCGATATCCAATATGCCGATATTTTAAAACTCATGTAGCCGATAACCGATATCGATACCGATGTTAAAGCTGGACAAAAATAAGTAGTCATTGAAAATAGCAGTTTTGTTATCCATTTCTGACACTTTGAAAAATAATAAACTCAAATATATTTTCATATGCTGATAACAAATTGATTTTTAAAAACGCTGTATCGATCTATTTTACTTTCAAAATCTCAGTGAAATTTCATCGCTCTGTTACAAACTCTCGTGAGTGATATTTTGCAAATTCTGTGAGATTTTGTTAGTAAAATAGATCGATACGAGTCATCATAATATATCAACATATAAAAATATGGCAACATTTGGTGAATTTTCGGGATTTAGCATAACGATGACATATAGCAATATTTCATTAGTAAAAAGAGATTGATATGGTGTTTTTAAATGGCAATATATCAGCATATGAAGATATTGGGATATTTTAATGGATCAATATTTTTTCCTGGTCTTTAGAAGTTTTAAGTCTGTAAAAAGAAGTTTTTGAGGAAGAAGAAGTAGTATTTTTTGTTTTTTTAGACTTTAGAAACTTAGAAGTTGATCAAATATCGGGTTAAATATCGGTGGGCCGATGTCCGGAGTGGCCACGATATTCAGTTTTAAGGTCGATACCGAGAGGGGGCCGATTATATCGTGCATCCCTAATCCTAATGTCCACAAATCATGACAGAAAGAATATTTTAATACAAAGATAGATGTTTAAAAAGGAATTTTAGGGCATTGTGAAGTTCAATCTTGGTCCTCAAGATCACCCTGCCCTGTATGTTTTAGATGTCTGACCTGCTTTCACACACCCCATTATCAATTGATAGCAGATGATCAGGCTTTGCTGAACTGCAATCATCTGAATCAGGTGTGCTGAAGCTCAGAAACATCCAAAACATGCAGAGCAGGGTGCCTTGATGACCAGGGTTGAAAAACACTGTCTTAGGGGACCAGTCAAGGAAAGTGGGGACATTTTGAATGGCTGCTACTGTACTGTCTCTCCTAAATGCTGTTGAACAAGCAGCGGTTGAATTAGTTGGTTTCCATCACAGTCATCATCCCTGTATGTTTAAAACTTGTCTGGAAGAATTGCTTTAGCAACACGTTTTACAGAAATTCTTTGTGTTGTGAGCAGCAATAGCACTCCACTGGAGAAAACCTCTGTTCTTTGCTCCACTTAGTGTTTCAGTAGAGAAACTCTGCTGTTCTCTGACTCATTCTGACAGACGCAGCCCCTCCCCCTGCCCTTGGTCTGTCCTTCGCCGATTCTCGGCACACACGAGGAAACTCTCAGGAGCCTCCTTCCTTCAGCCACCGGAGAAGCATCTCACACATTACTTCATCTTTATATTCAGGATTTCACAGCAGTATCAGAGGCAGGAGATGAGATGCCAACCTCAAACAGGCGGGATGCATAATTTCATGCTTAATTAAAGCTGAATAAACGAGGAGCTAATTGCAGGGAAATGTAATTAATGAAGCAGCAAAGGTGTGTGTTACCATCCTGACAATCTGAGCTTCACAGGCAGGAACACTGACCCAGCTTCTGCAAAGATCCATCTCTGCTGCTTTGGATTTTGTGTAGAAGGTGCCGCAGAGAGACGTCTTAAAAACGAGAGGAATATACTTGCTTTTACCTTTTTTTCTCCCAAAAATCCTCAAATCATCAAAAACCTTGGCTTAGCTATGATTCAGCTGCCGTAGTGAAATCTACATTAAACATTTCTATTCAAGTGAAGCAAAATAAAACAATCTTTTTGATTTGCAGCACAGTGCTGCTCGTCAGGGGCGGATTTAGGAAACTTGGGGCCCTGGGCAAAGACAGCCTTCTGAACTGAGAAGAAAACACATAAACAGACCCATTCTCCAGATAGAGA
>JAGKQL010000069.1:2006118-2068212 GCA_018398635.1 Cyprinodon brontotheroides | reverse complement strand
GCGTTTTTAAAAATCAATTTGATATCAGCATATGAAAATATATTTGAATATATAATTTTTCAAAGTGTCAGAAATGGATAACAAAACTGCTATTTTCAATGACTACTTATTTTTGTCCAGCTTTAACATCGGTATCGATATCGGTTATCGGCTACATGAGTTTTAAAATATCGGCATATCGGATATCGGCCAAAATCCCAATATCGTGCATCACTTAACTGGATATAGAGATCTAGTGCTTCTAGACCTCACTGGAGACGGGGGTGGTGGGGGGACTCACTTGAGACAGTGGTGACTGCACTTGTAAAGGGGATCAAAAACAGTAACCTGCTCTATAAAGGGTTAAGCATCACTTTTTTTAAGGTGATTGTTTTCTACAACATCCAGCCACACAGTAAATGTAGTGAAAGAATGATGTCACATGTTTATAAAGGCTTTGATAAAAGAAATAAATTTAAAAAAACCTCTCAGACGGGTTGGACACGTTTCCAGCACCCGGACAGCGGCACGGTTCAACACACCAGGTGTAGTTCGCGTGTGAATTCATGCAAACATCAGTTTAGAGGCCGTTACTAGCATGGGGTACCTAATAAAGTGGCCGGTGAGTGTATGTTAGAACTTGCACTGGTATTTATTTATCCAATATATGGCATGTTCCAGCAACTGGTAATTTACACATCTATTTATATTAGGAGGTGATTACTGATTAGTTTTAATTTTCAGTGAAATACTTTTAAGTTCTGTTTCTCAATTTATCAGGTTGTATTTACAGTTGCACTACTTTGCAACTTTTATAAGTCAAGTTATATTTGCTGTGTAGCATTTAAATAAATGTGAAATTTGTTCTCATATTTCAGACTTGTTTGATACATACATTAGGCTGATATTGTGTTTTTGTTTTGTTTTTTATCGTCACTTATCGTTATCGTGGTAAAACCTAGAAATTATCGTGATACATTTTTTAGCCCATCCCTAATAAACAGTTTTCCAAGATGATGCAGAGTTAAATGTGACTCTGTTACCATTACTTATAAAGCTAAGAAAATTACGTCTAAGGAAGTTATCATCCAGAATTCTAGAAAAAATGTTCCTTTAAATGCAGAGATGAACTCATGTTTGGGTTATTTGATTTATTCCAATAGGAGATAAATCAGCATTTTTAAACAGTGAATGACTGAGAAAATGTAATTTTCCTTTTATTTTTAAAGAATGTCTTTCTCCCACTGTGAGTCCTAAATATTACGTAACATATGAATCATCACAACTTTACATTTTCTCAAAATCATCTCTTTCCTGCTGCAAACATCTGCAATGGCTTAAATTTCACAATTTAGATCCTGGGAATGAAAAATGGTGCTCTGGGCTTCTGGCTGTGAGAGAATTTAAATCTTTTCTTTGCTTCTCGGTGCTCTGCGTTCATCCTTTGGTTTAATGTGTTATACGACATGTGGGCACTTGCTGTGGTTGTGTGTGCACCCAGAGAGCAATCTGCAGGATATTGCTCTAGGAGAGATTGGAGCAATGAAGCGCGAGAAGCAATCACTTCTTGTTGAGAGGAACCAGGACAGACACCTGTGCCATCTCCAGTGCGATGGCTCCATTTCTCCGCCGGCGATGCTGACGGCATTATCTCATCCAAACTGGTTGCAGAAAAACTGGCAGGCGAACACCAGAACCAGCAGAGCAGCTACACTAGCTTGCACTTAATATTATACATATGGGTTTTACTGCCGCATTAAATGATGACATAAAATGATTTGACAAGAACAAGTTGGGTGTTCGATTAAAGCACAACTGAATAATTCAGGTTTTATAAATCCTTTAACTTGAATCGAATCGAAGAACAATGAACGCAGCCGACAGGTTGAGCTAAAGCCTGTTTTATACTCAGAAAACACGTCGTCTGCTTTTGTGTTGCAGTTAACGCAGATATGCCCCCCCTTCCGCAGACACTGTGGTGCACCAATTGTAGGTGATCGCAGACAGTGCTGCAAAAAGCGTCACAGGAAGGAAAGAAAGGAGGCCTCTGATTGGTCAATTCTACATCGCGCTCCACACTATGCATATTTCCTGTTTATTTCCTGAGCTATCTCTGTAGTTCTGCTGCTATAGGCTTAGACTGCTGGAGGACATAGGGACCCCTTTTCCATCATTCTGCTTCATTCTATCTCTATTCTCCCACTCTGCAGAATCTGTTAGTTCAATCTCTAACGTTCTGCTCTCTCTGCTTTTCTCATAGTAGCTTCATCTGGTCTGTTCCTGTTTGGCTGTGACTCCATCCTGGAGAGAAATATCAGCTGTGCTGCTGCCATCAACACCTTTGTTTCTAGATGTTGGAGCTTGGCCTGTTTTTCCAGTGTAGTCCTGTTTCTCTGACTGTGACTAACTGGATGTGCTCTCTTCATCCTCTGACATGGGGGGAGCTGGCTCGGGCGCTTCGTCTGCCTGGCTGTGTGTTTCCTGGGCGCCTGGGCAGGAGCCTGTGGAGCTGGTTGACAGTTGCCTTTTGTATCTATGCTTCTTTTCTATGCTCTGCTTCTGTCTCCTTGAACCCCAGTGGGTGTCTTCTCAGCAGATGGCGCTCACACTGAGCCTGGTTCTGCTGGAGGTTTCTTCCTGTTCAAAGGGGAGTTTTCACTCTCCACTGTAAGCTACAAGCATGCTTAGTGTGAGGATTGCTGAAGAGTCAATGAGTCGATGCAATCAGCTGGTTTTCCTTAGATAGAAAACTTTGAATCAATCTGACTGGATGATCTGGTTGAACTGTAAAGTGCCTTGAAATGACGTGTGTTGTAAATTGGCACCTTACAAAATAAACTGAATTGAATTGTTTGGAACCTAATGGCAGAAACTCAGGCTGTGGTGTCGTCCACAACACCAGGCACACCTCAGACACTCTCCCAGACACTGTGCAGGATGCTAATTTGTAGCTCTGTGCGACGGTCTGTTGGTTTGCACCCAAAGCCAAAACACGCAGCACCACAGCCAGTCTTTGGGGAATGCTCAAAGTTTTTAGACGGCGAACAAGTCGTCAAACCGACACACAGGCACCCACAATCCTAGCTACTTCGTGATTGTCCCTCTTGCGTTGCGGCGTGGAATAAAATAGCGCAGACCGCTGTAGTTGAGAAGAAGCTAAGACTCTTGCAAGAGAAGGTTCAAATATAAACAGCCCTTAAGAGGTGTGGAGAAAGCTAGAAGAATGAAACCAGTCTCAGAGTTTATATTAGGTTAAACGTAAAGTGGAGGATGTTCTTTTTCCGGGTGGATCATCTAAATCAGTGGTCCTCCTAAATGTCAATCATTCTGGTGATATGTTTACGTAAGGCCTTCCCATGTGCTCGTCCTCAGTTAGATGTCTTTATTTGCGCATGCAGACTTTTATATTGAATTTTAGACTTTTATGTGGTGAAAAAACCTGAACACCAACTATCTCACTAAAGACTCTTAAAATAATGTTTAAAATACAAAGAAATAATAAAGTAAATATAAATAGTTATCACTTAAGTTGAATCCTAATTAAGCAATTACCCATCAAATTACCCCTCTAACCATATTGGATCAGTCCATTTGCTGCACATGTGTTCAGAAAGGTCCAAACAGACAGCAGCAAGGAGCAATGTAATGTTAGTCACACTTTAATTAAATAAAGTGCAAACAAGGAAACAACTAACTGATCATTTGAAGGCCGGTTTTTAAATCGACCTATCAAACTATAACATTATGCTTCTCGTACTCCATATTAATCAGTGGCTCAAAGTTTTTAGTATTGATAAAAAAGAAACTGCCTATAAGACAATAAAGTTCTGTTCTTTTGAATTATAATTTTCAGGAAATTTCTCTAACTCTCTAACTTTAAAGGTTTGTTGCAGAAGATCAGACTTTAAAGGTCCAAACCTGATTTCTAGATAAAGCTAATGTATTAGGAAATCCTTTTCATTAAATTAGCCCAAAATGTACAGACCTAAGAAACAACACCTAATGCTTACAGTTGAATCTGTTGACCACATGTGACTTCAATTGATATAATCACACCTGCCATTATACCCAATTGGTCTGACCAACTAGCAATCTTATTTTCCCCAAAGGGAAATACCCCTTTCCGGGAGGAACTGCACCCAATTTTCACAATCGTTATTGGTACTCTAGCTTCATCCATGAATGAATGCAGTAATAGCCATTCAAAATGGCCCTTCAAAGTCAAACCTAAGCTGAGTGGCAGCCCAATTCCCTGAAACTCCCAGTAAAACCCCCTGCAGCTTCCAGGTACTGGAGTGACCCCCCTCAAGAATATTTAGTTACTCTGACTCCACCCTTTCACTGAATTACAGGGTTCTGACCAGGAGATGGCGCTTCTCTTTAGATCCTAATGTCCACAAATCAGGACAGAAAGAATATTTTAGTACAAAAGATTGATCTTTAAAAAAGGGAAACCATCCTTAGGGGACCAACCAAGGACCAACCAAAGAACCAACAAAAGGACCAGCCAAGGGCCATCCAAGGACCAACCAGAGACCAACCAAGGGCCAACCAAGGACCAGCCAAGGACCATCCAAGAACCAGCCAAGGACCAACCAGAGACCAGCCAAGGACCAGCCAAAAAGGACCCATCCAGGGGCCAACCAAGACCAGGACCATCCAAAAGGGCCAGCCAGGACCAACCAAGGACCAACCAAGGGCCAATTAAACCAAGGACCAGCCACCGAGAGACCAGCCAAGGACCAGCAAGAGACCAAGGACCAGCCAAGGACCAACCAAGGACCAGCCAAGGACCAGCCAGAGACCAACCAAGGAGCCAGCCAAGGACCATCCAAGGACCAACCAAGGACCAAATCAGGACCACCGAATGCCAAGGACCAGCCAAGGACCAACCAGAAACCAACCAAGGACCAGCCAAGGACCAACCAAGGACCATCCAAGGGCCATCCAAGGACCAACCAAGGACCAACCAGAGACCAGCCAAGGACCAGCCAAGGACCAGCCAAGGACCAACCAGAGACCAACCAAGGACCATCCAAGGACCAACCAAGGACCAAGCCAAGGACCAGCCAAGGACCAACCAGGAAACCAACCAAGGACCAGCCAGGACCAACCAAGGACCAAAAGACCAGGGACCATCCAAGGACCAACCAAGGACCATCCAAGGAGCCATCCAAGGACCAACCAAGGACCATCCAGTGGCATCCAAGGACCAACCAAGGACCATCCAACAGGGGCCATCCAAGGACCAACCAAGGACCATCCAAGGGCCATCCAAGGACCAACCAAGGACCATCCAAGGACCAACCAAGGACAGCCAACCAAGGACCATCCAAGGACCAGCCAAGGACCAACCAGAGACCAACCAGGGACCATCCAAGGACCAACCAAGGACCTGCCAAGGACCAGCCAAGGACCAACCAAGGACCAACCAAGGACCTGCCAAGGACCAGCCAAGGACCAACCAAGGAAGGACCATCCAAGGACCATCCAAGGACCATCCAAGGACCAACCAAGGACCATCCAAGGACCAACCAAGGACCATCCAAGGACCAACCAAGGACCTGCCAAGGACCAGCCAGGACCAACCAAGGACCAACCAAGGACAGCAAGGACCATCCAGACACAGCCAAGGACCAACCAAGGACCATCCAAGGACCATCCAAGGACCATCCAAGGACCAACCAAGACCATCCAAGGGCCATCCAAGGACCAGCCAAGAACCCAACAAGGAAAATGGGGAATTTTTTAAATGTCTACTACTGTAGATGTAGAAACTACTTAAGTAGTACTTAAAATAGAACTTAAAGTTCTTAAGTAGTACTTAAGTACTACTGTGGATGTAGAAACATTTAAGTGTGATAATAGACACAAAGTAGACGTGGCACCACTTTGGAAAAGACGATGAATCACATTGTAACCGCGAGTTCCGACCCTTTCATGAACCAACATCTTTTAACTTTGAGCAAACCTATAAACCACACAGGTTTGCTGTAAAAAAAACTTCTGTTCAAGGGGTTTTCTGTGGATCCTTAAAAGGTTTTAAAAGACATTGAATTCTTCAATATAAAACCAAGGCCTTAAAATGGTAATAAAATGTCTTAAATCAGAATCTCCTTTAAATAACATTAAAATAATTGACATTACGACTCATTGGAAACATTATTGGTTCCGTCCCGATAGAGGAACCAATTAAAACGATGCTGCAGCTGGATCTTGGAGTGATGTGCCGCTAAGTTTTTATCTGGACAATGTAAGGAAAGTGTAAATTCAGTGCAAATTGGCTCTCCAGCCAAGAGTTTTCTGCACGGCTAAAACCAGAACCAGGGAATGTAGATGAGACACTAAGTCATTTCTGCTCGCCACGATGGGAACCAAGGCAGTGGAGTCACACATGCGAAGCGTCAAAATCCAGTCATGGAGAAGCATCGGGTATTTCTCCGTTCTGTTCCTGCTTTGTCTCAGCAACACCTCCACAGCGCCTCCCACATCATTAACGCCAGTTGCACCAGATCTCTAGCTTCTTCCTATATGGAAAGTTTTTCAAAAATTTTAAACATTTCTACTGGGCCATAATGCTAAAATAATCTTTTGGGTAAATTTGTTATAACCAGGTTTTTCTTCTATTTATTGTGAAGTTGGTCTTAACTTTCTATTTCAAGTGGCATTAAAAAGTCTTAAAAAACCTTGCATTTAACGTGCCTTATGCTGTAGGAACCCTGATTGAGCTTGTTGTTCTATCTGCTTTTTTGGATCATTTCTGGTAGTAACAGAGTAAAAAATATAGTCTATAAAGTGAAATCTAATCAGTATGGTGGAAAACTCACAATCAACCAGAACCCTACTCTAGAACATGCCAATCTAATATTCTCAAAGCAAGAACACGCTACTTAATTCCCAACCCCTCCCCCTCTCATCCCAGTCATCGTGGGAGCAGGTAATCAAAGCGACTGCCATGACCGGCAGCGTGTACAGTTGTCAGATGCCATTAGTCCAATGGGTCCATATGTAGGGCTGTGCCAGGTCATACACACTCCCAATGTCTGGAGGCAGAGCTGCTGAATGTATTTTTAGACAGTGCCACCTTTTACGCACAGCCTGGTCGCATCACATCTGTGTAGTTTCAGTGCAGCTCTCCACAATCACCGCAATGTGCCCTTTTACTGAGAGCCTAAGGTCAGCCTATGAAGCCAACATTGATTTATAGTGACACTTTAGAAAATACAATGAAGGAACCAAAGTGTGAGGCATGTATTGGTGTGGTCGCTCCTGCTCCTACGTCGTTAAGAGGTGGTGAGATTTAAAAAAAAAAATGTTTCTATGAACCTCCGGGCAGCATCAGGAATCAGTGGCTGTGGTAGTGTAAGGCCTAATTGAAACGACTCCTTTGTAAAGTTACTCCATTCAACAACAGTAGAGAGCGGCTGGCTAGCTCAAGTGGTCATTGCCCCGTCCTGCAAACAGGAAGCCTGGGTTCGTATGGTGGGACCTTAGACAAGACCCTTCAAACTAATATCTGCTTTAGGGAGAGGCGGCATAGAGGTTGGAATCCTGAGGTTCTGAGTTCAAGCCCCACTCCCACAGACTGCTACTCTGGGTCCCTGAGCAAGACCCTTAACCCCCCAACAGCAGATAAAAGTTATTCTCTTTGCTCTGTACTTGTGACGGTGTAATGATAAAAAATTAAAAACTGTTTCTGGTGTGGTTGCTGCTAGATTTTCTTTTATAAACATCTAATAGGATAAGAGCTTTCTTATCTTAAAACCTAACATTTTTATTTAGTCTCGTCAGTGAAAACTCACACCCATGACTCGTCAAGTTTTTGTCATATGGACTAAGGGTGTAAATAATAATCGTTTTGTATCGATGCATCAATTCAACATCCGCCCGCAAGAGAATCGATTCATGTTTTTTTTCCTCCGGTCTATTTTTATCCATTTGCTCCTGGGCGTAATTCTCTCCTCCCGTGCTGCGGTGGCGTTAAACCTATTTTGCCCTCCTACCTCGCTCCTGGTTATACTCTTACACAGCAGTGTGTTGCAGTGAGCTTGACGCAGACATTTTTGATTTATGCTCAATATTGAAGCGTGGTTCGCGCTTACACGCTGTGAGTCTAGATAATGCCAAGGCGTGTGAGGAAGTGGGGGCGTAGTTTAGTCCCACGCACGGAGGGACATGAGGGCCAAAAAGAGCGGAGAGATCCAGGTGGAAAAAGGGTCCCAGCTGTTCTCAGCATGCACCTCGCCTTCTTTAGCGCTGGTCAAACTTCATGAGTTGTTTTCCGCCATTTTGGCCATCCTGCAAAACAAGCGGCGCCAAGTCTGGGCGTCAGCTACAATCTGGGGAGAGGAGCAGCGGAGCGTCTGTGGAGGGGGCTGGACGCCTGGAGTCCGTAGGTATTGCATTAACACCATTTAGTGGAGTATTTTTGATGCAACATTTCTACTAGATGCATCGATATAATCGGCCCCCTATCGGTATCGCCTTAAAACTGAATATCGGACATCGCCACCCCACCATATTTAACCCGATATTTGATCAGCTTCTGAAGAGTTTCTAAAGTCTAAAAAATATATAAAAATACTACTTCTTCTTCTTCCTCAAAAACTTCTTTTTACAGACTTAAAACTTCTAAAGACGAGGGAAAAAATATTGATCCATTAAAAATATCCCAATATCTTCCTATGCTGATATATTGCCATTTAAAACACCATATCAATCTCTTTACTAATGAAATATTGCTATATGTCATCGCTGTGCTACACGAAACTCCCGAAAATTCACCAAATGTTGCCCATATTTTTATATGTTGATAGACGCCGTGTATTTCCAATCTATGTTACTAACAAAAATCTCACAAAATTTGCAAAAATATCACTATAGTTTGTAACAATAACAGAAGGATGAAATTTCAAATCAGATTTTGGTAGTAAAATAGATCGATGCAGCGTCTTTAAAATCTATTTGATATCAGCATATGAAAATATATTTGAGTATACAGTGGCACTAAGTGTGTCGTGAAATGGATAACAAAAACTGCTATTTCAATGACTACTTATATTTTTGTCCAGCTTTTAACATCGGTATCGGATATCGGTTATCGGGCTACATGAGTTTTTAAAATATCGGCATATCGATATCGCCAAAATCCCAATATCCTGCATCCCTAATTTTTAGATCTCTTCATCCTGATTTGCGAGCTCTAAAAAAACTAAAATCAGCATGGCTATTATCCCAGTTTCAAGTACCCTGGGAGCCGCTCATCAAATTTGACGTCCAATCAGCTGCTCAGCATGTAGGTGTAAAAAAAAATTAACCAATTAATCTAATCGAATCATGGTGTATTCTTGATTTTCAAAACTATAATGCAAATACGTTGAATCAGGAAATCGAATTACTGAATCAAACGCCATGATGGATGTGATTTACACCCCTAAACACTGACTGGTGACCTTTTCCAGGTTTAGCTACCTGATCTCACCCTCACTGGCTTTTAAACCCAAGCATCATCGATCTGCAAAGTAAAGGTGCAAGGACAAAGAATGGATCTTCAAGTGGGACCAGAATCTCCACTCTTCTTGCAAAGGAAAATAGACAAACATGGCTGTGGATGTATCTCCTTGAACATCAAATGATACAAAAACAAAACAATGAGGAATATCCGAGTTATAGCTGATATGCAATAATGTGTCTGAGTGAAAAAATCTATACTGTTTCGGAACGTAGTAGAACGCCCTGCACAGCACCCATGTTAAAGGTTTCCATTGAATGCATCTATATATGTTTTTTCAGTCATGCATTTCTTCACCTTTACTGCGTTGGTGCCTGGGTGATGTCACTATGGATAAAAGTGTCAGCCCTGCCTTTGTGTCTTCATCCTAAGGCATGTAAGGTACAACGGATCAATGGCGAATTTGTAATGACATACGTCCTCAGGTACAAACAAGACAACGTGATTTATTGAACAGGTTTACTCACACTTCATGGTCATTGACTAAATCCTGTTAGCTGTGTTTTCTTTTGCACTCTCATCTTACCGTCAAGAACGGTTTCACAAAGCCTTCCACACGACACCATGCCCAAGGGCCCAAGCAAAGAGACTAGTCCGGCTCAACACAGAAAAAAATCAACAATCAGCTGAAACAACAGCATAAACTAAAGACAAACCAGATAGAGTACAAATAACCTTTAGAATAAACCGACTTAAAAGGTTATTTTTGCAAACACAATGGAGGACTGAGTGTATTAACCAGGAGATTATCATAAAGCAATGAAAGAAAAACTGCAGCGACGGTGCAGAAATAGAGACGTGTAGTGAGGGATAAGGAAGCGCTGTAAAGGATTGCTACCCAAAAGCCCAGCAACACACAGCAGGCTGACCTTCAAAGATTTAATGAAAATGTTGATCTTAGAATGACGGGAAGCTGCCTTCAGCAGGATCAGGAACCTCTGGAGGTAGAGAGAAGGGTTGGTGTTTGCTTTGGAGGAGGTGAAGTTCACAAATAAAGCCACTAATGACAGATTTTGACTCCTCAGCGTTGCAGGTTAGTGACTGCAGGCAGGGTGACGTCACAGGCTGTGGATTCAGATTCTTTTTTTAACATTTAATCTAAATTAGCCACAATCAGAAGAGAAATGGACAAATTTTCAGGTCTTTGAAAGCAGCAGATTAGCAGGAATCAATGATCATGGGACAGAAACTTTACTGAAGCTGTGGAAGCAGAAGTAGGTGACAAGATCTGAGTCTTTGGAATCTGTTGCCAGGGACAGAGCAAGTAGGGATGCACGATATTAGGATTTTGGCCGATATCCGATATGCCGATATTTTAAAACTCATGTAGCCATAACCGATATCGATACCGATGTTAAAGCTGGACAAAAAATAAGTAGTCATTGAAAATAGCAGTTTTGTTATCCATTTCTGACACTTTTAAAAATAATATACTCAAATATATTTTCATATGCTGATATCAAATAGATTTTTAAAACGCTGTATCGATCTATTTTACTTTCAAAATCTGGTGAAATTTCATCGTTCTGTTACAAACTCGTGATATTTTTGCAAATTCTGTGAGATTTTTTGTTAGTAAAATAGATCGACACCGCGTCAATATATCAACATATAAAAATATGGCTAAAATTCTTGGTGAATTTTCGGGGGATTTCGTAGCATAACGATGACATATAGCAATATTTCATTAGTAAAAGAGATTGATATGGTGTTTTTAAATGGCAATATATCAGCATATGAAGATATTGGGATATTTTAATGTATCAATATTTTTCCTCGTCCTTTAGAAGTTTTTAAGTCTGTAAAAAGAAAGTTTTTGAGGAAGAAGAAGAAGTAGTATTTTTTATATATTTTTTTAGACTTTAGAAACTCAGAAGCTGATCAAATATCGGGTTAAATATCGGTGGGTGGCCGATGTCCGATATTCAGTTTTAAGGCCGATACCGAGTAGGGGCCGATAGGGGGCATCCCTAAGAGCAAGTATTAAAAGTTGTATGTGCGAGCAGATTGGCTGTATGCTATGAACCTGGAAGAATATGCAGGTAAATATGGGGCAGGACTTTTTTTACTGCTGTTCAAATCAAATCAAATTCCTTTCTGTCGCAGCCTGGTCATTCAGGGCCTTAAAGGTCAACGATAAAAATATGGGAGAAAAACAGTCTCATTGGAATCTGCGATCACAGCTAGTACGGCACCCCTGTCTGCCGAGGCTCTTGGTTTGATCCGGAAGAAGCGGCCGGCGGCAAACTTTATTTTTTCTTCATTTTGGCCAGAGGCAACATGGCGGCGGCAAACAGACAGGGGTGCCGTACTAGCTGTGATCGGCTCAGTTGTTTCACCCAGTCTGAAAAGAGGAAAAACTCTAATAGCTGTCTGTTAGTAGCTAACTGACGTTTTGTAATTCTATCTGTTTAACAAAAAAAATTCCTCATTCAGCTGGGAACAGCACTGAGCGCAGCCGTTGTGTCACATGACCAAATGAGCTAATTTCATTGGCTAGAAGCTGCTCGACTCTATCGAGTGTAGATTGCTTTGGCTTGAGTTCACCAAAAGGTCAACACTTTTGCGGCTGAATTTTTACAGTTCAATTTTTTGCAGATTAAGGAATTCAATTGCTAAAAAAATTCAGTGTTTAAAATTCGGTGTTAAAAAAAAAATTTAGATTCCAATGAGATTGTTTTCCTTCCATATAAAAAGGTTAAATAAATTCTGAAACAAACAGAAAGTCAGTGAAGAGAAGCAGTGAGAGCTTAACCTGGATTACATTTGGATTACACCAATTCCAAACGATTGAAAGATAAAAGTGATTTGACTTTGGATCAAAGTCTCTCTTTATAAAAAACATTAACTGAGACTAGAATTAAGAATCTCTGACATTAAGATTTAAGCAATAGCTCAAGGCTACCGAAGCCAGAAGGATTTCAATAACGGCCCTCCAGTAATATATATATATATATACCAGTAATATACACTCTCACCGGCCACTTTATTAGGTACCCCATGCTAGTAACGGGTTGGACCCCCTTTTGCCTTCAGAACTGCCTCAATTCTTGGTGGCATAGATTCAACAAGGTGCTGGAAGCATTCCTCAGGGGGTTTGGTCCATATTGACATGATGGCATCACACAGTTGCTGCAGATTTGTCGGGCTGCACATCCATGATGCGATCTCCCGGGATTCTCCACCACATCCCAAAGATGCTCTATTGGATTGAGATCTGGTGACTGTGGAGGCCATTTGAGTACAGTGAACTCATTGTCATGTTCAAGAAACCAGTCTGAGATGATTCCCAGCTTTTATGACATGGGCGCATTATCCCGCTGAAAAGTAGCCATCAGAAGTTGGGTACATTGTGGTCATAAAGGGATGGACATGGTCAGCAACAATACTCAGGTAGGCTGTGGCGTTGCAACGCATGCTCAATTGGTACCAAGGGGCCCAAAGAGTGCCAAGAAAATATTCCCCAACACCATGACACCACCACCACCAGCCTGAACCGTTGATACAAGGCAGGATGGATCCATGCTTTCATGTTGTAGACGCCAAATTCTGACCCTACCATCCGAATGTCGCAGCAGAAATCGAGACTCATCAGACCAGGCAACGTTTCCAATCTTCTATTGTCCAATTCCATGAGCTTGTGCAAATTGTAGCCTCAGTTTCCTGTTCTTAGCTGAAAGGAGTGGCACCCGGTGTGGTCTTCTGCTGCTGCAGCCCATCTGCCTCAAAGTTCCACGTACTGTGCGCTCAGAGATGCTCTTCTGCCCACCTTGGTTGTAACGGGTGGTTATTTGAGTCACTGTTGCCCTTCTATCAGCTCCAACCAGTCTGGCCATTCTCCCCTGACCTCTGGCATCAACAACACATTTCCGCCTACAGAACTGCTGCTCACTGGATGTTATTTCTTCTTCTGACCATTCTCTGTAAACCCTAGAGATGGTTGCCAGCGTGAAAAATCCCAGTAGATCAGCAGTTTTTCTGGAATACTCTGTGACCAGCCCTTCTGGCACCAACAATCATGCGCCACGCTTCAAAGTCACTCAAATCACCTTTCTTCCCCATACTGATGCTCGCTTGGAACTGCAGGAGATTGTTCCTGACCATGTCTACATGCCTAAATGTACTCTGAGTTGCCAGCCATGTGTATTGGCCAAGCTTAGAAATTAAGTGTTAACGAAAGCAGTTGGACAGGTGTACCTAATACAAAAGTGGCCGTTGAGTGTATATACAAAAAGTTAAATACAAATAAGTAAAATATCAGCTTTAAACTGAAGCTTAGAGCCACAGTACTGAACAACAATACTGGTAGGAGAGGGAAAGAGAGGAGGATAAAAACATGAAAGGAAAAGATTTTAAAAATAATAATGAAAATGAAAAATAATAAGAGAAAAAGAAGAAAACATAAAAAAATAACAGTGAAAAAAAAGAATTCGTAGGCAAGCGGCACAGCATGAAAAAGAAATATAAATGAAGCTGAAAAAAATGTAAAAAAAAACAGAAACTCAACAAGAGAAATATCAGCGGTAGATGAAAGAGAAATGGAAAAAGAAATAATGAAATCGACCTACAAATGAAACCTAAACAAAGAAACAGAAAGCAGCAGTTTTCAGACCAACACTGATAGAGGAAATAAAAGAAAACAGTGAGGATGCTGCAAAGGCACAAGACACGGATGACTGAATGATTTAAACTAGAAGGAAGGAAACTGAAAAAGGATAAATAGACGGAGGAAGACAGGAGGAGGGGAGGCATGATTGCCAGCATGTGACAGAGGGAACAGAGGGCAGGGAGGAAGATGAGAACCAAGGAAGACAGACGGGCAGAAGGATGGGATGAAGTGGAATGGAGAGGCAAACAGAAACATCGCAGCAGCGCTGGATGATGAGCGGAGGTGGCAGCAGAAAGCATTAGTGTCCCTTGATGCGTCCTTATCTAGATCAGAAAGCCAGATTTCTCCACTGATAGCTGGCAGCCTCCCAATCAGAGAAGCAGAGACCTCTGTCTCTTCCCTTCAGCCTCATCATCACAGCAAACTCATCACAGCTAAGACCACGTGAGAAGGAAGGTTTTTTATTTCACCCCAACTGGGGAGGAAGGCTCACCAACAGAACTTTATGGATTCCAAAAAAGTAAAAAAAAAAAAAATCAATCCACTGGATTTTGTTTCCGAGTTTGAAGACGTTTAACTTCCCATCCAGGAAGCTTTTTTAATTCAGGGGGAAAAATCTGCGGAGTCCGACTAAAGAACATTTTTAATTGTAATACGTTTCTTTATACAGAATTTAACTCTGAACAGAGAATGCGATTCATGTTTTTTCTTTCCTCCCGTCTATTTTTATCCATTTTGCTCCTGGACGTAATCTCCTCCCGTCGCTGCTGTGTGGCGCTAAACCCTATTTTTGCCCTCCTACCTCTCGCTTCCTGGTTATACTCTTTTACAGCAGTGTGTGTTGCAGTGAGCAGGTATGATGCAGACATTTTGATTTATGCCTCAATATTGAAGCTGCTGGTTCGAGCGCTACCGCAGCTAATGGAGTCTAAGACACGCCGGTAGGCGGCGAGGAAGTGGGCGAAGTTTGAATCCGGACGCATCGAAGGGACATGAGGGGCCAAAAGAGCGGAGATCCAGCTGAAAAAAGGGTCCCAGTGTTCCAGTCGCGCACCTAGCTCTTCTAGCTGGTCAAACTTCACCAATTGTTTTCCCGCAATTTCGGGTCACAAAAACAAAACAAGCGACACTGTCTGTTTGCGGTCAGCTACAATCCTAGAGGAGAGAGAGCAGCGGAGCCGCGTCTGGGAGGGGGGGCGGACGTTGGAGCCGAGGTATTGCATTGAACTCATTGCACTGATTTTTCTGCAGTATTTTTTGATGCAACTTTTCTACTTCTTGTTATTTGCTGTTGGTTTCTAAAAAAAAAAAAAAAAAAAAATGCATAACGATGTTACAGCTTTCATTGATTTATTTCAAACTTGAAACTTTGTTTGGCCTGACCTGTAAGGTGTAAAAATTAAGGTTTTTAATTTTCTTTTAACTTGTGTATTCTGAATATGGAAAATAATCGTAATCATTGGGTCAGGAAATCGATACTGAATCAAATCGGCCCTGATGGATGTGATTTACACCCCTAGTTTTTATGCATGAATTTTTAGATAAAAATAACATTTAAAAACAAAGAACTTGTTTACATTTCAAAAATCTAAAGTGTTTTTCTGAATTAGAGAACCATATTTTCTCAAACCCCTGAACTGAGCGTTTGTTATTTCTTTCTTGTCTTTCTGTGTTGGCAGTGGGCTTTGAAGGCTGCCCTGCAAGGCTTTTAAACCTGGGTTTAAAGGAATCTAAGCTTTCATTCTCAAGCACATATCAAAGGAGCTCATTTTGAGCCTGGATCCAGATTTATTGTTGATTCTGTTCATGGTGGAGAATCCTGCTTCACAGCAGCAGGTTGAGCCAAACATCCTCTAAATGTGCAGGATCATCTTTGAGCACGCCATTTCACTTTTCTTTCACCAGTTCACAGCAGTTCTTCCAGCAGTCCACACTTTCTCTGCTCTCTTTTTCTCATGGTCTTCTCCTTCTTTCCTTATCGCCCGGCTTGCCACAGGTTTGCCTGCTGTGTCTAAAAGTAGCAGCAGCAAGCAACCTGTACCGACAGCTCATTGGCTCATTTGGATCACGCTGCAGCCTGGAGCCGGGCCGCCCCCAGGGCTTACCGTATTAACAGGAGAAGAGCGCCAACTGAAATTAGACACTGTCGCTGGACAACATGCGGTAATTTATAAATGTTTTAAATCAGGTTGGGTCCAGATTAGCCAGCAGGTGGGTCCGGATCCAGACCGCGGTCCGCTAATCCCGTGACCTCAGCTTTATAATAGTAGCCCAACAAAGGCTAGCCTGACGTAGTCCGACTCAATTCTAGTCAGAATGAGTCTGATGCTGCTCCATAGAGCTGTGATTATGGGGCGTGTTTTGAACGAACCAGGAAAAAATGCCTCTGCACTCAATTGGATAGCATACTTCTACAACCAATAAGAGCAACGGAGTGCGCGGATATAGGTTGCTTAATTTTAGTTGTTGTCCACAAAAATCAAAAGCTCTGCAGGTTGCACTTCTAGAATAAGAATGAGCCTTGATGGCTTTCTCTGTTCCTCTTTAAAAATTAATTTGCTGCTCGATAGTCTTCTAGAACAGACCTATAGCAGAATCTTCTCACCTCTCAACTCTCCAGCGGCAGCCATTGTTGTTGTCACCCAGGCGCGCTTTGGTCACGTGGTTGATTACGTTACTGTTGATCATCTGTCCATCATTGTATAAAGCCCGCCCTGACAATTTGATTGGCCGCCAGATATTGTGCTAGCATACCTGCGCTACTGTTGAGCAATGCCAGACCGAACTTCCCGACCTCAAACGTTGTGGGCGGGACTAAGTTCGGAATGGCACCCAGGCTAAACAAAGGCTTGTTTTTGTTTAGAAAACGGACGAACGGGTCCACCCCTTTGGAATGTGGGTCTTTGGCTTCTTTTTGTAAGGGGCATCGCAGACTAACGAAAAGAAGCCAAACGACCGCCATTCCAAAGGGCTGGACCCGTTCATTCATTTCAATTTGCATGTTTTTCAATCAAAAACAAGGCTTTGTTGGGCTGCTGAATAAAACCTGGAACTCAACACTATTTCTGACATTTTGAATTGAAAAATCTTCCTGGATGGAAGAGAAACGTCTTCAAACTTGGAAACAAAGTCCAGTGGATTGTTTTTTAACTTTTTTGGAATGACTATGATCTGGATGACTGAGAATTTTCACCAGCAACTTTTATGGATTGTGGAATGAAAGGACATGTCGTGTGACCGAGAGAGTCTGGAGGCTGAATCACAAACATGTGGTTTGAATGGAAGGTCGGCGTCCCACGCCACCCATTGTTTACCGGCGTAGAAACGAAGAGTTGCTGTTTATCTGGCTGCTGTTCTGACACATGAAGAGGATAATTAGCGATCACAATGACTGCGTCCCACAGCCCTGGCCTGATGCATGCATGTTTCACACTGATTACAGAGAACAAGGGACTGAACAATCAGGACTCACATTGTCTGTTCTGAGCTTCTTGGCGGGGCAGCCTCCATCCACAGGATGTAGCATGTAATACAGCCGCACTTTGTTGGCGTGTTTCCGACTCTGAAAGGCAGAAAAATGCAAACATGACTTTTCCATCTCTGTAAGGAAGCGCGCTATCTTAAGACTGGCTAATCTTTAAAACATTGTTGAAATGTAAAGGAAAAAAATAAAGATTTTGAAATAAAGTGTTATGCAGAAGCATTGATTAAGCTGTTATTAACTTTCAATATATTCATCTTTATATCAACAGACCAACAGTAAATAAATACATTTCAGAGACTTTATGCTAAAGTTGAAAGGAAAAAAAGACATTTTATATTTTACTAACAAAATATGAAGAGTGGAGCGGTTATTTCTCCTTTACAGATGTAGAATATAAAACAATATAAACGACAGAACCCGAACTGGACAGTTTGGTCGGTCTACAGGGTCATGCTGTGGGAAAGCTCTTATAGAGCTGAATACAGAATAAAATCAGCTAAAAGCAGCAAAAGATATAAAGGATCCATTTCCATTAAAAAAGACTGAATTTTATTATTTTAATCTGATTGAAAATATGTGAATACTTCTCACCTACTTATCAATCTGTTTCTATCAATGTCCACTCACTCATGTCACGTCGTGTTTTGACGGTCTTGAAATGCGGCTGACCAGCGAAAGTATTTCACATGTCAGTCAAAAGTCTGATGGTGTTTTTTTACTTTAGACAGCCGAACAAAGTTCTCAGCGTTCCTTGGTTCACCAGATTCCCAAAGAAGGAACCACTATGGAGAAAAGGTTTGGATGATGGTCTCTTTAAGTGGACCTTTTTCCAGTGCTGTCCCACATTGGGGGGATGAATCACCCGGGAAATAGAGTTAAGGTGAGACGGTTTTCTGGAGCTCAGACAGGAGCAGAGGGAAATCAGTGCCCTCTTTACCTGCACTAGAGCAGGGAGAGAAGGTAGCATGCTGGGGGAAACTGCACTAGCAGAGAGAGGCTACAGCTAGCTGGGTTAGCTTTTAGAAGCTAGGAACAGAGGTGCACTGTCTGATGTAGCTCTCGTGAGACTCATTCCAGGATCTCGCTGAGCTTTCAAGATTTCACTCTCGCTAATCAGTCTGGAGACTCTCCGCTGAAAGAAGAAATTTGGGCCGCCGCTCACCAAACTTAACGCCCAATCAGCGCGCTGGTTTTGAGGCGGGTTGAGGTGTGATCGCAATCGGTGAAGCTGCGAACAGTTCGAAGTCTAAAGAACATGTATGCTTCAGCCGATGCATGAAACTAGCGCATGCGGGCTATCAAATATGCAAGTTTTTATGGGAATTACAGAGTATTTTCTTCACTGAAAGAAGAGCAAAACACTGCTCTGGGAGGCTTTTCTCAGAGGAAAAGATGCTTTTTGCTCTTCTCCCGACTGGTTTCGGCAAGAGTTTGATCTATCAATTGGCTGTGTCTTCATCGTCGCTCTGTTAGTACGTCATATGCTTCGCTGATCTGATTGGTTTATTTGGCCCGCCTATCACCAACATCATAGGCCAATCAGCTAACCAGTATTTTCACCCCTTCATAAAATGACTTCAACGGAAGGTTTCCAGACGGATATGCGGCGCTAATCCAGGTGGTGGAGTCAGGTTAGCACTGATGTGCTCCACTCCAGATTTACCCCTCTACATAAAGATAACACTGGAACCCTTTTCTCCATCTGTGAAATTCACATTTGTTGCGAACGTACCTTTAAAGTGCAAAAATGTATATTTTTTAGTCTTCCTACATTTTTGACCGAGCAATGAAAGCGACATAAAATGAACACAGCTTTTGCTCAGAAGGCATCAGGCTGCTAGTTGAAAATCTACTCATTATTGGTCAAGACTGAGCGACTACTGTACGACTTGTTTGGAAGATTTTAAGTCTATAAAAGGGATTCCAAAACCGTATCTAAACACATCCAGGCATCTGAAATGTATGTATTTATTCAGCCAGAGCTAAAGTGGAGATTTGTGGCCCTAATGTAGGGAACCCTGAGGTGGAGCAAATGCTTGGCTTCTGAAATGGCCCCAAATTGTGCCTTAAATGGAATGTTTCAAAGTCAGACAGCTCAGGTCCAAGGAAATATTTGCTTACATTAAACTAGATAATTAGTGATGGTGACCTTCATGAATAATCCAAAATAATTTCAATTCAGTTTATTTCTATGGTGCCAATTCCCACCATGTCATCTTATATGGTGGGGAGAGGGGAACACTGTCACTCTGCTGCAGTGTTCTATTTTGTTGGTTTTTGTCCTTATTTTGTCTTCTATGAACAAAATAGTGACCTGAAACAAAAGTAAATAGGCCACACTTTTATTTTTCGAGTTTGACATAAAGCTGTACCTCACTTTGTTGCATTGCATTGAGAATATGTTTACATTAGAGTTCTATTTGGCAGTGTTGTAGTACTGGAGATCAGTTGTTCCAGTTCGGCTCGGTCTGGTCTCGGACTTGACCGCATTTGGTCTCAGCCTTGTCTCGGTCTTCGCTGAGGACTCGGCATTTTATGTCATGACCAGTCAAGACTAGTCTGGTTCTCATTCCAAACTTCGTGGCATTGCTCAGTAGTAGCGCCAGTATGCTAGCACAATATCTGGCTTATCCAATCAAATTGTCTGCTATTAGACTGTGTTCTATGATATTCCAAATTCAGTTAAAAAGAGGAACACAGAAACGCCATCAAGAGCTCATCTTATTCTAGGCGGTAACTGCACGCTTTGCTTTTGTTGACCATTAACCAGTGCACGCTTAAGTACGGCCACCCGACAGCTGTTCTTGATGGTTGTAGGTCTATCCAATTGAGTGCAGAGGCATTTTTTCCTGGTCAGTTCGAAACACGGCTTTATAAACACAGCTCTATGGAGCAGATGATCAAGAGTAATGCTGACTAGAATTGAGTCGCCGTACGTCAG
Source organism: Cyprinodon brontotheroides (assembly GCA_018398635.1). Classification (NCBI taxonomy): domain Eukaryota; kingdom Metazoa; phylum Chordata; class Actinopteri; order Cyprinodontiformes; family Cyprinodontidae; genus Cyprinodon; species Cyprinodon brontotheroides. The sequence goes on along the minus strand of JAGKQL010000069.1, from coordinate 2,047,688 downwards.
GCTACATCAACAATGGCCACAACTGTTGGAAATGACACGTAGATCTGCCATTAGGTCTGTTCTAGAAGATATCGTAATTGGATGCTTGGATTCAAATTAATTAACCTGTCTCAAAAGAGGAACAGAGAAACGCCTTCATCACAAAGCTGCATCTTTGATTAAAGTCCCAAGCTCCCAGTGCTAAGTAACCGCACGCTTTTGATTTTTGTTGACAGCAAATAGGTGCGTGGCACTAACATGTCGTCAGGCTTTTTCTATTCCTGCTGCTCTTATTGGTTGTAGGTCAGTCTATCCAATTGCGGAGTGCAGAGGCATTTTTTCCTGGTTTTCTCAAAACACGCCCATGACAATCACAGCTCTATAGAGCAGCATCAGACTCATATTCTGACTAGAATTGAGTAGGACTACGTCATGCTAAGTCAAGACCACAACTGTGGAAATAACGCTAATCATCATCAGAATATTATCAGTTTCTTTAAGATCCTTTTTTTTATTTGATTATGTTTGGATTCAAATGCAAAAGTAACCTGATGCTAATGTTTAGCCCTATTGGTGAATGCATGTAGGGTCCTTTAGATCAATTTTAGTGATTTTGTTCATGTTTCACCTGCGCGCACAGCTGCAGCACTTCGATCTGAAAGTCACAAGTTCTCAGTACTAACTAGAGAAATACACTTGCTTGGTCAAAAACAAACCATCTGATCTTCAGCAACAGGGTCTTAGAACTGACAAAAGTCAGTCAGGCTTTGTCTCACCTATTTCAGTGGGGTTTGTATTTCTGCAGATGTCAGTAGACCTAGCTCACTCTTGGTCTGGCAGTGAAGGAGATCAATCTATTTTTTCTCAACAAATTATCTGTCTCATTCCCTCGGTCTTGGTATCTTGACTTGGTCTCGACCCCCAAAGTTTTGGTCTTGACTTGGTCTCGACCCTAAAAGTTCTTGTCTTGACCTCGGCCCTCACTTCCCTCGTCTTGGTCTTGACTTGGTCTCGACCCCTAAAGGTCTTGGTCTTGACTTGGTCTTGGACTCTAAAGGTCTTGGTCTTGACCTGGCCCTCACTTCCCTGTCTTGGTCTCGACCCTAAAGGTCTTGTCTGACTCAGTCTCACTTCCCCTGCCTTGGTCTTGACTTGGTCTTGGACCCTAAAGGTCTTGGTGGTCTTAGTCTCCATACACTCTGGTCTTGGTCTTGACTTGGTCTCGACCCTAAAAGTCTTGGTCTTGACTTGGTCTCGACTTCCCCGTCTTGATGCTTGACTTGGTCTCGGACCCTAAAGGTCTTGGTCTTGACTTCATTCTGACTTCCCCGTCTTGGTCTTGGACTTGGGTCTCGATAGACTCTGGTCTGGGTCTGACTTAGTCTCGACCCCTAAAGGCTCCTGCCTTGACTCGTCTCACTTTCGCTCGGCCTTGGTCTTGACTTGGTCTCGGACCCTAAAGGTCTTGGTCTTCTACTCGGCCCCTCGAATTTCCTGGTCTTTGGTCTTGACTCTGGTCTCCGACCCTAAAAGTCTTGGTTCTTGGACTTGGTCTCAGTTCCTCAGTCTTGGTCTTGACTCTTTGCTCCTCGGGACCCTAAAGGTCTTGGTCTTGACTCTGTCTCGACTTCCCTTGGTCTTGGTCTTGACTTGGTTTTGGACCTAAAAGTCTTGGTCTTGACTTGGTCTCGACCCCAAAGGTCTTGCCTTGGACTCCCACTGGTCTCGACTTCCCCTCGTCTTGGATCTTGACTTGGTCTCCTCGACTTCCTGTGCTTTGGTCTTGACTTGGTCTCGGACCCTAAAAGTCTTGGTCTTGACCTGCCCCTCACTTCCCCGTCTTGGTTCCTGACTTGGTCTCGACCCCAAAAAGTCTTTGGTCTTGACTTGGTCTTGGACTCTAAAGGTCTTGGTCTTGACTCGGCCCTCGACTTCCCTCGCTCTTGGTCTCGACCCCAGCGTCTTGGTCTGACTCAGTCTCACTTCCCCGGTCTTGACTTCTGGTCTTGGACCCTAAAGGTCTTGGCCTTGACTTGGTCTCGACTCCCTCAAAGGTCTTGGTCTTGACTGGGAAGTCTCTGACCCTAAAAGTCTTGGCTCCTTGGGACTCTGGTCTCGGACTCTAAAAGTCTTGATCTTGACTTGGTCTCGACTTCCCTCGGTCTTGGTCTTGACTCATTCTTGGACTTCCCCGGTCTTGGTCTCCTCACGTCTGTCTCTGCATACACCTGGTCTGGGTCTTGACTTGTCTCGACCCCAAAAAGTCTTGGTCTTGACCTCGGGTCTCAACCTCGACTTTCCTCGGGTCTTGGTCTTTGACTTGGTCTCCGACCCTAAAAGTCTTGGTCTTGTTCTCGGGTCCTCATACACCTTGGTCTTGGGTCTTCTGTCTTGGACTCTGGTTAGGTGGTCTTGACCACAACACCGCTATTTGGAAAAATGTTGATAATAATGTGACTTGAATGAAGCTTTAGAAGATAATAACTTTGCTTTAGTTTTGTGTTGAGATTAATTGAAGCTGAGGTGTTTATTTGAAGCTATGGCCAGTTGGATATGCTACTTAAATGTTTTCTGTGTTGCATTAATTTAAACTGTTGGACCAAAACATTTTATGCAATTCAAAAACAATTTATGAATTAATTCATGAATAAAAGGCTTCAAGTTTGAAGTATCTGGGCTATTTTTCTTGCAACACCTCTACAGGGAGACCTTGCTTCCCACCAAAGTGGAGGTCAGGGATCTTCAGACCACTGAGCAAGAGAGTTACTGTTAAAACTGGAGTTTCTGGTCTCTTTAACTTCGACAGCAAAACTCACAAGACACCATTAAGGTAAATAACTGAAAGTTTTCTCCAGATCCAAGACACTTTTTTGGTCCAATGATGCCTTCATCAGTTTTTTAAGTGATATTTTCCTCAGTAATTAAAATATCCAAAAACCAGCTGTTAATCTAACTTAAAAAATATTGGAGGGAAACAAAGAAAAGCAAACCCCCCACCTTAGTGAAACCCACTCTTTAGTAAGCATATACATACTATATATAGACAGAAGGGACTTTAAGCCATGAAAAAGATATACAGTTAAAAGTAAAGGAGTAAATTGTTCCACTGCCTCTTTTCTAAATTTGATCAAAGTGTGCATTTCTAAAGCTGATGGAGTTTTCCACTTGGCACTTGTGCTGTGGCCATATTGCCTCCTCCCACTGTTCTTTAGACACCAACATGAAACTGTGAGTCATATTTAAACTCAGTTTACAGTAGTAGCCATTCAAACTTTCCCCACTTTCCTTGATGGGTCCTTGGCTTTTTAAAAATCTATCTTTGTACTAAAATATTCTTTCTGTCAGGATTTGTGGTCTAGGATTAAGATCTTAAGAGAAGTGCCACCTCCTGGTCAGACCCTATAAATCAGTGAAAGGGTGGAGTCAGAGTAAAAAAATATGCAAGAGGGGGGTCACTGCAGTGGCTGGAAGTTGGAGGGGATTTTGCTAGGAAGGGCCGTTTTGAATGGATGCCACTGTAAATGTTTTAAATCTTTGGTTTTAAGCTTGAAACACAAGACTGTGGTATTTTAGTCTAACAGGCTAACAAGAGAGGTAGACATACTCATGTGCTTTCTGTAAATAAGAGCAACAAGCACATGTCTGGTTGATTTCACTCATTCATTGTTGACTGCCATGGAAAAAAAGGTTTGGGTATAACACCATCCAGCCTGGTCTCAGCGGAGGACTGATTCATTGATGCCGTGGAATTTTTTCCTTTCTAGGCTCCCCTGCAATCCCCCCTGCAATACAGACTTTCAATTTTATTGTTGCATTTCTTTTAGCTTTCCTTATTTCCACTTTAACTTCCCTGGAAAATGTTTTTTCCTCGAGGGGTTACCTTAATAAAATATATATATATATTTTCTTATCAATGGCTAATTTATTTAGTCACCCAGGGTTTATTATTTGGGAATTTAACCACTTTCCTAGATGGGATTAATAAGTCCACACAAAATGTGATGGATAATTAAAACAGTATCAATAAGTACATGTGTGTATATATATATATAGCATATATATATATATATATATATATATATATAATATATATATATATATATATATTTATATATATATATATATATATATATATATATATATATATATATATATATATACCGTATTTTCACTACCATAAGGCGACTATAATCCGGTGCGCCTTATATGTGTCCCATTTCTGTATTTAACACACAATAAGGCGCACCGGACTATAGGGCTGCTTTTTGCTCTTCTTTTAAATACCCGACTGGTTTCGCAAGAGTATGACTGTAAGCTTTATTCATGTATTTATTACAAAGTTGGCTGGCCGTGAGACAGACACACACATCGCAGATGACACAGCTGTGGTCACCCTTAAATTAACTTAAATCCTGAAACCTGCCGCAGCGCTCTGTTATATGCTTCAATTATTTAGATGAAAACACCTGATCTGATTGGTTTATTTGAGGCCCGACAGAAATAGATAATCCTGGACTGCCTATTTCTCTCACCTAAATAACATATTAAAACTACTTTATTCCCACTGGCCAATCAGCAACCAGATTATTTAGATGAAAAACACCTGCCAGCCAATTAAATAATGCAGCAAACCACCAGAGGCTGCTGTTGAATTAAGTTTTCAGGGAGAAAATACACAAGGGAAAAAGCAAAAACTGAGAGTATGATTGTGCTTTATTCATGTATTTATTACAAAAGTATTAATCAAACCCATCAAAGTCATCATCCTCTGTTTCTGAATTAAACAACCGCGTTAAATCAGACATGCCAGTTTCCCCCTTCTTCGCTGTCAGTCACTCTTCCTGCGGCAGCTGGCTCCCTCAGAAATAATGCCGACTTTGCAAAAGCTTGAACAACAGAGCCAGCAGACACGCTAGTCCAAGCATTTGCCAATCCATCCGCTAAACGGTGGCGTAATCCTGGCCCCCAAGGCGCTGCCTTCCACTTATCCTGAAACTGTGGTTCCCGCCTGTCATTCATCGCCCCACGCCAAGTAGCCTTACTTTTGAACGGCGCCACACCGACGAAGCGTTGAAGCTCCTTGTCGTCCCCCTGGATAACGGGCGAAGCACAATAGCGTTTCATTTGATTCACACCTTTTTTCACATGAGATGGCACGCGAGCCATGGTGATGCGTGGAAAAACCACCTAGTCTTCTCAGATACACCCGCCCTTTCAGCCACGATCCACCCAGCCTTTCATTTGCGTTAATATCATATATGTCATCAGAGCGCTGTTTCTGTCTCGCTGCCAGCCCAGATCAGCTTTTGATTGGTTGATGCGCGCCGCCCAGCAGCAAAACTTCAATTTTTCCATCTGTGCAGCAGCAGCGCCGCTGGCGGCGCCATAAGCTTAAACGCCCTCGACGTTGCACCAAAACGCCAGCTGCAGGACCTTTGTTGCACCTATACGCTGCCTACCATTGACTTGCATGTAAACTGCTGTTGCGCCAAGGTCCAAATGTCTTCACACACCGATGTTGAGCGTTGAACAGCTTAGCACAGTATCTCTAGCCCCATGTTTTCACATCAGCTGTGAGATGGGCACGCATGGAGTTACAGATTAACAGCGATGGTGAGGGGTGGGAAAAAAACACTGGGTCTCCTTACATTCAGCCACTCTTTCATCATCTCCTCAATGAGGTGGTCTCAAAAGTCAGCAGTAACAACACACATAGGGCGCACCGCACCAAAGGGCGCGCCGCACATTTTGAGGGAAAAAAAAGACGCTTAAGGCCTTATAGTCGTGGAAATACGGTATATATATATAGAGTAGTATATATATATATATATATATATATATATATATATATATATATATATATATATATATTTATTGGGGCTGTCAGTTTTAAACGTTATTAACGCTTAACTGCTTTAGACTATAACGGCTATTATTTTTTAATGTACGCTAATCGCCAAAGATCAAAAAACAAAACGCACCGCTCGCTTGTAATCTTTTATTTTCCAAGCAGCCTCTGTACTGTTTGTTTTACCCTCGGCGCTTTCCGTAGCTTCAGGATGTTTGCGGGAGAGTCCGCAGCATAACAGACCCGTGCTTTGAATGGGCAAAAATGGCCAGCAGACAAGGTATCCTGAATGATATTTTAAAGTTATCCCAGAAGGCTGTTACTTGATAAAACCTGAGTCCTATGTCTATGTTGTCCAGAAGAAACAAGCGTCTCACTGGCTTAGTGCCAACAAGACAAAGAAATGAACTAAGAAATCATGTGGAATGCACTGCTGCTGCACTTCCTGTTCAGACCAAAGGAATATTAAAGCACTTTGAAAATGTTCTACATGTAAAATGTTATGTTGCCGAGATGACTGCAAAGCCCAGTTATTGTAATTTCGTCTGATTTATTTATTATTTTTATGAGTAAATTCATTTCATTTTAATTAACTCTGTATTTCATAACGGAATGTGCACTTTATTTTAACATCTTTATTTTTGTCCTATGTTTGAGAAAAAACTTAAGCTTACGGATTACTTTGAAGTACTGTTGACTGTTCTGTAGTTTTGTAACGTTTTGATGGAAGCATAACGCCTAATTTAAAATTTAGAATTTAAACCAGGATATTTTTATTCTAGTTTCTTAAAAGTGCTTGAAAAATTATGCTAATAAAAAAATTTTTTGTATACTCATGTGTTTTTTACATTATTGCACAATTGCATATTTTAAATGGCCAAATAAAATAAATAAAAAAAAGATAAAATATGCGATTAATCTTGAGTTAACTGCTGATAATATGCGATTAATCGCGATTAAAATTTTTAATAGTTTGACAGCACTAATATATATATATATATGGGCTCACTGTATATACTGTAATCACCTTTTCCTCCTTTTTACACCTTCTACTTTTTGACTATTGAGCCGATGTGAAAAGTCAATCTCTCCACTGTGAGATGAATCTTAATCTTAATCTTCAAACCAATGGAATTTTTCCACCCTTGGGAATATCTGGAATTTTCCCAGTCAGGTTGAGGCTAGATTTAGGCCAACCTAAATCCAAAGTAAGCCAGACTTTAAGCTGCTGTTGGTTGATAGAAACTGTCAGCTTTGGAGAAAAGAAACAAACATCCTCTTTTAAAGTTTTTACGAATTTTATCAAAATATTTTCAGGAGCTTTACAACTCTCTGAACTTTTTAGTAATTCATTCACAGACCTCAGATTACATAGAAAGCTCTACATCTCTGCAGCAGCTTCTCTCCAGGAACGCCTGGATGTGTGGGCGGTTATGGTGCACGCTTTAGGTAATCAGGACTGAAGAAAAAATCCATATTGCATTACTAGCACATCAGTGAGCAGATAACAGATAGTGTGATTTCAGACAGCCCCCTGTTCAGGAGCCAAAGCGTCTGATGCCAAACAACCTATGTCTGTTTTTAAAATGGAACATTCCCACTAAGACATAAAACCTGATCCTCTGGAGTATAAATAATCTTTAAAAGCCGTTAAAAGGCGCTCTCTGTTCAAGAACTCGGCCCCATGCTGCTCCTTTCTTGCAGTTCAGTCGCTGCCAGTAGCCTGTGCCAAATCCCAGCTGGGAATCCGTTTGTTTGGATGCAGCCCCACTGAAAAGAAAGGTATAATTTGAAAGTCGCTGCATAATTTAAGCATAAACTACACTGGATTGACTTTTCAGGATACGAAATGTTAACACCTGATGAGTCTACTTGCCAGGGGCGGATTTAGGAAATGTGGGGCCCTAGGCAAAGACAGGCAGGGGCCCCTCTGAATTGAAGAAGACAACACATAAAACAGACCCATTATCCAGATAGAGAAATGTTAATAGAATAGACATCAATTATCTGTTCTAGGTTGTGTCCCTCTCTTCTTGTCCCTTTTCTTCTTGTTTTCCTCTCTATGTTTTGTACTCAGCTGACTTTTTATGCTGTCTCTAAAGGAATGAAAGATTTTTTCCAAGCACTAAGCTCACTTTCTAGCTGATTGCTCCTTCCTGTGTTTCCAAAAAAAAGGCCAAAGTAAATAACCCAGTCCTTCTTTTCACTGTAGACAAGCCATGATCTGGCTTATCTGTTCTCCATTTTTCATTTGATGAAATAATAGCTGCATGAATCATGACAGCAGACAAGATAGAGGAGAGCAGGAGGCTGGGTTACTAATCTACTCGGATCTGAGAGCAGAGTTCGCTGCTTTTAGATGTTGTCTCCAAAAGTCTCCAGTAGCAGAAAAAGTCTCTAGATTTGGCGCTAGGAGCTTTTGTGGAAATCAAAGTGCTAGAGGGGTCTGGCGGTGCCTACGGATAGCGACCTAAAGCACTAAGTTAGCAGAGTTCGCTAAGTTAGCAGAGTTTACTAAGCTTTTATACGTTGTCTCCAAAGTCTCCAGTAGCAGAAAAAAGTCTCTAGATTTGGCGCTAGGAGCTTTTAGAAATCAAAGTGCTAGAGGGGTCTGAAAAGTGGCTAAATATAGCGACTAAAGCGCTAAGTTAGCAGAGTTCGCTAAGTTAGCAGAGTTCGCTTTCAAATGCTTTTAGATGCTGTCTCCAAAGTCTCCAGTAGCAGAAAATAGTCTAGATTTGGCGCTAGGAGCTTTTTAGAAATCAAAATACTAGAGGTCTGAAAAATAAGGAATAAATATATTTACTAAAGCGCTAAGTTAGCAGAGTTCGCTAAGTTAGCAGAGTTCGCTGTTTTAGATGTTGGGTCCAAAGTCTCCAGTAGCAGAAAAAGTCTCTAGATTTCGCGTTGGGAGCTTTTAGAAATCAAATGCTAGAGGGGTCTGAAAAGTGGCTAAATATAGCGATTAAAGCGCTAAGTTAGCAACACTGCTCTTGCATGGTTTGTTGCTGCTGTCTGGGGCCCTAGGCATCTGTCTAGTATTGACTAATGATAAACCCCCCCCTGCTGCTTGCAGATATATGTCATTCATATTAGAATGAAATGCAGCCACCGATGATCACAACATGGACTGAAAAAAATTAGCAACAAAAAAAAAAGTAGGTAATTACTACTGTAGACAGAAGAATGAAACAGTGAATCATGTTTGCTTTGCTTATTTCCACAAGCAACTTCTAAAAATCAGCCTTTTACCATCATCATCACCTTTTTTCCTGTTTATTTAGTGAGATTAGCTTCAAATACAAGTCAGTTCCAATTTGAAAGCTCCAACAATAAATCCCAGTAAGTCTGCCTGTTATTATTGGATATACTGGTTTAATGGTTCTGTTTAAAATCATTCAATTAAGCCCCAAAAAACAGCATCCAGCATTCTTTATTTCTCAGTGTTTATATTGCTGCTTGCTACCAGGGTCTGAAGTTTCTAATATCATTAACCGCTTCTTTCAGAGCCAGGAATGTTAAATAATGCGATATAATCGACCCCTTCAGGTTATCGGATCAAAACTGAATATAATTATTTACGGCACCGATATTATAAGAAATTGTTGATCACACACATAAGTTTCTAAAGTCTAAAAACAAATAAAAATAAATACTTCTTCTTTTTCTTCCTCAAAAACTTCTTTTACAGACTTAAAACTTCTAAAGACGAGGGAAAAATATTGATCCATAAAAATATCCCAATATCTTCATATGCTGATATATTGCCATTTAAAAAACACCATATCAATCTCTTTACTAGTGAAATATTGCTATATGTCATCGTTATGCTACGAAAATCTCCCTCAGAATTCACCAAATGTTGCCATATTTTTATATGTTGATATATTGACGCGGTATCGTATCTATTTTACTAACAAAATCTCACAAGAATTTGCAAAATATCACGAGTTTGTAACAGAACGATGAAATTTCACCAGATTTTGAAAGTAAAATAGATCGATACCGCGTTTTTAAAAATCAATTTGATATCAGCATATGAAAATATATTTGAGTTTATTATTTTTCAAAGTGTCAGAAATGGATAACAAAACTGCTATTTTCAATGACTACTTATTTTTTGTCCAGCTTTAACATCGGTATCGATATCGGTTATCGGCTACATGAGTTTTAAAAATATCGGCAAGCATCTAATATCATTAACCGCTTCTTTCAGAGCCAGGAATGTTAAATAATGCAAAATAAAGACATATTCAGGTTATGGATCAATCCTAATATAATTATTTACGGCAGGTTGTTATTAGAAATTGTAGAAAACACACATAATGTCAATCCAAAGCGTAGTAATATCGGGGAGTCTCCACCTGCTGGAATATTGAGCTCATCCATCAGTAAACCAACAACATGATGAGGTTGAGCTGATTATTTGCTCAGCTTTGATTTTCAACCCTTAAACCTGTCAGTTTGTCTCACTAATAGCTGCCAGCATATTCTGTGCAGGAGGAAATAAACTTTAACGTTCATTTGCTGGTGTTGAAACAAAGGAAACAGGAATCGACTTTACCATGAGGATTGTTTTGGTTTTATTAATAAAAAAAAATTCCCTTTTTTTGTCAAATAGAATGGTCAAGAAACAAACTGACTTTTCAATGTCATGATCAGCATTTCATTCAGATAATTGTAGCTGTTTTCTGTTAGCCTGGGAAACAACATGGAAAGCTGAACTTTTCCCAGGAGAGGATATACAGTGAAGTATTCCTAGAGGTCAAACTATGCAAGGCTTGTCGCTACCCGATCCGTACTCGGTAGCTCGATCCGCATCGTAGCTCATTTATGCTCTGCCAAGCTAAAACAGAATAACTTCCGGTCGCCAAAAAATAATGTAATTACGGTACTGAAAAACTTTATTTATATCCTTAAATAATTAAAGAATACTAAACTACATCGTAAAGACAATATTGAAGACTTTTCTGGAAGAAATGGATGCTTTTAAATTCAATCCATTGTATTGCTTGACGTCATTTTTCTGGAATAAAAATCCAAATTTTGGGGAAATGTTCCCTTATCAATGAAAAACTGCAGGTCAGGAAAGGTAGCAAATGAATCCATTGTGGGATCAGTACTGGAGTGCATAGTTAAGAACGGAGTAAATCAAATATTTAAACAAATTTAAATATATACGCTGTGTGACGTATATTTGCGCATGCTCAGAGCAGTCAAAGTAACTATCACAAGGCGATTGAACTTTTTATGTATTTCTTTTTTATTTTTTAGAAAATGCAATATTGACGAAAATACAAAGATGTACAAAAAGAAACCCATGGCTCTAAAAAACATACAAAAGAATAAAAAAGGAAGAAAAAGGAAATATTGCCACGGAAGTTATTCTGTTTGATGGTACGGATCGTAAGCTTCCGTACGGATCGGGTAATGACAAGGCTCAGAGAAAGTTAGTGTCTGTTTGGACCTTCCTGAACATGTGCAGCAAATGGACTGATCCAATATGGCGGACACTGAAGGGGGGCTGAGAAACACTAAATATTATAAGCGTTCTGATGGCATTTCAATCTGAAAAACTCACACACAATCTTAATTAGGACAAATTCAGTGATACAATAACTTTAGTCTTTGGCGCTCAGACCTCAGCAGGAAACTTGGCGCTTAATTTTGATAGATATGCATGAACAGGAGGAAAGAACAGCAAGCATGAAGCGACAGTGGAGAGGAAAAACTCCCCAGTTGGGAAGTAACCTCTGGCAGAACCAGGCTCAACATGGCGGTCTTCTGCAAGACCGGTTAAGATGAGACAGGGAACGCAGTAAGAGTCCAGCTGAGTTGAAACGGTGTCATCTGTATGAAGTCACACAGCGCATCCGCCGCCTGCGCACAGGAGCAGACAGGTGCGTATCGGAGGCCTTTAAGATGAACTTTGGATGCCAATTGGCTTTTGTGGAGGTGTGGTTGAAAGCTGATTGACTGTGTTGCAGGTGGATGAAGGAAAGCAACGAGTTTCTTCAGTTGAACTTCCGCCTAGGCTCCATTTTAGCCAAAGGATGTTTATCAAAAACATAATTAATGTGCACAAATAAGGAATAGTTGTATTAATAATACATGTAAACAGAGTTTTATGGGGCCCCCAGAAACTTAGGGCCCTAGGTTACTGCACACTCCACACTGTATCTTTACTCAGGGTAGCATCCAGCAGCTTTAATGCATCAAAGTTCACCATTATAATGAGTGGGTTCATAGTTTTGGGGGGGAATTCATCCCATTTGACCAAACCCCACTTTCTGCTGGGGTCTTGATTCACTTGAAAGGTCTCTGGTTTACCGGACTTCTGGTGTGAACAGAAACCGGACTCAGTCTGACACAACTACTGAAAATATTAACCTAACAGGCCACCATAGCAGTGAACTATGTCCTGATTCACACCTGATCTGGCTTCTGTTGCTTAGCAACGCTGCTGCTAGCACGCTGTGGGTCACAGCATGAATTCTCCCAAACCTTTTCCAAACGGGCATTTTAGAGCTCTAACAACAACACTAATATGCAGAACAGAGGCGCTGCTAAAGTAGTTTTCCTCAGTTTTGCTCTGTTACATTCGAGTCAGTTCTGTCTAATAAGACAAACTATCATCACACACTTAGCTGGACTCCAACTTATAGTTAGAGAAATTCATCTGCAAAGTTTTAGGAAGGATAATCACTGTGAAATTTTAAAAAGAATTGAGCAAATGTAGGAAAAAGGATGAAAGAAGATTAATTGTCTCGTGGATAAAGGCTGGTTGATGAGTTTTGGATGGTTGATAAATGAGGAGTGCTCTCATGGAGGAACAATTATTACAAAAGTATGGAGTCAGAAAGGGGTCAAAATGATTGTAAACTTACAAATCTTAGTTGAAACTAAAAGAACAAAAGTTGAAACTGAAAAAAATAGAAATTGATATTTTCTTGGAATCTGAGAAACTAAAAAATGAAACATAAAATAATAAGAATTTTATCTAAATTCTTCCCCTCAGATTAAAAAAACTCATAATTCAGTTTAGTAGTCTAATTAGACTTTTTGGGGGTTTTTTTTCTTTTTTTTAAATTGCGAAATCAGATTACATTTTTTTTGTCCAATCTGACTGTGGGCGGGGTAACTAGCCTAGTAAACTAGCCCCACCCGCCAGCGGCCAAAAAATCATTTTTGCCTGCGAAGTGGGTCTAGCCTCGATCAATGCCCCAGGCCCTAGAACTGACGGGCCAATCACAGCCAGAGATGCAGATGTGAATTTCTGGAGGCAAAGTGGGCGGGGTTTTGAGGGCGTGACGACAAAGCTGCACGACACTGGAGAAGCACAACAAGTGAAGATGGCACCAACTATTGAACAGTTCTGGTTTGACTCAGCTTTGGAATCAGTTCTGAAAGGATCAGACTTTGGGTTTTCGTTGAAACGCGTGAGCAGGAAGAGGCTCTACGCTCGTTCATTTTATAGAAGGACGTATTCGCCGTTTTACCGATAGGCTGTTTGCTTTCAGTCACGCTCCCTACATCACAGTCAGCAGCTCTCACTGGTCAGAGCGTTGGCCAATAGACACAGACACAATCTTCTGATGTCTCATTCATCGGGGCCAGACTAGATTACATATTTAATCTCACATTTAGTCTGGTTTATCAGGTTACAGGAAATGTGATTGACAGCTCACAGCATAGCTGAAGAGTTGTCCTCCTCCATGTTGCATTCAAGGACTATGGGAAATACAACTATTTTTTTAATACATTCTCTCTGGCATTTATTTGCATTTTTAGCAAAATCCTGGGAAAACGATTACATTTTCCAGGGATTACGTTTCGTTTGGCACGTCGAACATCAAATACTTAATTTTTCCAGCTCCAGCATCTGCTGCTTGTCCCTTGCAACAGTGTCCCTACCAAAGTTGAAATCGAACCTATGCTTTTGCCTGACTAACATGCTGCATCAAACCCCCCTCTTTCAACCCTACCACATGACAGGAAAGAAGCACGGTAGAGAACAATTACTGAGCAGTCACTTTTACACAAAGCCAAAGACATTGGGCCCATTTATACGGTGGAGAGGACGGGGTTTATTAATAAGATTAAAAACTAAGACACCTGAGATGAGCTGCCAAACCACAGGTACCTTGAGTTGGGGGAATACAAATTCAAACTTAAAAAAAAAAAAAACTTCTGAGATTTTATTCCTAGGCCATATCACCTCTAGCCTGGGTGCCATTCGAACTTAGTCCTTCGCCCACAACGCTTGAGGTCGGGAAGTTTGGTCTCTGAGCATAAATTAGCCTTAAGTGCTATAAAAACTATGATCTCTCTTCAGAGCCAAAGAAGCCAGAGACTCTTAACGGCAGACATCAATAACAAATTTAATCAATCATTCAAACATCCGTTATTTCAAACACATTTTTTTGATCGATATAAAAACACAAACGACAAAAAATATCTTTTTGCTACATTGGTGGCAGAGGCAAATTAGCTCTACAGACTTTAAAGTAGAACTGTCAACACTCAGAGGTCTGTTAGGGATTCAAAAGACTTCAGTAGACTTCATTAGCCTTGGGTGCTATTCGGAACTTAGTCCCACCCAACGCTTGAGGTCGGGAAGTTCGGTCTGGCATTGCTCCATAGTAGCGCCAGTATGATCGCCCTCTCTCTGCTATCTTAAATCCAATCAAATTGTCAGGGCGGGCTTTATACGATGATGGACAGATGATCAACAATAACGTAATCAACCACGTCCACCAAAGCGCGCTTGGGTGACAACAACAATGGCTGCCGCTGGAGAGTTTGGGTGAGTAGATTCTGCTATTAGGTCTGTTCTAGAAGATATCGACAGCAAATTAATTTTAAAAGAGGAACAGAGAAACGCGATCAAGGCTCATCTTCTTATTGATTCTACAAATTGCAACTGCACGCTTTGATTTTGTGGACAACAGCTATGCGCCGCTTAACATACGTCCACGCGACTCCGTTGCTCTTATTGGTTGTGTAGGTCTCTCAATTGAGTGCAGAGGCATTTTTTCCTGGTTCGTTCCGAAACACGCCTGGCACATAATCACAGCTCTATGGAGCAGCATCAGACTCATTCTGACTAGAATTGAGTCGGACTACGTCAGGCTAGTATCACCCAGCCCTAATTTTAAATGAACTGGTTGAATCATAGCCTGTAAACCCGTAACATTTCTGTAAACATCAGTTTATATATTTTCTTGGTCCTCCATCCTCTCTCTTCTCTCTTTCTGGTCTATCTCTGTCTTCAGCCCCCGTTCAACGCTACATTAGCTGGACACAGACTAGCAGTTTGCCACGCTACCGGAGGCGATATGAAGGCAAGGTCTGTGCCACAGATGGAGGCATGGAGGGGTGGGTGCTGATATATCAAAATTAAAATCCTGCTGGGATTATGAGCCGAAACTGAAATAGAGGAGCTACTGGAACCTGCATGTAAGGGTCTTTGATTTGAAGTGCTTCATGGGCTAATTGCCTCCTTGTCACGGAGATTATAGGCGGTTGCCTTCTGTTTAATCATATTTTAAGATCTGTGTACATATATCACCTATCCTCCTCATTCGGTATTTTTTTTTTTTGCAAAAGGCTGCCTAACAGCTGATCTTTCAGGATGATTTCTATTAATAAACCCTCCTTCGCTCCACTGCTTCCCCACGAGGCAAGCTCATAATTAAACTGTGTAAGTGCTGCTGCATTAGGGGGAACTAAATAAAGAGGACTAAGCACCTCAGTGCTGCTGTTTTTGCTTATACGGGAAGCGTAAAGCCACTTTTCATTCTGGTAAAAGGTTCCAGACGAGCTTTATCACCTTCTACTTGTGCTTTTTATCGCCTAGCACACAGAATAATTCCTAAGGATACCAAGTAGAGGCAAAACAAAGTCGCTTTACTGCTGAGTGTGTCGCTTCTAGACTTCAGTTCAACAGTATTTCTCATCTATTATTGGTAGTCACTATAAAAGCTCTACCTCATTTTGCTACTGTACAATTTCCTTTTCATCAGCACCACTGATAGCTAATATTTCCATCCCATTACCTCCAAAGCAAGTGAAAAAGACGAGGGATGATAGATGAGAGCGGTTAAAGCATCACTTCTCCCAACACTGACAAAAAGCATCTATAAACTTTCAGACCACCCCTCAGGATTAATTGGCAAGGTTTTCCAAAGAGCTAATGATGTATGGGAAGCAATTAGCGACAAATGATGGGAATTAGTTAGTTTTTTATCTCTGGAGGGAGATACAATAAAAAGGACAAAGCTTAAATCGACAGTCAAGTAGCATCAGTTCAAACCATTTATATTTTGAAATTATACTTTTGTTTTTTTTTGCATCTGCCCCAATCTGTAGTAAAGAACCTTTATGGCCGTGAGGCACTGGGCTTCACTACTCTCAGAAATCAATGGTTGGAAAGGTCAAACTCTGACATGGAAAATGCAGATTAGCTGGTCAATAGCTCCCACTCTCTGCTACAAAACCAAATACTAGCATAGAGGGAGATGCAACCGCTCAGGGTTTATAAAATGTTGACTTGAAGGCTTTATAAGGTCAATCCGGAAGGCATTGTTGACAACGATGAGTAGAAATGTAACTCTAGAGCTGCTTTCCTGCAGGGTTTGGATGCATCTGTTGTTCATTCGTCTGCAGAGCTGAGTAACATGCAATGGACTTAATTCATCTATTTTTTTGGAAGGTTTCAATGACTAAAACCTAAAACACTGGTTTTAAACTGCTGTTTCTCCAAAGTGGAACTCATAAGCAACATTCAACATCAATCAGCTTTTATATTTTTTTTTAAAACACTGGTTTTAGGTTTAATAGTGACATAAAATGAATATGGTAAAGTTCTCTTTAGATTGACTGCAGCAGGTAGTTCCTTGTTAACGGCGTGTAGGGATGGATAGATCCAATAATAATAACAGCAACAGCAAATAGCAGGATTGTCAAGAGAGACATTCGGAAACTTTCAATGGTATTTTTAACCCCTTAAGCTCAGGAGGTGTTAGGAGCAAATTCCTTCTGTAATTACATATGTCAATTAGAGCAAGTTCAGCTCCTAAACTATAAATTGAAAATACAATTGTTTTGCGTTTGTATGACAGAAAAGCATTGAGGAATATTTTTCAGGTGGAACCAATATTTTAAATGCCACCATGTCTGATTTATAGGTGATTAAACAAATAAAAACATGAAAAATATTTGGCCTTGCCATATTGTTTTCCAAAATAAACACTTTAAAACAGCATGAAAGCCCATTGGAAACTCTGGATGAACCTCAGACTTTATAGATCCACATCTTGACTATAACTCAAGCAGATTTGGACTGAATCAGATTAAGCATGTTTGTTCCACAAAGGTTTTAGTGAGCAGGAGGAAATGGGATTTTCACAAAATGCCAAAAGTGCTAAAATTTAGTGATGTTAAGTAGATGAGCCAGGAAAAAATAAATCCATTCATTTAGAGGAAGGGCCAAAATTGATGACGCTCGAGGCCTCAAGTATCGCGTGATACCATGTGACCGCTCGGAAAGTGGTTCGAAGCTCAAGAATTTTGAAAGGCATCTAAAACAGCCTCACTGTTCAGTTAAGATGTGGGAGTTTGGAGGAGAGATGCTGTCAGCTGGATAAAGTTGGGATAGATTCTAATAATAGATTGGTTAGAAAAACAACCAATCTAGTTGCTAATTTGGTTAGAATTGGCTATAGACTTCATGGACTGCTGTGAGAAAAACCACTATCTATGAACACCAGTGAGACCAAGCGCGAGATGGTGATCGACTTCAGGAGAAGACCCCCACCTGACCCCCCCCCTAAACTCTCTGACTAATGCCCTTGTTTTTTCTTGTTTTTTAAATAAACAATCTTAAATCTGCCCTACCTGTCTCCATCGGTGTGCTCTGCATGTCAGAAAACAAGGGACCATGACAAATGTTTAGTAGAAGCAAAACATGGGCAGTTAGAGGTCTAGCTCCCCTAAGTGGCCAGAAGTTACACAGTGTGCCTTTTAAATGAGGCTAAAGGGGAATAAAACTAATGATGACAAAATAAGGAATGAATCTAAGGGTAAAACTACAGGGAGAAGAGAAGGAATAGGAGATAACTGAAGCCATGCAAAACCTGACCTAAAGATAAAGAGAGACTAACTAGAAAAAAATAATACCAAAAAACTTTGAAGAAAAGTGAGAAAAACAGGAAAAGGTGAAACTTCAGGATTTAAAAAAAGCTCTAAATCTAGAGAACATGGAAAAAAATGAAGCAAACTTGGGAAAAAAATAAAAACTTAAACAGAAACAAAAGGTCAAAAATGTAATAACACTACTGTGCAGTAAGAGCCTGTTTTAAAGGAAAAGCAAGAAATAATCAATGGATCATTATTTATACCTAAAATAAATGTGTTTGCTGTGATTTCATGAATTTAGCATTAATCAGTAGAAAAATGAAAGTCATTTTTGTAGCTCATCACAAGAATAACAGAAGGCCATTTTTCCCAAAATATAGAAGCTCCTCCCCTCCTGCCATCTTCCAGCAGTGACGCCACGGTCGCGTGTAAGCCTAGCTACCATTCCCTCCGCTTTAAAAGCTAAATCAATGGGAACTACTAGACACATCTGCAATCAACAACAATTATTGAAGATTTCAGAGGACTTCACCCATTGAAATTCACCAGAGCTATAGTGAAACTGACAATGCCCACGCAGCATGGCAGCTGGATGTTGGAATACATCGGGTAAAAGTGAAAAAAAAGAGTTATTCCACCTTTCTGATTCCTGATCCTCCACGAGGACGGGTTGGTCGTTGGATCGCCAACTTGAAGAGGGAGGATTTGCCATCGAACTTCTGGCCAGAGAAAAACCCGTAATATGTAGCCAACATTTGGAAGAAGAATGTTTTCAAGATGACTTGGATAATAGCGTTGTGACAAACACCAGATACAGCACTGGGACTTGATCAACAGCCGATACCGCACCGTGACAATGTCACTAACCAGTAGGTGGCAGTAGTGTTCTTTGACAAACAGATGAAAAACACATTACTCTGAATTAAAAACACTGATCATTTATTGAACAGGATGGAATAATTTTATATTTAAAGTACTTTCAAAAGTTTAAATTCACAAGAAAATGACCGGACCTTAAACTTATTTATTTACCAAACCTGAAACCGCACTTTTTACACTTTATAACAATACTGTATTTCAACTCCAACATTTCATACTTCAATGCACATAAGATCACTTTACTGAATATAAGTCACCTTAAATCTCTATTCTTTATTTTTTACCTCTTCACTGTAGTTATAAAGTCATCCTACAGATTTTCAGCCAATGTGCTGACCTCCTGACTTCCTAAATGTCACGCTGTAAAATAAAAAGTATGTTTGAACCGCTGCCATTTCTATAAAATACTCCGCTAATCTTTGCTATTTAAATGTGCCCTTTCTCAAACCTACTCTCAGGTGAAAAGTCTTTTGCACAGAAGATCTCCATTAAGCTGAACCATCAAATAGACTTTTTAAAATGATTCTTCAACACACCAGTGCATAAAACCATAACTGCGTCTCCAAGCAGAGTATATGGCTGATTTCTGTTAGAAGAAAGACCTGCTGCATCCTCAGCAGACTCTCACTGTAGCGCCTACTGATGTTATATGACACACTGAGGCCTCATAGTAATGAAAAACAGCACATAAGTGCTGGAGATAGGGGGACGGGTGAATGATGAGACGCCCACTTGGGCATCTCAGAAATATGAGCAGAAACAGACTCAGATAGCTTCACCTTTAGAATGGATCTAGGTTTGTTGTTTTTACTAAAACTAAGAATAGAATAAAAGCAGCTAGAAGGAAGAAGAAGGAAGGTTTCACGGCATTTCCAGAATGCAGAGTGTCAGGGAGGGGCGGCCTAGTGGTTAGGGCAGAGGAGTTTGCAATCCTGAGCTTCCTGAAGGTTCAAGCCCCACCCCCACAGACTGCCACTCTGGGTCTCTGAGCAAGACCCTTAACTCCTGATTACACTGCTCCCCTGGTGCCCCACAATGGCAGCCCATTGCTCCCCAAGGAGACGGGTTAAATGCACGAGAGCTACTATGTCTCCAATGTGAGATCAATGAAGTTCAATTATTATATATTTATTTTCATAGTTTGTTTTGGTCCTGTGAGGTCCTCGTCAGTAATTGGAGATTCATAAGCCAGAGATGGGAAGTAACTAAGTACAAATACTTCATTACTGTACTCAAGGTAGATTTTTCTTGATATTTTACCTTTACTTTTACTACTTACTTTTATGGCTTACTTTTACTTCTACTCCTTACATTTTGCACAAATAATCTGTACTTTCTAATTCTTACATTTTAAAAATTAGACTTACTTTAGTTTTGAATCATTTCCAATGGAGTTACCGTTATTATTTTTCACGTCATCAATACCAAATTTAATCTAATTGGATGGGAAGTCGCTTGCATTTGACGCGACCACTACAAGATGAATCGACAGATTCATCTTGTGACCGATGGCGGCAAATCATTGCAGCTTGGACTGGCGTATGGCGTTAGCATAGTAGCAATGGACTAATTCGAGATGATTGAAATGAACACAACGAGAGATCCTAGTCCTATTGGCAGACATCCATTTAAAATGTAGGCAACGTGCATGAAAAAAAAGTGGTTTCTACTTACTTTTTATACTTTAAGTAAATTTACAAGCCTGTACATCTTTACTTTACTTGAGTAAAGAAGTTTAATCAGGTAGCTTCCACTTTTTCCAGAGTATTTTTAACACAAGTATCTGGCACTGCTTTGGCATCAAGTCACTTTGAAAGGTGAGTACTTTTGCCATCTCTCAGTTAATCGCCTCAGTGACTTATTTGTATTAATGGCTGAAGAAACCTATTTACAACAGGAGGAAACACTGGAAGACTTACCTAGCTAACCTATTTAACTCTAATTGGAGGGTTTAAAACTATACTGAGTGTAAATCTGCTCAAGTGTTGGACTTAATTGTGAGTTTAAAATTTGACATCCATGCAGTGTAACTTCATTGATTTTAACACTAATTTGTGTAAAATTAACTCTAAAAATCAAACACTAGCTAGAGAATTTTTTACACTCTTTTTGAATGGGACCAAATATTATCTGAAACAGAGTTAAATTCAGCTCTGTAGGTGTTAAAGTAACACTTGTTTTTCTGTGTACTGTCATACCAGGACCAACCTCAAGCACCTTCTGCACAGAACGTTTAGAAGTGTTAACCTAACTCCCAGGGAGTGAAATTAAAGGTGCAGATATTGGTCCCGCACTACATCAAGTTAAAATAAGCTCATTAGAAAGTGCTTAGCAGTTGACATTATGACAGCATCGCACAAAAAAAAAGAAAACACTTTATTTGTAACTGTCCACTGCTTCCCATGGAGACGGGTTAAATGCAGAGTAGGGATGCACGATTTTGGGATTTTGGCCGATATCCGATATGCCGATATTTTAAAACATGTAGCCGATAACCGATAACCGATACCGAT
Organism: Cyprinodon brontotheroides; assembly: GCA_018398635.1. Lineage (NCBI taxonomy): Eukaryota > Metazoa > Chordata > Actinopteri > Cyprinodontiformes > Cyprinodontidae > Cyprinodon > Cyprinodon brontotheroides. The sequence goes on along the minus strand of JAGKQL010000069.1, from coordinate 2,026,331 downwards.
ACCGATGTTAAAGCTGGACAAAATAAGTAGTCATTGAAAATAGCAGTTTTGTTATCCATTTCTGACACTTTGAAAAATAATATACTCTTGTCAAATAGGTTTTCATATGCTGATATCAAACAGATTTTTAAAAATGAGTGTTGATCTATTTTACTTTCAAACTCGTGATATTTTTGCAAATTTGTGAGATTTTGTTAGTAAAATAGACGATAACGCGATCAATATATCAACATATACAAATATGGCAACATTTGGTGAATTGTCGGGGGAGCTCCAAGCATGACATATAGCAACATTTCATTAGTAAAAGAGATTGATATGGTGTTTTTAAATGGCAATATATCAGCATAGGAAGATATATTGGGATATTTTAATGGATCGTAATATTTTTTCCCTCGTCTTTAAAGCTTTTAAGTCTGTAAAAAGAAGTTTTTAAAGAAGAAGAAGTAGTATTTTTTTTTTTAGACTTTAGAAACCTCAGAAGCTGATCAAATATCGGGTTAAATATCGGTGGGGTGGCCGATGTCCTGAGCATTCAGTTTTAAGGCCCCATACCGGCCATAGGGGGCCATTATATCATGCATCCCTAATGCAGAGGTAGGTAAATTTCTCCAATGTGAGATCAACAAAGTTAAATACTTTTTTTTAACCAAGTTTGAGACCATACACTAACGTATAGATATTCTTCAGAAGCGTGATGTCATGTCGATTCTACCTGACCACCGCCATAATGGTTACCGAACGCTTTGCTTAGCTCTGTGGCGCTTCCCTTCTGATCAGGACGGATTGTTCTCATTTAAATACCCGTGAGCTGAAAAGGTACGCAGAGGAAATCGGCGTTACTGGATGCAATCCATACGATGTACCTGCTGACTTTTTTCAACACCTTTCCTCAACTAAGAGGCTTCCAGATTTTACTTTTAATGACTGATAATAGAACGACTGTTATACACAACTCGTCCTCAAATCAAGGAGAAAGAAAGTTGTTAAAAGTGGAGATGCTGATTGGTAATACACAACTTGCTGAGTTATCGATCCAAAAATATGGCATCCGATAACAAGGCAGCATTTGTATGTAAAGCAAATGTAAGTCGCGTTCTGCTGATCGTTATGATAACTTTATGCAAACAGCAAATCAAAAACATGCCTTTTCTCAATTCACAAGAATTGCCCTTCGGGCAAGTGGCTTCCACATTTCATTTGCCCAGAAACGAATTTTTACTTGCCCAGTATAATGTTTGATAAATATAGATCCTAATATTCATTTTTGTTATTAATATATATATCAATGAAACATGTTTTAAATGTTTTTGTAATTCAAGTATTTTTTAAGTTTCCAGGTTCCTGGTGTGTATCTGCATCGCGTCAGATAATGAACTCAAGCCTACCTACATTAACGTGTTAACATGCTTTTCAATCCTTCCTGCACATTCTTTTCAAACTAAACTTTGCTTTAAACTGTTGTGCATTGCTTGGAAAAATATAAATTGTAATGTTAAAAATCTAAAAAAAAACTTGACGGGTTAAAAACTTACACTACTACTACTCACCAATTTAACCTGTTTAGGCTCTATAACATTGAAATGCACCACTCCAATGTCTAAGAGAAAAAATTTAATGAACATTTTTTAATGTATGACCACTGTACAGAAGACTGCCATATGATAGAAATATTTTACACTGTGCAAGATAAGCAGTTATTATTATTATTTTCCTCTAATCCCTGAATGATCACTTTTAATCTAGGCGTGTATTATAGTATAGATTAAATTTATCCTCCAACCCACGCTGCTCTGCTGGGAATTCTCTCTAACCTGCGTGAGACCATCCTGTGAGCTTTCAGACGGCTACTCATGAATCAGTCCTGGAGACTCTCCGTTAAAGAAAATTTGGCGCAGCCGTTCACCAAGCGAGCGTCCAATCAGCTACGTTGGCTTTGAGGCGGGTTGAGGTGTGGCGGTTCAGTCTAAAAGCGCGACAGTTCAGTCTAAGAACATGGCGGCTTCAGCCGATAAACTAGCGTTAAGCGTGGCTATCGAGCAAGTTTGTTTTTGTCGAGATTACAGAGTATTTCTTCACTGAAAGAAGAGTAAAACACTGCTCTGGAGGCTTTTCTCAGAGGAAAAGATGTTTTTGCTCTTCTCCCGACTGGTTTCGGCAAGAGTAGCCTGGCGCCTAGTACGTCATATGCTTCGTTGATCTGATCGGTTTATTTGGCCCGTCTATCACCAATCAGCTAACCAGTATTTTCGCCCCTTCCCAAAATTACTTCAACGGAAGGGCCATCTGGCGGAGTCAGGTTACTGAATCACGCCATCTAGCGGAAAATCATGTGAGAATGTGTACAAAACAACAAAAATGGCGCCGGCAACGCTTCTGGGTCATTTGCAGCGAATGTCGGTGATTTTAAAGTTATTTTGAGTGATACATTTTTATTTTATTTTTTTTGCTCGGCGGGTAAATGCAATGAAATTTGTACTCTCCCAAAAATAAAAACTACTTGCCCCGGGAGATCGGGCGATGGTTAACATCGAGCCCTGATGGACTTATGACCTCGCCAAGTACGTTCTCGAGAAGAACAGGAAAGTCTGGAGTCTGGGAGAACGGGAACATGTAGCATAAACCTGGGTGAATTGGAACAGAAGTGTACTGATGACATCACCACATTCAAAGCTAGTCTGAGCATTTTAACCTCCCGTTATTAATAGTCTCTAGATAATTATAAATTCTTACAGATGTCATTTATTGGGGGAATAATAATGAACAGTAAGATAAACGAATCAAATGAACATTTTGCCAAATAAAACAAAAAACTCTCCATCGGAGCCAGCTGTCCTTCACACGCGGCTATGCAGAGAGAGGGCTGCTGCAGACGGGCTAACGTTAGCCCCGGCTGCCGTTAGCTTTGGAGGTCCGCTGGTTGACGCGGACCTTGGCTGGTTCCCTACAATTCCTTTTTAAACGTCAATCTTTGTACTAAAATATTCTTCTTGTCATGATTTGTGGACATTAAGATCTAAAGAGAAGCGTTATCTCCTGGTCAGACCCTGTAATTCAGTGAAAGGGTGGAGTCAGAGTAAAAAAATATGCAACAGTGGGGTGACTGCAGTGGCTGGAAGTTGGAGGGATGTGGGCTGCCATTCGGCTGGTGTTTGACTGGGAAGGGACGTTTTGGATGGTTGCTACTGTAGAAGTGACCCAGTGAAAATAAAATACATAAGTTCTGCTCCATTCATGGTTCCACAGCAAACACCTCTTAAAACGATTTGAATAAATTGATCTTTAGTTCATAAAGAGACAACCAGATGGAAAACCAGTCAGACATGCAGAATGTTATACCCAGAGACCAGGTCCAGTACTATTACAAACGTAACGTGTTGCTTTTTTGCTGCACTAAATAAAATGTGTTGAACAAACAATAATGCGATTGTATTTGTAAAATGAAGTGCCATAAATGTAAATAAACTTTAACACTGCTGTGTTCAAACACATGGCTGCTGTTAAGATTTTGGATGATGGAGAAATTACCAGGAAACCACTTTAGGGAGAAAAGCTTTCACCTTTAATTTACCTTGATGCCACTGCAATCTAAGTCTCTCTGTTTGTTTGCCTATTATGTTCTTTCATTACAAGCACTGAACCATCTAACTGGCTGAAATGAACCAATAATACTGAAGAGAAATAAAACTAATAAAATGAACTGTTGTTTGTGGCTGTCCTCATAAATAAACTTGACTAGCCTTCATGGGAAAAATTACTTATTTAATGTGTACATTCTGCTGCCTTGGTTGCGAAAGAGATTTTTGAGGTTCTGGGATTCCCGGCCGGGTTCATGGCACTGCATGGGTTTTGCATGTTCTCGAGCATCGCGTGTGTGTGTTTTCTCGGGCTCTCTCTCTCCTTTGGGTGTGTGAGTGTGTGCAGCTTGGACGGGTTGTGTGAAGGGAGGCCTGTGAACATCCCTCTATCCTTTTTATGTGTTTTCTTCCTAAACATGTGTTCTTGGGTGTTCAATTGTAAAAACAACCACGCTTTGTTTGTTTTAACACACACCTTATATATATTGCTGAGGAGGTTTAAAAGTAAGATCCTTTTTGTTTCCTTTCCCTTTAAGTTTAAACCTTAAACCTCAGCTGGTGTAATTAGGGACATCCCCTTTTCTTCAATAAATAGCAAGGAGAAAGCTGAAGGCTGCAGAGTGGGGTGGGTGAGGTGCCCTAAACTCCGCAGTCTCTTCCTACTCTCCTCGCGAGTAACTAAATTAATTGTCTCTGTGCCTTCTTTCTTTCCCTGTATGTATGTATGATGTTTTAGGTGCTTAGACCTGACACGGCTGTTTCCCCTGATCTGCGCCTCCCGGGTTCAGCAGGTTACTGCCGGTCAGCCTCTAGAAAAAATCCCCTGCTGAGATTTGAGCCTCAGTCTCTGTCGAGGTCAATGCCGCTGAAAGTGATAGAGGCCTCTGATTGGAAAAGGCAGCAAAAAGGGAGCAGCCAAGGACCAGCCAGGACCAGCCAGGAACCAACAAGGGCCAGCCAAGGGCCAGCCAAGGAGCAGCCAAGGACCAACAAAGGAACAGCCAAAGGACCAACAAAGTACCAGCCAAGGACCAGCTAAGGGACCACTTGGTGACCAAAACGGTGACCAATCCAAGGACCCCAGCCATGACCGAACTGGCGGACCAAATCATGGACTCAGCTAAGGACCAACCTGGCATCAAACCAAGGGACCAGCCAAAGGACCAACCAAAAGGACCAGCAAAGTACGCAGCCAAAAGCGACCCAACCAACCAAATCACCATGTCCACAGCCGAGATGACCAGCAAAGGACCAACCAAGGACCAACCAAAGACCAAACTAAGAGACCAGCCAAGGACCAACCTGCTGAACGCAACCAGGGACCACAACCAAGGACTGTGCCAAGGAACAGCCAAGGACCAGCTAGAGACCAGTTAAGGACCAGCCGAGGACCAAACCAGAGCACCAGCCAAGGACCAAACAAGGAACCAACCGAGGACCAACCAGGACCAGCCAAAGACCAAATCAAGCACTGTGCCAAGGACCCCGCCAGAAACCACCAGCAGAAGGACCAGCCAAGGACCAGCCGAGGACCAACCGAGTAACGCAGCCAGAGGACCAGCCAAAGCACCAAACCCCAAGGATCCAGCCCAGAGACAAAGCAAAAGACCAGGCTGAGTGGTCCAACCAAGACCAGCTTATGAACCAGCCAAAGACCAACCCAAGAGACCAGCCAAGAGACTGTAGAAGGCACCAGCCAAGAGACCACCTAAGGACCAACGAAGGACCAACCTAAGAGACAGCCAAGGACCAGCAGAAGGACCAACCAGGACTGCAGAAGATACCAGCCACCACAGCCAGAGACCAGCAACCAGAGACCAACCCAAGGACCAGCAAGAGACCAGCAGGAGCAGCCAAGAAGAAGTGACCAACCAAGGGCCAGCCAGACCCAAACCAAGGACCAAGACTGGTTAAGGACAGCCAGAGACCAGCCAAAAGACCAAACCAAGACCAACTATGACCAGCCAAGAGACCAAACCAGAGACCAGCTAGGACAGACCAAAGACCAAACAGAGACCAACAAGGACCAGCCAAGGACCAACCGAAGGACCAATAAGCCAAGGACCAGCCAAAGGACCAGCCAAGGGTTCAGCCAAGACAACAGGATAGCCAGGACCAGCCAAGGACCAGCCAAGGACCAGCAGGACAAGCAAAAGGACCAGTCAAGACCAGCCAAGGACTCAGCCAGAGTACCAGCTAGGGGACCAATAGAGGACCAGCTTAAGGACCAACCAGGAACAGAATGACCAGCCCCAGGACCAGCCAAGGAGCCAGCCAAGGACCAGCCATGAGCCAAATCCAGGACCAGCCAAGGACCAGCCAAGGGACCCAACCAGGGCAGCAAGACCAGCCAAGGACCAGCCAGAGGACCAGCCGAGGACCAGCTAGCACCAGCCAAGAGACCAACCAAGAGACTCAACCAGGAGCAGCCAAGGACCCAGCAGAGACCAGCCAGAGACACCAGGGCAAGGACCCAGCAGAGACCAGCCAGAGACCAGCCAGGTGGACAAAGGGCAAGGACCAGCAAAGGACCAACAGGACCGTACCGAGACCAGCCAAAGATCAAACTAGACCACATCCAACAGCAGCCAGCTGCAGCCAGGGTCAAATTTCCGGCACCGCAATATTCAAAGGTGCGTGTAGGGCATCCTTTGGTCCGAAGAAAACAATCATCTGATTGCTCATTTTAATTCCAGTTGCACCAGACCAGGTCCGGCACGATCTTCCCTCTTTAGAACCATAGTGAAACTGCATCGCTGTTGGATCCATTTATTGTTCTGTCAGCCGCTTTGGAAAATAAAATTCATGGCTCAGCCCTTTTCAAACAGCACTTAATTATGTAACCATATGAGCTGTGCTGTGAGCAAAACGAGATGTTTTTTCTTTCTTTTAATTTAATGCCAATGTAAGATTTTAATAATGTGGGCGGCAAACCCTAAATTCACAGTAGGGGACCCATGAGGGAAATGTGACAGTCAGTATTTCTGAAGATGTACAGTTCATTTCACTGCCCTGCACATCTACACGCCTTTTTTTTCAGCCAACTGAGACAAGAGCTCTGCAGGGAGAAGCACCAACAATAGACCACAGCAAACGTTTAAAAGGAAAGTTTGTTTGAAATGCTCCCAAGATAATGGAAACCAATTAGTGAAAACACAAAGTGGACAAAGGGCAGAGCCGTCAAAAACAGCGTGAGTCAGCCAGATGCTAGACGTCCCCAGCAGCAGCTGCAGCTTCTTCAAAGCTCCCCATCAAAGTCATGGAGTCGTGAAAAGCTGCATTTCAGAAAGAATTACAAATCATAAAGTACAATAAAGTGGTTAGAAAGACGAAACTTAGTTTTAGCGACATTATAGTTGGAAGCAGGAAGCTTATCTTGTGGATTATATTCTCCAAAAGTAGGCCAAAATTGTTAAAAGAACTGAGTCACGAAATGTGTGTTTAGAGTCCAAAAAATACCTTTTTACAGTTATGAGTTGAATAAATTAAACTTGAGGAAAAATATTTTGATTGTTTGTCGGATTATATTAGCCCATCTTCATCATCTGATAATTCACTGTTATTCGCTCTCAGTAGGAGTAGCAGTAACACACATTTTGATACAAAATCAGAATCAGCTAAGAAAAGCCTTCTAACTATTCCATCTTTAGTTTGGACAAGAAGGCAGGGGTGCAGCATATTCTCATTATCAGTTACGTGATGAAATGTCATGCGAAAGAGATTATGCACACTATTTCATACGTTTTGGACGTTTTTCCTCAAAAAAACAGATCAGTACGCATGCGCGAGCAGACAGACAAAAAAAGTAGATCCGCGAGACGGACGGAAAACCTGTGAAAAACAGTGCAATAATCACTTATTCATGTCTCTAACTTCGCGTTGTTTGCTGTTTTATATCTTAGGGTTAGGGCTAATTGTAATTGAAATTCTATGTTCTTGAATGGTGCGTAAGATGCGCATGCGCATACGACGAAAAAAACGTCAAAAACGTACAAAATTACGGTGCATAATCTTTTTCATACGATTTCATACTTAACTCATAATGAGAATACACTGGAGGGGACGTGAGACAGACGGACATCTTCCCCATCTTTGAACCGTGAGGCCAAGGCTGCTCTCAGCCAAAGGTTTTAACAAATAAGCAAACAGAGTAGAGCCAGAGGAACTACTATGCAATTAAAAAAAGCTACGGAGAACAAGAGAATATAGAAAAAAAAATGATAAAGTCCAGATTCCTCGCTGAGTGGTGTGACCCCCTGATGCAGATGGGAATGGCTCAGCAACCTCCAGGTAAAGCTCCTGTCACACCTCGACCATTTAGACCAATGTCTGCCTGACGTATTGAAAATCTGGCAAAAACACTGGCATGTGTTGAATAAGTTATGGTTATGTTTTGTATAAATTATGAGGACGCCGAAGTATGCTGATACACACTGGCACAGGTCGACTTGGTCGAGAAGTTTTGGGCTTGCTCAAAATTTCCCGCTGTATGCCAGCATATGTTCATACGTTGGCCATGTTCCAGGTCCGTTATCTGATGGTTGACATACGTTCAGTGTCAGCAACTCATAAGTCGTGGCGTCTAGCTGATCCAAAACCTCTGAGAAAATTCGATCATAACTTCAGCGCAAACTCAGAGTAGCTCCGCGAGTTTTTAAGAACGCAGTGTGAGCAGGTAGATCGCATCAGAGCGTCGGGTCGCACAGTGTGGGAAAAACATCGTGAGCTTTGAACTTTTACACCCTGTGGTTTAATCGGTACAGTTTCAGCTTTAGCTGTGTGATTGAAAATGGCACAGCAGTATGCCCACTTTAGAGTCTCTATACTCTAGTTTAGGGCTGCAACAACAAATCGATAAAAATCGACTTTTAAAAGCGTTGGCAACGAATTTTCATTATTGATTATTTTGTCGCCAAGATTAATCGCTACCATCCGCACCGCCACGCTGTCATCACATCCACTTCACTGAAACGGGGAAGAAAAAAATACGGCAGAGCGAGCCAGCGCCGCAGGTGCAGTGTTGCTAACTCAGCGACTTTATATTTAAGCGGAAATGACTTCCAGACCCCTCCAGCGACTATTTTTCAAAACAGCGACTAGCGACAAATCTGGCGACTTTTTACGGTGTCACTGGCGGCTTTTGGAGACTCTTAGGTGAAAGCATGTATCGCTCCTACTCTGCCGTGGGGCGCCTCCCCATCCCAACCCCGCTTCTCCCAGGAGTCCCTCTCAGCGCTGCAGTCAGAGCCGCAGGATGTTTACCCTCAGCGCCAGACTGCAAAAATGAAGCGCCGCGATGCACCGGATTGACGGCACAAATTGATCACAATACTCGTAGCCACGGGCGCTTTGTGCGAAAAAGTCATAACATGCAACTTTTGTCAAAACAAATGAACATGGCACGGAACCACCATGTTTGTTTGGTTTTAAAGTGGGGAAACGTAACGCTAGTTTCTCAGGTAGCTCATCTGATGCTTTCCTTACCGTGTTAGTAGGTTACAGACAGTGATAAGGTTGGCTACTTATTTTACTTTTAATATCATTTGAATTAAGCTTAAGCAGCGTTTATATTTTCTTTATAAATAAATTAACTTACAAATTATGAGGGCAAGGCTTTTTAAAGCTTCTTAAATCTTCTGGCAAAGATAAAGTAAAGAAGGATCCTGTATTTTATGGAAGTAAAGCAGAATAAAAATCCAGCAAGATCAGTAATATGTCAATTAATTATCTGCCACATTCCAATGTGAAATATCTGTCTTTGGAGGATGTGTTTTTTAGCACCCTAGTTCTCTCATTTTTATTCCAAATACAATTTATAATTTGAATCACAGGGCTATTTTTATCTCTATGGTTCAGTATTTTCTCAAGTAGCAACTTTAACTGCTATACTTTCCCTGTCTTAAAAGGCAGAACTCTTCTAGTCTAAAAACCTCATTTGTTGAAAAAGGGGGGCCCTATTGTTTGAGCCCCTTAGGTGGCTTTAAAACAAAAATGTCTTTTGCTCTTTATGAAACTCCTAAAGTAGCCTATATTTTGTGGATGTACAGCTACATTTCTCATGTAAGTTTCCGTAGTTTTAACACAAACATTTATTTTTTTCATATTGCACCAGTACAGTTAATGAGCAACCTGTACTTGTGTGCTTGTTTGTTCTTGTCTAAAATGTTTATTTTGGAATAAAAAGGTTAATATAAAAAATATTTATTGTCCGATTCATCGAAAAAAAAATCGGCTGATTCATCGATTTCTAAAATAATAGTTAGTTGCAGCCCTACTCTAGTTAACAATTAATTACTAAATTAGATGACGAATAATTAAATAATCTATTAATCCGATTATTGTTTCAGCCCTAGTTTATACTGTCATGATGCATCAGATTTACCGAGCATTAAAATCAGTTTTACAGAGTGAAAATAAACCATCATCGCTGTTTGAGTGAAATCAGTAAAGCAGAAATTTCACTTTTATTAGACGGAAAAAAAGAATAAACAGCAAAGTCAAAGGAAGCAGCTTAGCTTCTGCCTCTTTGTTCAGCCTGTAAATAGACCCCATCACGCTCACAAAGACACCGATATGCAGCTCAGTCAGCACCTTCAGCATGACTGCCTTGCTCATGGACACAACAGGAAGCTGGAATCAAACCTGCAACATTTTGCACAAGAAGACACTTAAATTTACAATAGACTGTGCCTCAGAGGATAAAGACGTCTTTCCTTTTTATCTGGTTTAGTTTTCCTCACCATGACCCAAACACGCCACGATGCATCAGAGCCTCACCGCGCTAAACGAGCTGCAGCTACATGCCCAGCGCTGTGCTCAGCATTCACCAGACAATAACAGAATGAATATTTGATTTGCATCTGCGAGGCCATGTCTTCCTGCCTCCTGAACAAAGCCTTCCTCCTCTAACACACTTTTAAGGCTACATAAAAGCACAGCAAATCAAGCCCTCCAGGAAACCCAGTCTGACTTTTATAGAATAAAAGAATTTAATCCAAACACAAAGTGCAGAAGCGGTAAAGAGCTCGTAATAAACCGAAGTTCAACACCAAGCGGAGGTCAGTGGTGGCGTGACTCTCTTCCACTCGCGTTAATGCAGATGTCCAACCGCTGCAGGCCTGCAGTCACACCCACGGCTCTAACAGCCGGCCGTGACGGTGAGTGAGGAGCAGCTTCTGCACGACTGCAGAGCGAAGAGGAGCTTCAACCCTGACAACACGGGGAGAGGAAGGAACCCGCTGCTGCATGTTCAGGAGCGAGCGAGACTCGGCAGGAATGACTGATGTAGAAGGCTGGTTCATGCATTTAAATGCTTTTTATTAAAGATTTTGTGACACGTGTGCTTTTAATTTATTGTTAGTATCTGGACAGGAAGAGCAGGGAGAGGGAGCTCTACCTTTGAGCCATGCAGAACTCAACGTTTGGTTAAAGCTGTTGTTAAATAAAACCAAAAGAAAAGAAAAAGCTTCATATAGCTCTAGCTATAGGGTCATTTAAAAAGCAGAGTACTTTATCAAGTGGTTCATTAACGATTCCAGGAATCTTTTCAGGCATTTAGTGTTCATTAAAAAGCTAATCAGCTGCCTTGGCCCCACATCCTTCTGAACAGCAGGTTCCACTTTAGCTCTGTAACAGGAACCTAAAGAATCTATAGCTCGGTTTGTGTTCTTGGTAAGAATCCCAAACATCTTGTCTTTAAACATTTTTCAAAGGAAAAGATTCACATTTATAAATACAGTAGCAGCCATTCAAAATCAGTCAAACGGCAGCCAAATGACAGACTCCCTGCAACTCCCAGCAAAATCCCCTCCAACCACTGCAGTGACCCCCCCTCTGGCATATTTTTTTACTCTGACTCCACCCTTTCATTTAATTACAGGGTCTGACCAGGAGATGAAGCATTTTTTGGATCTTAATGTCCACAAATCATGACAGAAAGAATATTTTAGTACAAAAATTGGTGTTTAAAAGGGAATTGTAGGGGACCAGCCAAGGGCCAGCTATTGACTAGCCAAGGGCTATTCAAGGACCAGCTATTGACTAGCCAAGGGCTATTTAAGGACCAGCCAAGGACCAGCTATTGACTAGCCAAGGGCTATTCAAGGACCAGCCAAGGACCAGCTACTGACTAGCCAAGGGCTATTCAAGGAAAATGGGGAGATGTTGAATGGCTACTACTGTAAGTCAAAGATCCAACAGTATTTAATGTATGGATCATCCTGACCCTGATGGGAGTATTAACCAGTCGGCTGGTGAGGGTCCTGTATCAGTACCGTGATTTTTGGTAGCGACATGTTCATGAGGCGTGAAAATGCGTTTCAACACATTGCCAAACCCTATCGATACACAGATAACTGACACCTACTGGACATTTAAATCACTACAGGCAGCCCCTGTGACTGCACTGACACTGGTTGGATGACATACCGTAAATTCTCTAATATTGGCCTAGAATTCCAATAGCCGCCGGGTCTCTAAACAAAAGAATCATGTTATATTCCCTTTGGGACGACGACGACAGAATGAAAACAGAGGAGAAACAATGATAAAGCCGTAGACTACATTCACATTGAATGTGCTACGGGCTATAAACGCTTTTTCTAAGTATATTACCTCAACATTATAATACTTGTGGTGGTAGTAAGTAACATACAGTACCACAGCAGCCGTGCGCAGCTGGACGACAGGCCCTACTGCTGCCCGCCTGCGCCGAGGAAGAGAACAGACACGGAGCAGAACAGAGGAAGGGAGGATTCGAAAGGATGAGGAGAAATAAAGGGAGAGATGAAGAGGAGGAGGAAACTGAGGAGGAGAATTAAACAGAATTGAAGGATTTTTTTTTTTTTTACTCAAAACCAAGCGAGATATGGTAACTCTGTACTTTTTTCAATAAATGAACCTAGTGTTTTATAGGTTCAAATATACACAAAATCTCATTTTTTATTCATTCCACTGGTAGTCTGTTTTGCTCAAATAGCAATAGAGGCCTGTCTCTAATACTGGCCTGTATCCAATAAAGGCCTGGACCGCGATGCACTTGGAGTGAAATAAAGGCCCGGCCTATATTAGAGAATTTACGGTATAATAGGATTAATTTCATTGTTTGCCCCCCTAACAAAAAAACAAACAAAAAAAGAACAAGCAAACAAAAGAATCATGTTATATTCCCTTTGGGACGACGACGACAGAATGAAAACACAGTAGAAACGCTGATAAAGTCTTAGACTACATTCACATTGAATGTGCTTCAGGCAGCAGAAGCAGCAGGTTAATCGTTGACGCGCATCGAGGTGCATCAAAAGCTCCTGCAGCATCCAGAGCAGCTGAAGCAGCACATCATGAGCTTCTGAGCATCTGAGCTGCAGCTGCTGGAGTTGGAAAAATTTAACTTTTGCAGCCGGAAGCTGAGAGAAGCTGATCTGGGAGCTGGCAGGGAGTCAAACGCAGCACTGCTGATGCAGAGCCGCTATGATCACTCCTCTGAAACAGTTTATTAACGCCTAAATTAACTTCAAATGTAGAAACCTGCCGGCAGAATATGTTGGCTTTTATTATCCTGCTGCCTGCAGTTTGTAGCACAGACCTGAAAAACGCTAACATCTACTTCCAGCCGCCACCAACAGGAGGGGGAAAACCCTGGAGAGGCGAAGGGCCTGAGGCAGCTGCTGCTGGGGATTCCCAGTGACAGCAGCGCTCGGTACAACCCCACATCTTTGTGTTGAAGGCAGGATAATCTATATGAACAGGATTAGAAGAAAAATTAACAGATTTTTAAATTTTATTTCTGTAACATGGGAAAAAGTCCCAAATCAAGCCATAGCTCTCCCTTCAGAGTGCCCATCTACATCCTCCTAAGATCCAAAATTTCTGAGATTAAAAAGTCCAGAATTCTGAGAAAAAGTCAGAGAATTCTGAGAAAAAGTCAAAATTCTGAGATTAATGTCAGAATTCTGAGAAAAATACTAAATTGAAATAAAATTTTAAAATCAGTAAACTTTTTTTTTTCAGTGGCCCTAATCCTCTTCCGATTATAATCTGGATGAACTGACTGCACAGACCATGTTTTCAGGAGGACTTTCTCACTTCAACATAGATTCTAACTACTTTCTACCCGCTGATCACAGCTAATATAGCAAAGCTGCTCTCTGGCATCGAACACAGGAGCAGCAGAAGCATCTGGAAACACTTTACTGGACGGACTGACCTTAATGAGGACAAACAGAAATGAAGCAGCAGAAGCTTTTATGCTGCTGAAAGCAAGTCTGTTATGATTGTCCAACGTCTAAGAGAAAATCAGGGTGAAATCTGGGGTGTGCGGTGTGTTTCCTGACAGCTGCAGGGTTCAGGTGTATAGATCAGCCTGATCTCCCCAGAGGCAGAAGCAAAGCTGTGTGATCCAGAGATTTAATTATCTCCACTACAGCAATGAAGTGTAACAGACTTGGATGATGTAATGTTCTTCACCTCATAATGGGCCACCCTCTGGGACTCGGAGATGAGCTGAGCGCTGCACACTTTGCAGTAGCTGTCTGTGAAAAGTCCTTGGTCCACCTCTGTTGACTTCATCTAGAAAAGAAGACAAATGGACAATTATTAAACCTGGAGATGAGAGAGGAAAATTTACGATTTAATTATTATCATTTGAATTATCGACGTCATTCTGATGTCATTCAGACAAACGGCTGATAGATGCAGTGGTGCAAAAAGTGGGCATGCAGTGTATGCAACAGATAGGGGCGCTGCACTAGAGAGGGAGTCTAGAAAAAATGTCTTTCTAGTTGGCATTTTCTATATTTAACAGCATAAAATGATCAATAACGGAGTGACAGCCCCTCTGATCCTTCACCTCCCTTCTTATTGCTCTTCCTTCCTCACAGGTGGTTTGGACACACGCCCCTAAGAGATCGCACTCGCGCAAGTTTTTCTTGTTTCTTTAAAATCTTAGACTTAAACTGCGTTCGAATTCATGGGCTGCATCCTCCAAGGACGCGGTCTACCTGGACTCGATCCTTGGAAGTCCGTAAAAATAAGGAGACCAGAAGAGTTTTGGCTGTTAATTCAATGAGGTCCAGCCTTCGCGTGGCTTTCACTGCCATTACGGCTCTGTATAAGCTTGCTTAACCAGTGACAGTTGACACACACAAAGCAGGAAAAGAATGAATAGCGAAGTTTTTTCAAAACTGTTTTATTTTCTTTTATTCTTTATTATAAAAGTGAACAAAAGAACTACAATTGTGTCAATCAGAGTGGGCAAGGTTCCAACCACCGGTAGGAACAAAAAAAATCAAATGTAATGATAAAAGCAGTCAGTTAAATAACCTGCTGCTGTCATTCTGCACATCTCTGATGTTACTGCTATTTTCAAATATCCATTACTGTAAAAATGTCCATAGCTGCATATTGGTTATTTATTCCCCAGTTGTATATTGTTAAAGCACATGTAGCCGATAACCGATCTCAACCCGATGTTAAAGCTGGACAAAAGTAAGTAGTCAATAGCAGTTTTGTTATCCATTTCTGACACTTTGAAATAATATACTCAAATATATTTTCATATGCTGATATCAAATTGATTTTTAAAAGCGCTATAGATATTTTACTTTCAAAATCTGGGCCCCGCAGATCTATTAGAATCTGTCCTTAAATTCCAGCCAAACCCATTTAATCAGTAACAGATAAAAACCTTTAGATAAACCAAACATTACCGCCACATATCTGACTCTATAACCATTTAAATAACTATTTTTGTTCATTGAGTTTTTTTCAATAGATAACATTCAAGCTAGCCGTCTACTGAAGGGTATCAAGACTCTAGAAAAGTTACATTTTCTCATTCAAGATAATCTTGATTTGGTGTGACAGTAGCCCTTAGAGAGTTTTTAACCACGCCGCTGACCAAAGGAGAAATATGGGGGGGTCCGGGGGGGCTCGACCTCCCCGATTAACCCATGAGACCCCCTGAAAGCCTCAAAAGCAAAATTTAAAGGGGGTCTTAAATTGTCTCAAAAAAATTAAAAATAAAATATTTTTTTGTCACAAATGGTCACTAAAATGTTTTTAGCTGCATATTGTTTATTCTCCAGTTTTTATATTGTTAAACATCTGGCGTTTTATTGTTTATATTTGTGTTATTTATTAACTTTTCATATTTATACATTTTCGAAAGTTTGTGTGTGGAACAGATAGCTTGAAGACAACGGGTCTTCACTCTGTTGTGGACCTCTTCTGGACAAATTAGGCCCATTTCCATTAGGTCAGAAACTTCTGGATTAAAAGCAGGACATGTCGCGTGCAGAAAAGAGACAGACAGACAGACAGTCTTTGTGCATGTGTGTGTTTTCATAGACTGACTGTCTATTCAGGCTCTTGCCAGCTCCACCAGATTCACAGAAAGCTTCATCCACCAAGCTGTCAGGAGGCTGAGCCCCCCTCACCACTACTATTAATACTATATTTATTTACTGTTATTTTGCACTGTTACTGTTACAAATACTATATCTTACATAATTGGTAATAATATTTGCTGCCATTATCACCTTTTAGTTCTCAGAAAGTATTGTATATTTTATATTATATTGTACCTTTTATATTTTATTGTGAAATTGAATGTTTTAAATTTTAGTATTAGGAACCGATCTTATCAGTTGTGCCTGTGCACTTTATCTGTTTCACTGTTGGTGAGATGAGAAACGTCCTCTCCAGTCCTTGTATGTCTGGTGAATGTGAAGAATTGACATTAAAGCTGACTTTAACTTTGAAATGTTATAGGCCTACTGCATATTGAGAAAATTTAGAGCGGTATTTTTTAACCATCAAGAGATGGGGACCCCCCCAAATCTTGACAGGTACTTTGCACATCGCCGCTGAGAGTTGCATCTTTAGTTAGCTGATTTAGCTCAAGCTCATCAAAACATACCTTCATTCAAATATGAGCAACGATGGCTTGTCCCAGTTAGCAGTGAGCTCTATTTCAAACAGTGTGGCACGGTCTATTTCATTTGATGCTATACTTGACAAATGGGCAAGTGCAAAGTCACAAAATGTAACAGTTTAAATGCCATAAATGTTAAAACTGATGTGTTCACATCCACCTAAAAAATATGTAGTTGCGCCCCTGGATAAATGCACAGCTTCTCTGTAATCTGAGGTGAATCTGAGGCTGAAGCTGAGATGGTTGAAGCTGGGAACCCGTTAGATCGTATAGACTGTGCAGAAGAAATGGAAAAGATGAGGTTTTTGTTTGGACCATTGGTGTTTTTTAGCCTTTTTTTGGGGGTGCTGAAGCAACCTCTTATTTGAATCAAAGCACCACTAAAATATGAGGGGGGTTTTCTTTATACTGTATGCGCTTTTTACAATAAAAAAACAAAGAAAACAAAAAAAATGTGACATTGTAAAAACTATTCAGTATTTGGCTTTTTAATTCAATTATGTTCTGGTTTTCTGCGATGGACTGGCGACCTCTCCCGGGTGTACCTGAATGCAGCGTTTTTGAGGAAAACGCTGCATTCAGGTGTTTCTGAAATGTTCAGTTTGATTTCTGCACCTATTGATGGTGTGTTGGTGAAATGTTCACCAGAGAGGTGCTCTAAAGTGTCTGAGACTGCTTTGTTTGAGGCCGACTGGGGTTCAAGGAGACAGAAGCAGAGATAAAAAAAAAAAGCAGAGGATGAAGAGAGCACATCCAGTTAGTCACAGTCAGAGAAACAGGACTACACTGAAAAACTGATATTTCTCTCCAGGATGGAGTCACAGCCAAACAGGAACAGACCAGATGAAGCTACTATGAGAAAAAGCAGAGAGAGCAGAAGGTTAGAGATTGAACTAACAGATTCTGCAGAGTGGGAGAATAGAGATAGAATGAAGCAGAATGATGAAAAAGGGGTCCCTATGTCCTCCAGCAGTCTGAGCCTATAGCAGCAGAACTATAGAGATAGATCAGGATTACACATGATTTACAATCATTTTCTGATTACTAGTCTAAAGAGGAAGATGTGTGAAGGAGGAGCCGTGGAGGTGTGTGGAAAGTGAAAGGTAAACCAGGTAAGAAAACAGCCAGAATAGCAGCAAAGAAAAACATTTCCATGTATCATAGAAGTCCTTTTGGCACAAAAAAGAGACAACTCATTTCATGAAAACTGATTCAAAGGTTTCCGTGATATTAGTTGATTTAAAAGCTTTAATTGGTTGGAAATTCTTCTAAAAAAAATGGCACGTCTCAGATACGATGCATTAGTGAACGATGGAGTCAGTGATTAGCAAAACGCACTGAACAAATTTAGAAAATATGTAGAAAACAATGAAATTAATCTTGTTTTGCCTAGCAGCTCTCTGGGTGCCCAGGAGCCTGTTATTTCTTAATTTTGAACAAGTTTGTGAAGATAACCTTTCCTTGAACCAAATTACTGAATTTAAGTTTGTTCTTGAGAATTTATGGAAGGAAGAGGCCCCGCATTCCACAGCTATTCTGTGAGGTCTTATCTCATGTTTTCTTTAGCCAGAAGACCTTAGAATTCCTGGGCCAGGCGTGAGTGGGGAAGTTCTAGGTTTTCTGGAGTGTCAGAATTACTATATTGCCAAAGTGTTTGCTCACCATCAAATTATTGAATCAAGGTGTTCCAATCACTTCCATGGCAATTCAAGCACCTGGGCGTAATACTGACTGTTTTACAAACATTTGTGAAAGTAAGATTAAACTCTCTGGGGCTCAGTGAATTCAGCGTGGAACTGTGATGGGATACCATTATAAATCGAGGCGTAAAATTTCCTGGCTCTAAATATTCCCACAGTCCAACTGTCAGCTGTATTGCCAAGAAAAGAGTGTTGACACGACGCTCAATACGAAGTGGTGAGCCAATGAAAACTGGCGGAGGCGGGTCAGCGGATGCTGGCAGCATAGTGAAATGCGCCAACTTTCTGCAGAGTCAGTACTACAGACCTCAAACTTCATGTGGCCTTCAGATTGGCTCCAAAGGTAAGTGCTTGAGCTTCATGAATTTTCCATGTCAGCTGTCAATTCAATGTGCAATGTCTCCGCCACTGGACGGGCTCAGAGCAGTGGAGGCAGCGTTCTCTGGGTGTGAATCGCGCTTCTCCATCCGGCAATCTGATGGGCCGGGTCTGGGTTTGGTTGCCAGGAGAGCAGCATGCATTGTTAATGTGCCTTTCTTCCTCCTCTTGAAAGATGGTGTGGGGTTGTTTTCCAGGAGCTGGAGCTTGGCCCCTTAGTTCCAGTGAAAGAACTCACGAAGATACTTCAACATACAGAGACATTTGGGACTCCTTTGTAGGGTGGTTGGGTGGCCCCTTCCCTCTTCCAACGACTGTGCACCAGTGCACAAGCAAGGTCCATAAGGCATGGATGATGACGGATGAACTTATTTTAGCCTGCACAGGTCTGACCTCAACCCGATAGAACACCTTTGGGATGAATATTTTCTTCCTTAACAAGCCCTAAACATCTGGTCCTAGAATCGCCCCTGGTTTGGATCAAACCTGCTACAAGAATTCAACTTTTATCAGACGGATGAGTCAGAAAGAAAGAATTCCTCCTCATGGATGTTTGTGCAAAAACGCATCGGAATCTTCTCCTCATAATGAGGCTTTAGTTTGAAATCCTGAAGGAACTGAGACGAAGTGAACCAGAGGCAACGCAGCAACTAAACAATGATAAGATCTCACACTTTCATTGTTTCTAATCCATATTTCATTACCACAAGCATTTAGAGTAACTGCAAAAAACGCATCGGAATCTTCTCCTCCTTTTGGTTTGAAATCCTGAAGGAACTGAGGGAGAGTAGACAGAGGCAACGCAGCAACTAAACAACCATACTTTTCATTGTTTCAATCCTGATACCACAAGCATTTAGAGTAACTGACAGCTGCTGGAAAAACGCTACAGGGCAACACAAGAGAAAAGTACTCACTGTATGAAGCGTCCCGCCTCAGGCAAAAGGAAACCAGTACATTTACCTATAAAAATAAGCCACAGCAGATTAAGCACATTAGGCTGCTGGGTTTTCTGCAGGTTTGTTATAATATGTGAAGTTTTAGACTGAATAACAAGCTTCCAGCTCCACATCTGATCCTTTCTCCTGGTCATTCTAATTCATCCAGGCTTCCATCATCGCCTCCAGATATCAGAATCTAGAAGCATCCGGCTCAACCATCCTCCAGCTTCAGTCAGATTTCTACAGACAACAAGACAGGCAACAACTTTGCCTTCCATGGGACTTCTTAGGAAATTTAAATCATTAGAAAAAAGATGCAATTAAGTTATTCGATTTTGTTATTAGCTTTACTCTTGTGTTTCTATAAAATCAATGCACTTAATTGCTTCATCTAGCGGGATACAAAAGGGGAAGAGCAGAATCTGGATTGAAAAACTCTACAAATAGAAAGAAACTAACTGCCCAGATTTAAGTATACAGGAACCTGAAACAACTTTTTTAATTCCTGATAAATTACCAGTATTGACGCAAATTTAATGGAAAGGTATTTAAACTTTCAAGCACAAGTGTTACAAATATTGTAGAGTGAAAAGTTCATTCAGTTGCTATTTCATTAATCATTACTTACGCATGTCGCTTCAAGGCACTTTCCAGTTCACCAGATCATCCAGTCAGATTGATTCAA